>OX377622.1:47557388-47897388 GCA_947397865.1 Polietes domitor | reverse complement strand
CCTATGAAAAGGAATCCTGACGAGCACTTTTCCTATGAAAAGGTGTCCTGACGAGCACTTTTGGGATGGATTTTTGCATATGTCTAAGAATAGACCGATGTGACCTGAAATTCAAGCCGGGATTTGTTCCACCTTCAAAACAGATGTTTCTAATTGAAATATAAGGCTTTGTGCCAAATTTAAAGAAGATCTGCTAAAATATGTGGTTTCTAGAGCAGAAAAAGTCAAATCTGGAGCGAAATCTGTATGGGAGTTATATATAAATCTGAAGCGATCTGACCAATTTTCACCATAGGTGTTCTTAGCTGAAATATAAGATGTTTTGCAAAATTTTAAGAAAATTGTTAAAATATGTGGAAAAGAGTCAAATAGGGAGTGAAATTCGGGGGCTATATCTAAATCTGAACCAATTTTCTTCAAATTAAATAGCGTTCATCGTTATCCCGAAATACTTCGATATGCAAAGTATTATTGGGTTCTAACTGCAATTGCGACCTGTGCCTTGATTACAGGAATAGATGTACAGACAGACAGATGAACACTGCTAAATCGACCCTAAAACCCTAGTGTAGGTTATAGAAATGGCTAAAAATTGTTTTAAAAATGGTCTTTGCTTCTTAAACTTTCTTGAATAAGCTATATATCGATTGAATTAATTTACAGGCTCATTTATAACTCATGATTTTGAGGGTGACTGGGAAATTTCAAATACTCGTCAATAGCTACAAGTTATACAGTAAGGCATATTAGCTTTTTTGCTATCCCATAGCAAACAATTTATTGATTTTATATAGTGATTTAATGGCCAATTAGATAGAAATTAGTGAACATCTTGTAAAACCCAAAATGGCATTACATGCTATATAGTGACGAGGACTTTGCGACTCCTAAACTGATTATTTCAGAAATCGATAGGAACATTTCTTATGGAGGCAGATAGTGATAGTGTTCACACTAGATATCCACTTAACACATATGTGCGGAAATTTGCAAAATGTGAAAAAATATGTTCATAATTTCGAGTAAATTTTTCATGAGCAACATATGTGTGACATTATAATTTTTTACAACTATCCAATCATAACATGCAATTGCAAATATTCCGAAGATTATAACTTGTAATCGAAGTAAGATATATACATCAATCTTTCCACTATTGTACTACTGAAAAATTTGAGATCGCAACGTTAAAAATTTGAAATTTCTTAAACTTACACACACATTTTTGTCGATATTCATGAGCACTATCACTGTGCAAAATAACTTCATATCTGCTCAAAATTCTTGGGAATTATTTCAAAATTCTACATGACCGATGTTGTGGTCAAAAGTTACAAAATTATTTACATAAAAAATCGATTTGGAACAGTTTGCTTCATTGAACATTTCATATAATTATTTAGTTGGTTTCAAACTTCTTAATTTCGATCATCTAGAATTTAGATCATTTCCGCCTCAGAGATTGTATTCTATTTTGTGATCTTCTACTACAATTTGTTTAGCATTTAATTTTAGTACGACACCTCGTACCTTGAAAATTATAATGATCTTGTCTAGGATCTTACTTTCTGTAATGCATGCTTGACTTCTAGTATAGCTGGAGATTTTTTAATGGCATTGCTGCCAGAAAATCGCTACTGAAAATGTTCCATTGAATACCACCAGTATTCGTACTGGGCAAATTAATGTTATTTTATTACATACCTCTACGTTATTGAGAACTGATATTAATTGGTATTATTGACATTACATTATATACTAAAACAAGCTCGAGGAAAAATATACAGTTTTTTATGATGCAGCGTTCTTGAAACTTCAGTAACAAGCTCTTTTCATTGGCATTCTTTTAGCTCAAAATATGAAAACTTTTATTAAAATCGTACCATTCCACTACGGGGCAGATGGCCAGTTTTTGAGGCAAAAAAGAATTGGAGGCAGCTACACCTTTGAAATTTCGTACATACAGTTATGATAGTTACCAAAGTCGTCTATAAAAATTTTGAGTTGCCACTCCCACTTACAGTGGTATGGTAGTAGATTTGAGGCAAAATATCTAAGGAAACAGATAGACCATTCAAATTTCGTACATGCAATTATGCTGCTTACAAAAAATGTTTAGAAAAAAGTTTCTCAACCTAATGCCACGCCCATTTACAGTTGGTTTTTTGAGCCAATATACCTCAGGTAACAGATAGACATTTCATGTGTTTATTAAAACGAGATATAGACGTAAGGAATGATGTATGGTATTTCATAGTCGGGAACGCCGACCTTTTTGCCTTTTCTTACTTATTAATTAATACATTAATTATAAAAACTTCTGTGGGATGTCAAAGTAGTAACTTTGACAGCATAAGCTGCCATCTGGTTCTAAATTTTTACATTTTGCCATTTTAAAGTGTTGGCAACAATATGTCATTATTCCTTTCTGAAAGTACGTAACTTCAAAATTGACTTTTTGCATCTCAAATTGGTGTTTGGTCCCATCGTATATTCGTTTACGAATGGTAGACTCCATACTCATTTTAAATTTCCCCATTTTATGGTGGAGAGTGACCTTATGCATATTTCGTCTACTGTTAGATTGGCTTCACATCGCCATCCATCTGTGTGTGTGTTTATTTATGGCTTTAGTTTTCTGTTCAAATGTATTTGTGTTAGTGATTTGGTGTTTATTTCTATTGATGTGCGAGCGTGTTTGCGAATGTTCTGATACACACATACATACACAGATATTTGGTGGCCATCAACAGCATTGACAATATCAACAGGTTGTTTGCACAACAAATACACACATCCACCCCTCATACATACATACATATACATTAGGATGGGTAAATTACCCCAGATATGAAGATTGGATTGTTTAATGATGATCTCCAAAAAATTTCGTCACTGGGTCAAGACATCTGTGTCTTGTCTGTGTCGCTCCTAAAAACACCTCTAAAAATCACGTTTTTCCATATAATTTCTTTTATGTTGTAAAAATCCAAACTTTTTTCCTAAATTAATAAACCCTTGAAAACACTTTAAATAAAAATTTGTATTCTTGTCTTAGAAAACTCATTGGTAGAATTATTGGGCGTTTATATTGATTTTTTTGCGGGTGTTCAAGGTGACATCTAAAAACTCATATTTCTTGGAAACATTTTGTGAGAGGTGTAAATAAATAGGAGGAATCAATACCTTTCGAATGATGCCTAAATGATGAATAACGGACCATAAATAACATCACTGACTCCATTTTTGTGAAATAATTTAATGCAGGCGATGGTATTCACAGCCAAAATGTTCAAACATTTTTTACAAAAAAATGAGCGCTACGTTGTCAATTTCCTCCCGATGTTCATCATTTTCGCATCATTCGAAAGGTATTGACAGCAGCTATTTATTTTGTATAAAATACTACCACCAAATACGAAAAAGTTTTCAGTAGTCACTGTGAAAATCCAAAAAATATATATACTATAAACGCCCAATAATACGACCAATAAGTTACTATAAGACAAGAATCAAAACTTTTATTTAAAGTGCTTTCAAGGGTCTATTATTTCAGAAAAAAAAATTGGGAAAAATATACCACAAAAAAATTAGAGCGGAAAAACATAATTTTTAGGGTTATTTTCAGGAGCGTTTAGCTCACAGATGGTTTGATCTAGGAACGAAATATTTTGCAAATCATCATTAATCAATCCAAGCTGTATTTTCGTGGGGTGACTGGAACTTGTTTTTCCTTTTGTATGGACGGCGAACCAGCCTAATATACATACACCAAACACACCACAGAGAAGTGATTATCAAAAGGACCAAGTAAAACATAATAAAAATAAATTGTATGCAGGATTAGGGTCAGTTTTTTAGTGCGACAGGATATGATTTAAATAGCTCTGTATTTGAATCTTAACATAAGCTGTTAGCGCACCAACGGATGCTCGTGCTTCGTATTACAGATAAATGTCTTGTCTTGTGGGGGATAACGGACATTGTCCTTTGGTTTGGGAAAGTTAATATTGAATGTTAACGCAGGTAAATTAGACAGGTCGAGGACGAAATATGTCAATGTTTTCTATGACAGATTAACCTTTGCTTTTCGATTGTGCTTTGGGAGGAATCTCGGGAAAAATGTAATACGACTATCACACCAAAATTAGGGTTGGTTTGTCTCGTTTCGCGTTTGACTTAAATATTTCGTTGTCAAAAGCGTTTTGACAACGTCCGAAAAGTTATGATTTATGCGCGTTTTTTATTTCCCGCTATGTATTGTAGGAAAGTGGTTTAAATTACTTCAGTTTTTGTAAAAATCGCTTTGAAAACATCAAGAGGTTTAGCTCACAAAGGTTTGGAGGCATTTCTAGCTTTTTTTCAGAATCCATCAGAAAGCGAGCTAAAAAAGTTAATTTGCATTTGGTAACAGCAAAACGAGTGTCCGTTGATGGACGGAATATTGCGCTCATATTTAAAATCTCATCGCGAAAGGCACAGTGGAATAACTTATCAACCAAAAAATGTCTGACATTAAAGCAACATGGGTAAAACTAGTTTCACAAACATCTTTGGTATACAAGGGTCCCAATAAATATAAATGACTCTTTAAATACAGATACGAAAGCAGGAAAACACAATTTTTTCTCAAAATATAATTTTATTTTTTCACTGGTAAATGCAGTACATTGTGTTGGAAGGAAGATAAGGTATAGAAGGGAGAAAAGAGGGAGTAGTGTCTGTTGGCATCTGTTTTCAATTTCTGAATATCATAATTATGCTATTCTTTTTATCTCTTTGATAGATTGCGAACAAACTTGGCACAATGTCTGTTCATATACTTACGATGTCAGGCATATTAGACATTTCAATAGATTGTATTCAAATATATTATTGTATTATAGGAGATAATACAGGGTGGCGCAGAATGAGCTATATGGTTTGAATTCTTTATAACTTTTTTATTGTTATTCTTTCTTTGTTTTTTTTTCAGCATTTTGTGAAGAATTAAATAATTGGGGAATTAATTATGAATTATTACACGATCGAACAATGTACAAAAATAATTTTAATTTTCAAACCAACAGTCGCAATTCACAATGTTCACAATTTAGTAATGAGCTATGAAACCCATTTCCTATTAAATGGGTATGTTAACAAGCAAAACTGTAGGATTTGAGCTACGGAAAATCCAAGAGCAGTTCATCAGGGACAATCACACCCACTTAAGTGTACTGTTTGGTGCGGTGTATCCTCCGAATGGATAACTGTCCCATTTTTTGTAAATAAAAGTGGTGTCTCAATCTCTGTTATGGAAAATATGCTAAAAAGAGCACGTATGCGCGAAGCAGAAATTGAACATCACTTACAGGATATCATTTTTCAAAGCTATTTGCAAAAAGTTCCCCTATAACATACCGTAACAAGTAAAAACAAACTTAAGTTCGGCCGGGCCGAACTTTAAATACCCTCCACCATGGATTGCATTCCACAGAGACTGTCGATTTTCGTAGAAGTACAGTAATATTATAGGAAAATATATTTTTTTTGTAATATAGCCAAACAAACACAAATATTGAAAAAATAATTTTATCAAAAAATATAATATTTTTATTATTTCAAATCAAGGCAAGGCTACCAACACGTTTACATATCGAAATAATACTTCAAGTTAATTCAAAAAATAATATATATATAAATCTATATATATATATATATAAATATTGGTAGATAGTAGGTGCTACAGTTGTTTGTATTTTAATTCTATGTTACATCCAAAAGTACAAATTTTGAAAATCAATTATCTCACGTACATAGTGCAAAATAACCTAACTTCATGATTCAACTCTTTTTATTCTGCGTCAATGCATTCAAAGGAATGTATACACCTAATTCCATGATTCTAGCTGCGGCCATTTGGTCGGTACCATTTTTATCCGCTTTTTTCTATTTCTATTCCCTATTCTATTTTACCCCCTTAAGAGTACAACTTTCTAAAATCTCTTTATTTTACGTGCCTACATAATTAGGGGGATGTACACACCGAATTTCATCATTCTACCTGTAGTCGTTTAGTTGGCACTATTTTTATCCGTCTGTACCCATTGTATCCCTTGAAAGTACGAATTTGGAAAAGCCTTTTATTTTTCGTGTCTCCGCAGTCTGAGGATACATTCCTCCGAATTTCATGACTCTAGCTGCGTTCATTTGTTTGGTACTATTTGTATCCCCTTTTTCCATTTTAACCCCAAAAAGTACGAATTTCGCAAAATCCGTTTATTTTACGTGTCTACGCAATTGGAAAAATTTATACACCGAATTTCATTATTCTAGGTGCAGCCGTTTGGTTGGTACCATTTTTATCCCTCTATTCCCGTTTTACCCCTTGAAAGTACGAATTTGGAAAAAATCCTTTTATATTATGTATCTTCTTAATTAGAGGAATGTACACACCGAATATCGTGTTTCTAGCTGTTGTCGTTTAATATGTACCATTTTTATCCCTTTTTGCCCCCATTTCACCCCCTACGAATAAAAATAACTTTATGGTGCACGTTTTTGTTATTGGGGGAATGCGCATACCCAATATCAAGTATATACAAGCAGACATATTGAAAAAATATGCTTAAATACTCTAACATATTAGAGAATATTATGGGTATTTTTGGTCCTTGTGAGGGAAAATTCTTTCCCTTTGGGCCGATTTCGCCTAGTTTCAATACCAACCGATCTACGACTATAAGAATCTATTGTGTTTCGTGTCCACAGTGGAATGTACACATCTAATTCCACGATTCTAGTTACAATCTTTTGTTGGTACCAGTTTCACTCCTTTTCTTTACGAATTTGGACAAAATAATTTTTTTCCCCGTCTATGCATTCGGACGAGTGTAAGCACTGAATTTCATGATTCTTGCTGTAGCCGCTTGGATTAAACCAATGATATCCCATTTTGATCCTCAATGTGCAGCCGTCTGGTTGGTACCATTTTTATTCACGTAAAAATTTCTAAAAATTGATTTATTTCTGTGTCCACAAAGTCATATGAATGCATACACCGAATTTCGTGAATTCAAGATTTGGTGCCTCGGTTTAATTTTTGCAAAATGTTTTTCTCCTGTTAAGGTCCATAGGTAGCAAACCGTTCGAAAATCAAGGAAGCAATCACCTAAAAATGTACCTAAGATCTTAATAAAAAACATATGAACTTCCTAGGATTGATTCTTAATACCGTTTAGCTAGGAAAAATATATCTTGCAGGACTGTTTCTGTTAATGGTCAGTCCGACTACAGTGCGTATGTGTGATATTATCCTTAATCAACAGCACGTATACGCTACCTACACACACTACAGACTATAAGATTTGTTCGACGACATTTGCGATTTTTTACTTTCAAGACGAAGGTTTTTGATTTTATATGTTCACAATTTTTATTCTTTTTGACAAGAGCTGCAACTTTGCCTCAGAGAGTAAATCAAAATTGCAAACGGTTTGCAGGGTATGAGCCTGAGAAAATGAGCGTTTAGTTCCAATATTCATTTCTGCCGAGTGGTCGCAGCAATTTGTTTCGTGATCCAGAATTTGGCGACAAAAAAATTCTGTGTCCCTTTATGCACCTTTTTTACTTTCGTTTGCTGTGTCTGCCTTTTTATAGTCCGAGCACAAGTTCAAGTCTAATTGTTCATTTCATTTTCTTTTCTTTTGTCCTGAATTTCGGGGGGGTGACTGCAAAAACCTGCGTTTGGTGGTAATAATGCACATATTCAATTAGGCTACAAGGTAAATAACTTTTTCCCCTGTTACACCAAACACGTCTATTATGCCTGTTTGAAATTTCGTAGATTCGGTCGTTTTTTTTTAATCACATGGGAGGTAATGGAGGCATATACATTCTTGGCACATACTCCTTGACTATGAACAGAAAAATCAGTTTTTAAAGGATTCTGGTCAAGCTTTTAGAAAATACATTTCAATTTAACTCACAATTTGAGTTATCAAATGGTCTACGACAATCACTAAAGAACCAACTTATCGTGTAAACTAGACAACAAGGTTCAAACTAATTAATATCTCTTGGGGACGAATATAGTTAACAATTTTTAAAAGTTTGGGGAACACCTTATTTCAATCAATAACAAGTAAGGAAGGTTAAAGTCGGGCGTGGCCGACTATATGATATGATGTAGGGTATAAGAAGGTCGTTACATTTGAACCAATTATATATATATATATAAAGAGTGATTTTTTTGAGGTTGGGATTTTCATGCATTAGTATTTGACAGATCACGTGGGATTTCAGACATGGTGTCAAAGAGAAAGATGCTCAGTATGCTTTGACATTTCATCACGAATCGTCTTACAAACGAACAACGCTTGCACATTATTGAATTTTATTATCAAAATGCGTGCTCTGTTAAGAAAGTTCATTGCGCGCTTCCATTTTATGGTCAGTTTAATCGACCCACTGAAGCGGCTATTCGGGCTATTGTGACTAAATTTCGCACCAAATTTACATTGTTGGACATTAAACCACCAACACGCTTACGTAGAGTGCGAACTGAAGAAAATATCGCAGCTGTATCGGCCAGTGTTAATGATGACCACCAATTTTCGATTCGTCGCCGTTCGCACCAATTGGGTCTCTGTTACTCAAAAACGTGGAAATGCCAAAATTGGACTAAGCGGATGGACCACCTAAGACGCAGCCGCGGTCAACATTTAAATGAAATTATCTTCAAAAAGTAAATGTCATGGACCAATCTAACGTTTCAAATAAAGAACCGATGAGATTTTGCAAATTTTATGCGTTTTTTTTTAAAAAAAGTTATCAAGCTCTTAAAAAATCACCCTTTACTACAAATTTCATACTTTTATCTGTATTTGTAAGAAAAATTGAACACTAACATTGAATGGGAGCTATATATAAATCTGAACCGATCTAACACATTTTTAGCATAGGTTTTCTGAAATATAAGACTCTTTCTCAAATTTGATGTAAATATGTGGTTTCTAGAGCGGAAAGAATTAAATAGGGGGAGTCATTTATATGGGAGCTATACACAAACCTAAACCTATTTGACCCATTTTTATCAGAGTTGTTTCTAGTTGAAATATAAGTAGTTTTGCCAAATTTGAAGAAAATCTGCTAAAATATGTGGTTTCTAGAGCCGAAAGAGTCAAATCGGAGGATACATTTGTATGGGAGCTATATATAAATCTGAACCGATGTGACCCACTTTCGACACAGATGTTTTTAGTTGAAATATGAGCTGGTTTGCCAAATTTTAAGCAAATCTGCTCAAGCATGCAACTTTTAGAGCGGAAATAATTAATTCAGTATCGAAAACTGTATTGGAGCTATATATATATCTGAACCGATCTAACCCATTTTTAACAGAGTTGTTTCTGGTTGAAATTTAAGTAGTTTTGCCAAATTTGAAGAAAATCTGCTAAAATATGTGGTTTCTATAGCGAAAAGAGTCAAATCATAGGAGACATTTGTATGGGAGCTATATATAAATCTGAACCGATCTGGCATATTTTCACCAGAATTTCGTTGTGAAAAGTTTCATTTAGTTCTAACCACAATTGCGATCTGGACTTCGATTACAAGAATAGGTGGACAGACGGACGGCTGAAGGAAATTGCTAAATCGACTCAAAAAGTGATTCTAAGTCGATCGGTATAATAAATGATGGGTCTATCTCGTTTCTTTTTGGGTGTTACAAACAAATGTACAAAGACATTATACCCTGTGGTGTAGGGTATAAAAATCGATATGTACAAATTGTAATTCATATGGACAAGCATCCCTGGCACTAAGGAACATTCCAGTCTGTCCCACACGATCACTGCAAAAGTTTTTTAATTTGGCATAGTCTCTGTGCCAAAATTAAAGCAAACATTCCTACTAAGAATTGTAATTCAGAATAAATAAAATATAAAAATGCTACAATGACTAAATAAAAATTCGGAATAAATTCCAAAACGCATTCATTTATCTTATCATAAGTATTTTCGTTGACATCACCCAAAAAATCACACAAAATGATTCATTCGGAAAATATTTAATTTTTTGTAACTGAAATATGCTATTCCCGAGAAATGTGATGTGTGTCACCTGAAATGCAAGAACATCTTAATTTTGATAAAGCACAGCAGTCGTTCAACCATAAAGTGGTGGCGTTTTCTCATTGTTTTGATTAAATGTTATCAAAAGAACGAAATTAATTCAAGTGTTTTTAATTTTAGTCTGTTGTTCTTTTGAATTTTCACATTGTACAAATGTATAAATGCAGCAAAAATACAGCAAAAAAAGAAAAACAAAACAATTTGGCTTTAAACATAAATTTAAATTTGTAAATTAACAAAACTAAACGAAAATGTTGTGTAAATTATTATAGATGGCATCGGGCCAAAAACAACACCGCCACCACCACCACTACACCATCAATCAAAAACAATAACAAAAATTATTTTGAACAAATAATTAATACACAGATCTATGTGCATATTACATGTTCATTTATATATGTTTATATATATATAAATGTACGTATTTTGTTTTGTCTAAAAATAAAAATTACACTAATTACGTGTCGGCATTTGTCGGTTGAGATAACATTATTTGGTTTGACGTTTGGTTTGTGTGCGGTCTTTCCACCGGTTTTCAATTTTAAAATCAGTGATTTGCACTTATTCGGAAATTAACCTTTAAATAACCACACAGTGCGGTGCTGCCTAGGGCACATGTGGAGGTGTTTGTTGTTTTTTAAGAAGACACCAACGTATGGGACTATGCGAGAGTTTGTTATGAATCGAAATATCCATCAAATGATGAATGGCTCCTTACCCGTTTGAACAGTTGATTGGGCCCTCGAAACCACATAAAGGTCCTCATACCTGCCCAACACATATGAAACAAATGATAGTTGTTCATTTCCACTATATATACTATTTTTCATAATTAGCATATATATATAATTAGCATATATGTATATATAATTATGATAAATAGAATATGAATATTATTATAAATAGTATATTTGACATCACATGAAAGGCCAAATCTCTATGTTGTGTAAAAGCTATAAGCACAGCCAGCTTTTATTAAAGGAAGAGGACGATTTAATGTAGCACTCGGTATATCGCTGCTTTACTTACTGCACAATGGTCCAGAATCAATTTCCGTCCGCTAAAATTAAATACCTTTTGATCTAGTAATTATTTTGAGTTTTGTTTTTGTAATTAGGCTAGCACCCAAGGAATATTTTTAGATATTTATCAATTGAAACCCTTTTAAAAGAAAAGTAAAATTTTTATTTTACCTTTTTACATATTTAAACTGTAGATGGAAAAAGGTCTCGAGCCAGGGCAATATTTCGGTTCAAATTAAAAAAACGTACGTTTTTACGATTTTGTCGAAATTTCATGCATCATTAGAGCCTTTTCTCTCAAAAATTATTTTATAGGAATTTTTAGTTTCTTAGCTTAATTATGTCATCTAAAATATGTTTGTAGCAAATATAGTTTGGATGTTACAAATCTTTAAATAGAATAACCTTTTTGAAGAAATATATGAATTTGGACGGATAAATGTGACTTTTTCCTTAAAACAGACTTCAAAGAATGACGATTTTAAGGTACGTTATACCTGTACGAAGCTACAACCGCGGAAGATAGGATACATTTAGGGCAGAAATTCGGATTTTTTAGTTTACAAACCTGAATTACTCACTTGTTCAGAGTAACCATTGAAAACTTCCTTCCTTTCTAAAATCAAATTGGAAGTTCTTTGCCACTACTATGTCAAAAAATCCTACTAATGCCGGATTTTGCAAGCAAAACGAATTACTAATCATAAATCAAAGTTATTAAATTTTAGGAGATACAAAATTGTTTATGTTTGCTTCAAAGCATACTGAGTCATAAAATCAATTCACAAAATTTTACTGAATTTTTTTTTTAATTTTTTATTATTTCATCGAAGTAAGTGCACCTTCGTGCACTCTCATTTTAGAAATATATATCCTATCACATATCCTTATGCTTATATGTATATCCAATATGATTTTTTTGAAAATATTTTTTTTTTGCTGAAGGAAAAAAACATAAAAATAAAAAATAAAAATATTTACCTTTTATACACTCCACGATAGTATTATAACTTCGTGCATTTGTTTGTAACACCCAAAAGGAAGGGAGACAGACCCATTGTTAATTATACCGATCGACTTAGAATCGATTTAGAAATCCGTCCGTCTTTCCGTTTGTCTGTCCATCTATTCTTGTAATCACGATTCAGGTCGCAATTACAGCCAGAACCAAACGGAACTTTGTACAACACAGTTTTTCGGGATAAGGACGAACGCTATTTAATTTGAAGAAAATCGGTTCAGATTTAGATATGGCCCCAATACGAATTTCACTCCCGATTTGACTTTTTCTGTTGTAGAAACCACATATTTTAACAGATTTTCTTCAAAATTGGCAAAACATCTTAACTAGAAACACCCATGGCAAAAATAGTTCAGATCGGTTCAGATTTATATATAGCTCCCATACGAATTTCACTCTCTATTTTCCGCTCTAGAAACCACAAATTTTATCAGATCTTCTTCAAATCTTGCAAAATATCTTATATTTCAAGTTGAAACACCCATGGAGAAAATAGGTCAGATCGGTTCAGATTTATATATAGCTCCTACACAAATGTCGCTCCCGATTTAACTTTTGCCGCTCTAGAAATCACTTATTGTACCCGATTTACTTTAAATTTGGCACAGCATCTTATAATCCAACTGGAAACACCTATGCAGAAATTGGGTAAGATCGCTTCAGATTTAGATATAGCCTCCATACAAATATCGCTCCCGATTTGACTTTTCCCGCTCAAGAAACCAAATATTGTACCCGATTTTATTAAATTAGGCACAACATCTTATAATCTAACTCCCGCTCAAGAAACCAAATATTGTACCCGATTTTATTAAATTAGGCACAACATCTTATAATCTAACTAGAAACACCTGTGGCTAAATCGGACTAGATCGGTTCAGATTTAGATATAGCCCTACAACAAATGTCGCTCCCGACTTGTCTTTTGCCGCTCTAGAAACCACATATTGTACCCGATTTTCTTTAAATTTGACAACATCTTATAATCCAACAAAAACACCTTAGGTGAAAGTGGGTAAGATCGGTTCAGATTTAGATATAGCTCCAATACAAACGTTGGTCCCAAATGTTTAACCGATTTTGGCTAAAACTATATATATTATATTTCACCTATTTCGTTCCAGGTTTCAGTATAACCCCATACAAATGTACTTTCCCATTCCTTTAACATTTTTTGTCAAACACATACATTTACAGGATACAAAAATCCCTCCCGTTTTCACTTTTTCACCGAATTAAATTGTATTCGGATAGAAAGTGGAGTCTATGATACACTCCACTTTCTATCCGGAGTGTATCATAGAGTCGGCCCCGCCCGATTTCAGCCTTTCCTTATTTGTTAATAGCTAGAATTATAGTGAAGAAAACAATCTCTATATGTATACGATCTATGGATAAGTGATACGCTTTATAAATGCAAAATAATTTAAAAAAAAATCATTATTTTCTAAATTTGTTGTTAAATAGCGCGAAATTGGAAGTTAATTACTTAGTTTTATTTCATAATAGATCTTAACGAAAAAACAATGCCTGTTTGAAGGAAAACAAGGCCTATTGTGGAATTAAGGGATTTTCAAAAAATTCTGGAACTTTTTTTACGAAATTTTTGTTTAGCCGTCAAAGTTTTATGCGACTGCAGTGTACCCATTTTCACTTCATTTCATTTACTTATTTCTTCATTACATGTAATTCTAATTCCGATATGAGCCATTCCATGTCAAGCGTTATGATTTTTCACCTCGATAGCTGTGATTGTTTTGAAATTTTGTGTAAGTATTCTTCTCCAAAAAATATTGCGTACGTATTTTTGAAAAAAAAAAGATTTTTTTAATTAACAGGGAAAATACAATTTTTTCTAAAAGGTGTGTTCATTCGCCTGTAACTCCTGAAATACTTGACCGATTTTAATGTAATATACCTTGTTTTGAATGTAATTTCAATTACTTATTACAACTTATTAAGTTTCTACTATTTTATTTAATTTATTTTGATTTTCGAAATGATTACATTCATTTTTTTTGTGAATCTTTAGAGTAATGTCCTTAGATGTCTGAGTGAGTTAAGGTCACGCGAATAATTTTCAGAAACAATGTTTTCGCGTCGCGCAATATAACCTCAAATATGAACAAAAACCTGCAGCTTTTTAAATTTGGGTTATTATGTCAAAAACGCAAATTTCTGGGTATTCATATGGGTATTCTGATTCAGCGACTGAAACATTTATTTTTTCCCAAAATCGCAGACCTGAATACCGTAAAAGCTACAACTTTGACCTTCTGAAATAGATAATCATTTCGAAAAACCTGAACCTATGATCACATCCCATTCTACATTTGTAATATTTTGTAGAGAATAAAATAAGCTAAAATACAAAATAAAATAAGAAAAATCAAATTAGTTTTTTTTTTCAGAATATTCAAGGAATAACATTAATTTTATTTCATTTCCATTACCAAAACAATAAATTCCTTCGTAAGAATTAATATTATTTTGAAAAGTCCATTAACCACAAAGACATTATTATTTTCAAACAGATGCAGAAATAGGAGATCAAGGCCTTCCAGATGAAAACAATATCGGTAAAATGTGATGACGAAATCTATCGTTATGGAAGTCATCTCTTCACAAAAGCCTACAATAACACAAACTACGGGCCATTGTAATACTCAAACCACCAACTACTTTGATCTACGGTAAACGATATATTACGAACAATCACTAGTAATTTCGGAAAAATTCGGAGGGAATGAATATCCGCAAAAACGCTCAAGAATATCAAATTTGGTCCACTGTAAAACTCTATTCACGTACTACTTTGACTTAGGATAAACGTGTGGTCATCACAAATTACCACTTGTCATAAAAATTTTAAAATGCGAGCACATGCATAACATTGAATTGGCAAAGTGAGATTTTTAGTGTGTCGACTTAGTTCGGTGGAATATTTTGTTTATCAGCGCTTCTCATTTGCCATATGTGACCGCTGGTACTAATATGAACCCTGATTTAAGTCAAAGACATACATTCGTTGCGAAAGTTCTGACGAGATGGGGTAGCGCTCATCGAAACTGCGCAGTCAACTTTTAGCTGCAACAATAAAGGTCTCACTTTGCCTTTTTGCTAATTTTGGGTTCTGCTGAAGACTTTAGCGCAACCTTTGGTCTTAAACCAAAATAAATGACAACACATACAACATAACAGACCAACTATACATACAAACAACAATTTTAAAAATTATTATTTTTGAATTACACCAATTTCAAATAAATGCTTGTTCGCCAAATTTGATTTTAACAGAACCGCATATCTCGCAAAATATATCTTTTGAGGGGCATGTCCTCCTATGAGAAGTTAATAAACCAAAATTCACTGATGTTCTCTTTTCTATTAGAAAATAGTAAAATATTAGATATTTTATTTCTGTGCGATTTCTGTCCTGCTGTCAAACTCTTTTGCAACTATGTATAGTTTTTATAGGCATTTTTAAACCATCAAACTAACGTTTGGGGTTTTATTTACCTGAAATGTGTCTTTCATGTTGCACCTTCAAACATTTTTTTTTTGTAGTAAAATATTAAAACATATTCACTTTCAAAAAAGTTATGCATTTTTAAATAAGTCAGTTATACTGACATTTAATTTACATAAAAGTCTCATCTTTCAAAATGTTCTCCTCTTTCACACAGGATGTGTTGCATTTCTACATTGTTAGTCATGCAACTCATCCTTCCTAATACTCTGTGTTCGTTGCTTTGTACATGTTGGATGAGCACAATTCTAATTTGTATTTCCAAGCTCAATTTAAAGTTTGCCTTTTCTCCCTGAGCACAATGAAACAATGGCAATAGGCAGCAATTTGCCAACTAAAGGAGCTTTAAGGCTCCTTATACCAAAATGATATGGGTTGTCTTAACTAAAGTTAAGTGCCAACATATGCAAACTAGGCTGGGAATAGCAGAGCATCGTGCAGCCGAAAATGTACAGCCTTTGGAAGTAGTTGTGCATTTTTGACTGTTCTGCAAGGTCGCTTGAAATGTTTGGCCGCCATCGTGGCAGCCTTTCTCGGAATGTGCGTGCGTGTGTTCACTTTCCCACTCCCAGTACGGTAGTACTTGCAATATGTTCGTGCAATCATGTGATGGCGTATGTTTCGAATATAAATTCATTATTTATCATTGTAATATTAGGGCTAACTATTCTTATAAAATGGCATTGATATGAGCTGCATTTGTGAAGGCTTATGTCGCACAGTGGGTGATTTGAGATACTCATGGGAAATAAATTAATTTATTCTAAATCACATTTAGGGATTACACCGGAAATGTTTTAATAAACCACTTCAAATGTGTAATTTTTCATTGATCATATTTGTTTATGGAAAATTGTGAAATATCACAATTGTCTGATATTTGTCCATTATTGGACTACTTGGAATGGAGATAATAGGCATATAGACGTATAAATTCAATATTCAAATAATACAATAAATTCAAATGTGATAAGCATTAGATTCGTTGTTTAAGAACGTAAATTGGGTAGTTTAAAAAAGCAAAAGTTAACCTGAAAGAGAAGAATGATTTAATATTTTCCAATAGGTATTTCATTACTTCGACGTTTGAGGGACAAAAAAATATATTCGACCCAATTAGATGACAAACGGTACGGTTTTTTACATAAATAGATTGGATTTCTTCCAAAGTGTGAGTAAATATCTCTTAAAGATATATCATCTTTGTTTCAAGAAAAAAAAATAATAATGAAAAGTTGAGTAAATTCAATCGTCTGCATCTCATGATCTATTTGACCGAATTTAATGCATTGTTATTTAATAAATTGTTTTGAAAGTCATTTCAGTTACATATCAGACTGATACCAGTCCAAGTATTGATTTTCGAAATAATTGATTTTTTGAAATTTCAAATAAAAAATTAAATACTGTTGTTTTACATCTTTATATCAACTGTGTTAGCTTGAAAGTGGTGAAATATACCTTATACAAAGGCAACCAAAAATTAAATTAACACGAATTATGAAAATAGAACTTTTTTTGAAGCCAATTTAAAGTATGTTCTTTTAATTACACTAACCAACAAATTAGGACTTTTTGAATGAAACATAATTGCGAATAAACTCGTAGTTCAGCTGGTCTAAGTTTCTTTTTACAGTGGGTCAGAGTTTTCATTGCATAAAACATGAAGAGATTTATTTACAAGTTTGGTGTCTTCGGTGACCACACAGAAATTTTTCGACAAATATTTTCGTCAATATTTTAACCTTTAAATGTCCTTTTTGAGAGGACTGACTTTCTCGATAGAAGAAAGAGAGAAGCTAGAGGATTAAGATCTTCCACAAAACTGATCCTCATAAAATACTACAATATAGTTCTGACAATAAAAATTCTCTCATACTTTAACTTATAACATTTTTCCACTGTGTATAATGCTCCTTTCCACCAAAAAATTAAAAGTTTGACCCACTGTAAAATCTCAGAACAGCTGGACGATAAGATTATTCTGCAAAAATGATCTACTCAACATGTCCTTTCTGAATTATGGAGTCGATACTCCATTCTGAAAATGCTGCAGTCGACTTCAATCACATTTATAATTGTTGTAAAATAGGTGGAACTCTATCATAAAACTTATATTGTATCTTACCGAAACTATTAGCTGTTTATATTTTGTTTGTCAAAATCGAAATTTTTTTTAAAAATTACCTGATGATAAAATTTTTTATTGCCATTCAGCCTAGAGTCTACAATTACAAACTTTTATTTAAATCGTAGAACAAAATAAGGAGTTGGCAACCCTATTGAGCAGTCGTAAAAAAAGTGAGCTCCGTTGTTGGCTTAAATAATAAATTCAAAACACAGTGTAATTGAAGTAAATCAAACACACAAACGTTTAAACAGCAACAAACAAAACGCGATCTATTCGGAAAACATCGAGTATGACGGGTACAAGTCGTAGAAGCGTTAAAAATACGAAATTAATTTCTGGTCAGTGCGGAATGGAGGTGAAAGAGGAGAAGGAAGACAGCATCGAATGTGACAAGTGCAACAAAATATTTCATGTGTTGTGTACGAAATTGGATAATCGTCAGTACCAACGTTTGCTTGAGCATGAAGCTGAAGAGTATGTCTGTCATATGCGTGATTCTGGTAGTAACGCTGATAACACAGTTAGAGGAGAACTGCTGCAAATAAAAACAAAACTAAATAATCTTGATCAGCTGACAAAGTTGCAAGATTCAATGAATTTCATGTCGAAGACGTTTGATGAACTATTGAAGGGGGTTGTGGAAAACAAAAAAAAAATTGAAAATATTGAAAATGAAAACCGTAAACTAAAAATTGAAATAAATGGTCTGAAGGACTCTGTAAAAATGCTCAATGATCAGCGAGTAAGGAATGATTGTGTTATAAGTGGAGTAAAAACTTCTGGTGAAGTGAGTGCTGCCGAGGCAGTTATTGAAATTTCGAAGACAGTGGGTGTGGAAATTCAAAAAGACAACATAGAAGAAGCATATTTTCTACAGAAAAAGGATCTGGGAAGACCTAATCAAAGTCTTGTTGTGAAATTCAGTTCAAAAGCTGCAAAAGAAAAACTGATGGCTGCCAAACCCAAATTTAAGGAAGACGATAACACAAAATCGATTTATGTGAATGATTTCCTAAGTAAGGAGACCTTGGAGAACATTAAAATTTGTTGGTTACCACGCTGTATATTAGAACGGAAATAAAATTTTTGCAAAAAGACACGAAATTTCTAAGCCCCGTGTAAGTAATCAAGAATGAGGAAGATGTTAATAAAATTATTATGGAAGCTACATAAAACCAAGCACATAACCGAAGGCTGCAAAAGAAAGTTATTGCCGTAGATGATTCTGATGACGAAGATGAGGATGGCGCTAAATCCCAGTTTATGCCTCCATCGTAATCGTGCGTATAGTACTTTCCAATTTTTTTGTGTATATAATATAAAATTAAACTTTTATAATGGTTTTAATTAATTATTATTTAGAAAATATAAATCTTCAAGCATTAAATATATTGTCTGTAAACATTAGAAGCATTTCGTCCATACATAAGTTCAACAAGTTTAAATCGTTAATTACCGAGTTTGAGGTGTTACCATATGTGATAGCTGTCCAGGAGACATGGTTCCATTCGAATGTGAATCAGATATACAACATTCCGGGTAACGCTTTTTGTGAAAGAAAATCTCCAGTACGCCGTTGAAGAATGTGAAAGCAGACAACTTATTGAAACTGTTCGAATTTCGTTGGAGAATGTAAAAATTGATGGTAAATCTATTAAAGTTAACAGTTTTTATCGTTCACAAAAGTGTGATTTGAATACATTAATGCTTTTTATTGAGAATGAGCTGCAGAATATTTCTGGATCTCCAAATATTTTTGTTGGCGATTCGAATATAGATTTTTTAAACCCAGCATCATCGGCAGCTGTATCAAATATATTGAGTCATTTTGATTAAAAAAATTGTCATTGTCAAAAGTACGGATTTCGAAAAATCTGTTTATTTTACGTGTCTATGCAATCAGAGGAATGAATACACCGAATTCCATTATTCTAGGCCCAGCCGTTTGGTTGGTACCATTTTTATCCGTCTATTCCCATTTTATCCTTTAAAAGTACGAATTTGGATAAAACAATTTCATATTATCTATCTACTCAATTAGAGGAATGTACACAGCGAATTTCGTGTTTCTAGCTGTTGTCGTTTGATATGTACCTTTTTATCCCTTTTTGCCCGATTTTACCCCATACGAATAAAAATTGTTTTATGGTGCACGTACCCAATATCAAGTAAGTACAAGCAGACATATTGAAAAAATATGCTTAAATACTCTAAGATATTAGGGAAAATTATGGGTATTCTGTTTCAGTACCAACCGATCTACGACTATAAGACGTATTTATGTAAAATTTGGACCTCCTAGCTCCTTTCGTTTAGATGCTAGAGTGCTTTCAACAGACGGACGGACGGACGGACATGGCTAGATCGTCTTAGAATTTGTTGACGATCAAGAATATTTATACTTTATAGGGTCTCAAGTCGATATTTCAAGGTGTTACAAACGGAATGACAAAGTTAGTATACCCCCATCCTGGAAGTGAAAGTTTATAATTTAGCAGAACACGTTATATGTCAGCTTGAAACATACATTGTGAAAATAGATCACATCGGTTCACAATTGTACCCAAAGGGGGTATGATATAGTCGGCTCCGCCCGACTTAAGCCTTTCCTTACTTCTTATTTTTACGTTCAGGCTCGAACAAATTTGGGAAATATTAAAAAGTAGTGAGTCTTTAACGCAATCTGTAAGAAATTTACGTGGAAATTTTTCGAGAAGAGATAGGCCTTCAGTTCAGCCTTCATGAAGCTCATTTTCATCTCGGTGGCTATGCCAATAAGCAAAATTGCCGCATATGGTGCCCACAAGTGACTACTGAGAAGCCAATACATCCATCCAATACTGTACTGAAAAATTGGGTTATTCGGATGAGGTACTGCCGAGCCAGTCGTGGTAGTCATATGAATGATATTGTGTTCCATTATTAAATGACAAAGTTCAACATTTCCAATAAAACCAGAAATTTGAAAAAATAATCAGTAATCTAATTTAGAATTTTAAATGGCCCACCCTATAGTAGACATAAGTTGTTTTAACCCACTGATTATATTAATTTAACACATTAAAGAAACATTTTTAAAGAAAAATGTGTTTTCAAAGCCGCATATTCGAGAGCGAGAGACGTTGTCACGGTGCTGAAAAACCAATTGATTTAATTATAAATCCCTTAATTAAATACGAAATTAAAAGCCGCCAAAGTAATTAGCATTTGCAAAGTTTTCTTTTCTTTGCAGAGCTGCCTTTGCATCGCACAACAAGGACTCTGCGAGTATGAGTAATATTTAAATAGGAAATATTAATCATACGCCCCACTGGCATCGAGGTAAACAATTCATCATCATCGTCATAAGCATAAGAAAGCAAATCTTGTGGCATGTGTTTACATTTAGGCTCAAAATCTTTGTCGAGAATGTTTTGTCAATGTCGCTTGATTGTTTACCTTTACGCTTTTAATGCTAAGCCATGGCATAGGTAAATATATGTAATGCAGAATAATATGAATACCGACAAACATATGTAGGTCTGCGAACACTCACACATTTGGGTTTATGTGTTAGCATACCAGTATTTACTTAATCAAGAACAACAACGCACTAAACAAAATCCTCCTCTTTTATTGTTTAAATTGAGTTCACTTCAGCATTGTTTTGTACGGCAGATTATAGCCACGATTGCGGGCATTAAACAACAACAACAAAAACCACATACAATGAATGAAATGAAAAGCCAAACAAAACATCTTTGTATGTATGTATGTCGAAGCGGCTTTCGCTTTTTTTAAAATATATTCTCCTTCTGTTCAAGTTGTTGCTTTGTGTCAGACGCCAGCAAATGCTACGTCCCAGTTTCCAGCCACTTCTAAGGACCATGAGCGCCAAGACTCTTCAATTCGCATTAAAACCCAAGCAACATAATAAACTCTGCACCAAAAGGTTAATAACATGAGTCAGTCTCGCAAACGTCAATATCTGTATATTTGGATAAATTAGGGATTTTGATAAATCGTTCCTGAAAAGTAATATTTTTGCCTACATTTACAATCAAGATTTATTTATTTCATTCTATTAATAGGATCGCGCTAAAATATCCACTCAATTCTATTTAAAAATGAATGTGGATCATCTCATTAAGGCTGCGGTGACCCACCTCTGTGCCGTCTGTCTAGTTCACATTAATCCTCTACAAAAACTTCTAAGGTGGCAGACTACTCCTCCATGAATTTAATTTTTGCAAACACATTTGGAAACTTCAAATCGAAGGGGACATTAGTTTTCCAAAAAATAAGTATATTATTTTTTTATTGTCAAGAAAAATATATATACTTTTTTAGAATTATATTAATTTTTGGATAATGGCTCTAACTGCGCTGAAAGAAAACTCTTCTGAGATAGAAAATATAGATATTTTTGAATTTTTTAACTGAAAAATGTAGAGATATTTTTCAGATGACTTATGTACACAAATTTGGATCCCTAGTGACTATTGATGACTCAAATTTGGTCACCTCAGCCAAGAAAAATTTGGAAATTATTTTCAAAAGTACAATTATATACCTATGCACAGTGGTTCAAAATCGATTATTTTTATAATTAATTCTGAACCCTTTAAAGAGATATCTAAACGATATTTCACATGTTTAGAGCAAATGTTGAGGCTTATATCCAAAAGTGGCTATGAACCATTTCCTCGAAAATGAGTTTTTGAAGTTTTGAAGAGTTGAAGAGTTTTAAATTTGTAGAAGAAATTTCTAAAACAACTTTTTTCTAAAAAAAAAGCATTTTACTTTCCAAGTTATCGGGCTAAAATAGGGTAAATGTTGGCCGTAAAGTCAAAAATTGTGAAAAGTATCTTTAGAAAAACCCACGTAAATTTTTCTCATATTGAGAATACCAAAATATTTTTTTGGTATATGGTTGCTGACTTAATGGGGAATATTTGTATCAGAAAAGTTTCAGAATCCTGGATAGAGAAAGTTAAAATAAACAAGTAAGGAAAGTCTAAAGTCGGACGGAGCCGACTATATGATACACTCCACTTTCTATCCTATTACAATTCAATTCGGTAAAAAAGTGAAATCGGGAAGGATTTTTGTATCCTGTAAATGTATGTGTTTGACAAAAAATGTTAAATCGGTAAGGACAATGATGATGACCAGCCCATAAACCGCACCAAACTGTGACTTTTTCTGGATGCATTGGTAGCTCTTGCAATGCTTCTGGCTGATATTCACTCCAATAATAAAATTCAATAATTTGCAAGCGTTGTTCGTTTGTAAGACGATTGATTCATGGTTAAATTATAGACCAGACTGAAGATGTTAGACAGTGAAACAAAACACGAAACGTGCGTCAGCTGTTTAAACAAGTGTTGCCAAAAAGATAATAGCTTAAAAAATCACCCTTTACTTCCATCTCTTACTTCTTCGGAGAAATTTTCTGAAAGCAGCCACAGTTGATATGTCATAACTTCTACATCTATCCATAAATCTTGTACATGAAGACATTGTTTTTCGCGTTACAATGTTAGCTGTTAAAAATAGAACAAACCAACTGTTTCCGTTTTTTAATTCTTATAATTTTTTCGTGCCAAGAAAAAAGAATCCATTTGTTCACAATTTTGTGGAGACTGGAGACACGCCACTGTTCCTTTGTGAAAGTAAAATTCGTAACATTTGTAGCCGCGATAATTACCTTTAACTGATGAACATATAAATTGAAAAATTCCTTTAACTGAACATATCCAAAATGAGAGAACAAAACTAAAGTTACTCTCGACGAAAATTAGAGAGTAAAGAAATAATTATCCATATAATTTGTATATACTCCACGAGAGTATTATGGCTTTGTGCATTTGTTTGTAACACCCAAAAGGGAACCGAGTTAGACCCACCGTTTATTATACAGATCGGCTTAGAATCACTTTCTGATTTAGCAATGTCCGTCTGTCCATCTATTGTTGTAATCAAATTACAGGTCGCATTTATAGTCCGATCTTAACAAAAATTGGCACAAGTAAGTTTTGTGGATCAAGGACGAACGCTATTTAATTTGAAGCAAATCGGTTCAGATGTAGATATAGCCCCCATACAAATGTCCCTCCCGATTTGACATTTTATGCTTTAGAAATCAAATATTAAACTCGATTTGCTTCAAATTTGGAACAGTACCCTATAATCGAAGTGAAAAAAGGGACGGAAAAATGTCGCTCCCAAATTGACTTTTCCGCTCTAGTAACCACATATTTCACTCGATTTGCTACAAAATTTGGCACAGTACCCTATAATTGAAGTGGAAATAGCTATGGTGAAAATCGGCCAGATCGGTTAAGATTTAGATATAGCCCCCATACAAATGTCGCTCCCGAATTCACTTTTTCCGCTTTAGCAACCACATATTGTACCCGATTTTCTTTAAAAATGGCACAACATTTTATAATCGAACTAGAAATACCTATGCTGAAAGTCGGTAAGATCGGTTCAGATTTAGATATACCCGCCATACAAATGTCATTCCCGATTTGACTTTTTCCGCTTTAGAAACCATATATTGTACCCGATTTTCTTTAAATTTCATTGAATTTATAATTCAACTAAAAACACCCATGGTGAACTTGGGTAAGATCGGTTCAGATTTAGATATATTTTTTTTATATATATACAAATGTTGCTCGCAAATGCTGAACCGATTTTGGCCAAACTTTACATATTATATTTCATCTACACACATACATAGTGAATGCGGGTCACATCGTTCCATGTTCAATATGCCCCCAGACAGATGTCCTTTCCGAGTTAAAAGTTTTTGTCAAACACATACATTTACAGGATATAAAAATCCTTTCCGATTTCACTTTTTTACAGAATTGAATTGTAATAGGATAGCAAGTGGAGTGTATCATATAGTCGGCTCCGCCCGATGCCATAAAATGTTATAGATAGCCCTTCGGTAAAATTTTTGTTGCATAGTATTATTAATGTCTTTAGTTTATGAACTCCACGTTTAAAAATTTGTTGTTGTTTGTTTATATAGTGCGTCCCGTAATATAAGGCAAGACAAAATTTTGTGGCGATTGGCTTAAAAGATAGAAACTTTTGTCACTAAAATTTGGAAAACCGTACTCTGTGCGCTGTTCATAAATTAATGACGACCATTTAGTAAAAATTCCACATTTTGGAACATATTACCCCCCCCCCCCCCCTTATGAGAATTTGGCTATTTTTGGAGAAAAAATAAAAAAAATTAGACCAATATTTTTAGGGGACCTTTTTTCTAGGTAATTCTAAAATAGGTATATCAGATTTTGTAGATTCCGCAGCATATACAATATGAATTGTTTTTTTTTTCTCTCAGTAATATAATTTGAGGGCTTGTATATTTTTGAGAAAACACAAATCGAACAGTGTTAAAACCGGAACATTTTGATACATTAAATATTTTTAATTTCGACTGCAATCACGTTTATAATTGTTATACAGTAAGTATCAGGAACTCGAGAATGACACTTACGGCGCGTTTTATTGACACTATTATCTGTTATAAAAAATATTTTAGAAAGTCGAAGAGGTATTTTTGGTTTATTAAATTACAAGGAATTAAGAAAAAGTTAAAAATATATATTTTCGAAGATTTGATAATTTTATATTAAATTAGAAGCAATTTGCTTGAAATTTACAAAATGTATCTCCTACCAGAAGAAAATGTGAAGTTTTCAAATTTTCTTATGACAAAGTTCCTGATTTCCGATCCACCCTAGCCTTCATATTTTTTTGAATATCGGCAAATGCAGTTCTATTTCCCTTAATCAAAGGTATACATTTGCATACTTTCATTAAAATCGGAAGATTGTTGTTCAGTTTCATATGATTATGACTAATTCCATTATATTGTAAAGATAGGTTTTATATCTTAAATAAATATCTTTAAATATGGAAAAATGAGGTACATTTGACACTAATTTTCAAGTCCATAGACAAATCACAATAAATGAAGCACAACATATGATAAATACTGCAAAAATCCTTGGTTTTAAGCATCTCCCAAACTTCAAAATGTAAGTTATGTAGGTATTTTCCTTTGCAATACCTACGGTCCATTTAACAATAATGAAGAATTCCACAAAATCAATATATTTTTGGAATGGAATAACATTTGAACGGCCTTGTGTTGTAGCCAATTTCTTTGGGCTCGCAGACTTGTGTTGTTGTTGTTGTTTGGTCTAGTTGCGAAAAGGACACCCATGGCATCACCACTTTGCAAATTATTCCTAAATCTATGACTTTTAAACGAAAGTTGTCCCATAATAATACATCTCCAAAAAAAAGGTCCACAACAAAGCAGATAGCAGCTAGCAATTTGTAAGTTGTCGTTAGATAAAATTAATGCATGAACTTTTCCCAAATAAAACAAATACAAAATACAGCCACCCATACTTCCCCTGATGACGACGATCGAGAGGCAATCCCAGGTTGTGGTGCTGTTGCAAGTACTCTTCGGTTGAACAGCATAAATCAAAGCGAAAACATTTAAGTGATTATCATGACCTATAGCATTTGCCAGACGTATGTACGAGTGGGTGGGTTGGTGGGTACACCGACACAGAGACAGACACCGACACAGACGTACATACGTACACGTTTCTCTTAATTTACATCTCTGTGTTTTTGGCCCTTTCCTCGTCGTTCTGCTGTTTAAGCCATAAGCAGATATTCGCCTCAGTTCTTATGATGATGTTGATGATTTCGTAGTTTCTTGTTTGTTCTTTTTTGGGTTTTTGTTTTGGCCAAAAGCCAATAAATTTTCAATTTATATGCATTTTGTTGTTTTTTCGGGATTTCAGATTTTGTTATTGTTTTCATTTCGGGCGCTTTGTAAATGTTACAGGGTGCTGTGGAGAATTGTGCGGCGGTGTGACAGAATAGAGAAATTTCATAATAAATAAAGGAGACATTTTCGGAAGTCTTCCGATATTAATGGAAATCTGTGAGGTGGCATTACAAAATATTAGAATTTAGAAAACCTTGAAAACTATAGCTGCCCTAGTACTTTGAATTTCACAGACTATCATTGCAAAAGATTCCGAAAATGTTTAAAATTTGCACTGGAGTTTATTAACATGTATCACCTAGGCTCGATAGAAGTATCAAGGATAGAGGTATTAAATATAAAGTTCCCACAGTTTATGATAAATTCCCACCCTATGATACCGCTATAAGTGTCAAGAATAATATGAACTGACGGACGGTGTTACTACATCATACGACAATTTTTAAAAGAAGTCGTTACACATAAACTATAGGCAACTTGGTGTTAAATGACGTTTTCAGTTTTTCATTTCCTCATCTTGTTACCTCTGAAAAGGACTACAAAGTTTCAAAGGATAACATTTTTTTGCAAAATTATTTTAAATACTTTTTCGCAAATAATAAATAAAATATCTGTTAAAAATACTTCAAATTTCATCTTCGTCTTCTGCAATATAAAATTGTGGTTCGGGGTAGTTGAAAATGATGGAAAAATCTAATATAGCGACCATTTATACTAATTTAAACGAAGTAATTTAAATTGAGCCACAATGTGGTGTGTGGCGTATGAGATATGTCAATTAATGGTTACATCACTCATACGCAATGTTGCCCAACAGCTTGGAATGAGAAATCATCGCAAATCCGTTCGATATTCACTAAAATAAATAAATAAATGGTCTGATTTCATGAAGTGATTGAAAATGGTAACAACATCGTTTCCTCTTAAAAGGACTTTGAAACTCAAAGGATAACATTTCTTTTTTTGCAAAATTATTTTAAATACTTTTTCGCAAATAATAAAGAAAATATCTATTAAAAATACTTCAAATTTCATCTTCTTTGTTGAAAATCTTCAGGAGATTTTTGCAATATAAATCTGTGGTTCTGGGTAGTTCAAAATGATGGAAAAATCTAAAAATCATTTATACTAATTAAAACCAAGTGGTTTAAATTGAGCCACAATGTGGTGGGTGGCGTATGAGATATGTCTATTAATGGTAACATTACTCATACGCAATGTTGCCCAACAGCTTGGAATGAGAAATCATCGCAAATCCGTTCGATATTCACTAAAATTTGGTCTGATTTTATTGAAGTGATTGAAAATGGTAACAACAGCGTTTTTTGGGGGGCATAATACCAACAACATAACATCTATTTTAGAAAGCCATGATTCCAAATTTTCTAAAATAGTCATTTAAACTCTGTATTCGCCCTAAAAAGGGCGAATCTGTAACATTCCTGTTTATTACAAATCGTCCCAAGGAAATACTTAAATGAAGTACAAACACTAATGAAAAATATTTTGCAAATGACATACACCCGACATTTTTTCTTCAAAAATCTTCAATGCATACGACACTGATCTAAAGAGCTGGCAGGATTTTCCACTTTTGGGGGTAAGTTGCGTATTTGACAAGATATATTTTCAGAACTCTTTTCTGCTTACACTGTCCAACTGCATTCTTGGAACAGAGTAGCGACCCTATAATTCTGAAAGGGCATGTTGAGTAGATCATTTTTGTAGAATAAACTTATAGTCCAGCTGGTCTTAGTTTCCTTTTATCGCGGGTCAAAGTTTTAATTTTTTGGTCAATTGAAGTATTATACTAAGTGAAAAAATTTTATGTCTGAAGGAATTCTTATTGTCAGAACTATATTGTGGAATTGTATGAGGATCATTTTTGTGGAAGATCTTAACCCTCTAGCTACTCTCTTTATGGGTCAATTTGACCGAGAAAATTAAAAAGTCCTTTCCAAGAATTAGGAAGCTCTTCGATTAAATTTGTCGGAAAATTTCGATTAAATTGCAAAATTACACGCCAAAATATACAACAAAATTACTAGGGTTTAAATTGGTCCATGATTTTTTTTTTTGAAGAACGATCTTTTTCGACAAAAAATGTGGGTATTGCGGTAGAGCACTATAAACAAAAAATATAAATTGGATATAGTATAGAAACATATATGTAGTAAGACGCGAAAAAGCTGCACTTTTTGCAAAAATCCAAAATTCGCTGTTGCACTTGCATTTATTTCAACTTTTTCTCTGTCTGAGTTTCTGAAATAATTCTGTCACAAATATTCCCTAGTCGATCAGCAATCATATGCCAAAAAATATGTTGGTATTCTCTATATGATAAAAAGTTATGCGGGTTTTTCTAGAGACACTTTTCACAATTTTTGATTTTATCCTATTTCACTGAATTTTAGCCTGAATTTAGAAGCGAAATGTTATAAATGGCGATATGATGGAATTTGATAACAAGGTATACCATAAATCTAGAATCTTTTTAAACACGTGAGTGAGTAAGACTAAGAGTGTGACTAAAAAAATGTATTTAACATTTTTATACACTCCACGAGAGTATTATGTCTTTGTGCAATTGTTTTGTAACACCCAAAAGGAAGCGACATAGACCCATTGTTAATTATACCGATCGTCATAGAATCACTTTTTGAATCGATTTAGAAATGTCCGTCTGTCAGTACGTCTGTCAATTTATTGTTGTAATCAAATTACAGGTCGTAATTATAGTCCGATCTTAACAAAAAATGGCATAAGTAAGTTTAGTGGATAAAGGACGAACGCCATTTAATTTGAGGCAAATCGGTTCAGCCACCATACGAATGTCGCACCCGATTTGACTTTTTCCGCTCTAGAAACCATATATTGTACCCGCGTTTCTTTAAATTTGGCACAACATTTTATAATCCAACTAGAAACACCTATGCAGAAATTGGGTAAGATCGGTTCAGATTTAGATATAGCCCCCATACAAATCTCACTCCTGATTTGACATTTTCCGCTCTAGAAACCACATGTTGTACTCGACTTTCTTTAAATTTGGCACAACGTCTTATAATCCAACTAGAAGCACCAATGTAGAAATGTGGTAATATCGGTTCAGATTTAGATATAGCCCCCATACAAATGTCGCTCTCGATTTGACATTTTCCGCTCTAGAAACCACATATTGTAGTCGATTTTTTTGAAATTTGGTACAACATCTTATAATCCAACTAGAAACACCTATGCAGAAATGTGGTAATATCGGTTCAGATTTAGATATAGCCCCCATACAAATGTCGCTCCCGATTTGACATTTTCCGCTCTAGAAACCACATATTGTAGTCGATTTTCTTTAAATTTGGTACAACATCTTATAATCCAACTAGAAACACCTATGCAGAAATGTGGTAATATCGGTTCAGATTTAGATATAGCCCCCATACAAATGTCGCTCTCGATTTGACTTTTTCCACTTTAAAAATTAAATTTTTTAATTTTTAAGACTCATCCTAAACCATTATTTTTATGTGAATATTATTATTTTTTTGTGAATTCACAACATTTTTAGCTGTCATAGCGGCCTTTAATCGAACATGTAAAATGAGAGGACAAATATTAAAGGCACCGAAAATAGGTATTTTAATAAAAAAAGCAAGCAAAAAACGGTGTTAAGTTCGGCCAGGCCGAACTTTATATACCCTCCACCATGGATTGCATTTTCGTAGAAGTGCAGTAATATTACAGGAAAATATAATTTTTTTAATATAGCCAAACCAAAACAAATACAAATATTGAAAAAATAATTTTATAAATAAATATAACATTTTAATTATTTCAAACCATTATTTATTTCAAATCAAAAAATAAATATTCCTATATTTATATTTCAAAAAGCTTAAATACCATAAATATTGGTAGATAGTGGGTGATGCAGTTGGTTGGATTTCCATTCTATTTTAATTCCAAAAGTACAAATTTTGAAAATCCATTATCAGACGTACATAGTGCAAAATAACCTTATTTCATGATTCAACCAATTTTTGCCGTATTAGAAAAGGTACGAATTTTGCGTGTCTATGCAGGCAGAGGAATGTATACACCGAATTCAAGCTGCGAAATTTGGTTGGTACCATTTTTACCCCCTTGACGTTTCTACGTAATTAGAATTTCATCATTCTACCTGTAGTCGTTTAAGTACGAATTTCGAAAAATCCGTTTATTTTCCGTGTCTACACAGTCAGAGGAATGTATGATCCGATTTGCATGACTCTAGCTGCGGTCATTTCGTTGGTACTATCTGTATCCCCTTTTTCCATTTTAACCCCAAAAAGGACGAATTTTGAAAAATTCGTCTATTTTCCGTGTCTACGCAGTCAGAGGAATGTGTACTCCGAATTTCATGACTCTAGCTGCGGTCAATTGATTGTACTATTTTTATCCCCTTTTTTCATTTTAGCCCCAAAAACTACGAATTTCGAAAAACCTGTTTATTTTAAGTGTCTACGCAATCAAAGGAATGTATACACCGAATTTCATTATTCCAGGTGTAGCAGTTTGGTTGGTACCATTTTTATCCCTCCGTACCCATTGTATCCCTTGAAAGTACGAATTTGGAAAAAAAAACTTTTATTTTTCATGTCTACGTAGCCAATGGAATGTATACTTCGAATTTCATGACTCTAGTTGCGGTCATTTGGATGGTACTATTTTTATCCCCTTTTTCTAGTTTGACCCCAAAAAGTACGAATTTCGAAAAATCAGTTTATTTTCCGTCAGGGGGATGTATACTCCGAATTTCATGACTCTAGCTGCGGTCATTTGATTGGTACTATTTTTATCCCCTTTTTTTCATTTTAACCCCAAAAAGTACGAATTTTGAAAAATCCGTGTATTTAACGTGTCTATGCAATCAGAGGAATGTATACACGGAATTTCATTATTCTAGGTACAACCGTTTGATTGGTACCATTTTTATCCCTCTATTCCTATTTACCCCTTATAAGTGCGAATTTGGAAAAAAATGCTTTTATATTATGTATCTACTCAATTAGAGGAATGTACACACCGAATTTCGTGTTTCTAGCTGTTGTCGTTTATTATGTACCATTTTTATCCCTTTCTTGCCCCCAGTTCACCCCCTACAAATAAGAATCACTTTGTGGTGCACGTTTTTTCTATAAGTGGAATGCGCATACCAAATATCAAGCAAACAGTCATATTCAAAAAACATGCTTAAATACGCTAAAATATTAGGGATTATTATGGGTATTTTATTTTATTTTAATAAGACGCATTTATGGAAAATTTGAACGTTCTAGCTTCTTTCGTTTATATGCTAGAGTGCTTTCAACTGACGGACGGACGGACATGGCTAGATCGTCTTAGAATCAGATCAATAATATATATACTTTATAGGGTCTCATGTCTCCATACACACAAAATAAATGTCTACGTCTCGGACTCAAAAACTTTATTTTTTGTTGCGTAGTGTATTTAAATGCGTTACAAACAGAATCACAATCTTAGTATACCACATCCCCTTTGTATTTTTCTCCAATGTCAAGATATATGCACTCTATCATTCCAAAACGTAAACCTTTTGTTTCCAAAAATACTATAGAAAAAAGGACAAAAAACAAACAATGCGTTGACTTTGATTTATTGAACTTTTTAGTAAAAATACTCTTCATTTTCACTTCAAAAATTCATTATTGTCCGTCTGATGGTGTTAATTTTGAACATATTCATGAGATGCAATGGACAGTTCGAATGAAATGTAACGAAGGAATATATTAACAAGTCAGATTAAAAAATCCTCCGAGATGAAAACAAATACATGCATTAAGAACGGAACTCAATGCAAATAAAAAGTAAAAGTGACATTTTAAAAGGCAAATTAATTCCACGCGATTGGCAGTCCATTCAGACTGTCAATAATTTGAGTGCAAACAAAATCTTGGAAATTTTTCATATTCGCATTCATTGCACTTGTACTTTTGTACAATACAATTGCATTGTGCAACAGACAAACACTTTCCTATTGTCTATTTTCAATTAAATCCAAAATGTACGCGGATTACATAAAACCGAAGAAAATCGTTGGTTGCCACTATAAATTTGAGTAGTGGAAATAGTCTTTTTGAAATTACGCCAAATTATTTCGATTTTTCACAATTCCAAGGCCGATACGTCTACACTGCAATTCAAACTGAATAATAATTTATTACTCTGTGACAAGAACAACCACACCAATCAGAGGAGGATGCTCTTGTGGGAGAAATGCGAAAGAAATTTAGTTTCAACGTGAGCATCAGCCCAGCACAGCGACAATCCAAAAATGACGACAGCCAGACGACGATGACAAAAGAAGTAAAACGAGGCAAACGAGAAAACTAGAGACCAACTAAACCGAGGAAAGAAAGCGAAAGTAACAAATCGATGACATGACGTAGCACTGAGTGTGGGGGAGGTTAAGACATATTTCATTTATTTTGAAACACGTTTCCCAAATGAAAATGCTGGCTAGAAGATGAAAATGTACAACAAGTCTTCAACCCCTGCTGCTTTCCACGAGACAGACCTTCAATCACAATATAAAGTGGAATGAGCAACTCTCTCACCACTCACTGCTAATCCAATCTCTGTAGTTCCCATGACACCTCTAGTCAAAATTATCAATGTGTAGTGCTTTATAACTTTCTCAAATAGGTCAGCGTGGCACAACTTACAGTGTCTTTATCGAATAGAAGGGTGGAGAATCTAATTTGATTTTTAGGTGGAAACAAATAAATTTCATATATTTTCGCAGACATTAAAAATAAAAAGCAATCATTCATGCAAGACGCTACTTTCAAGAGAGTAATATCTATAATCGGTAGATAATGTTACTTTTGGTGATCATTTCAAAAGTGACAAAATTGGACCAAAGGACATTCATATTTTCATACAAATTCGGAAAGAGGAGGTGTAAATCTTTCAGATGATATCAATATCGTTAAAATCTGATGACGCCATCCAAAGTTATGATATCGATAAGGAAGCCATCTCTTCAAAAAAAAAAGCCCCGAGATAACCAACTTTGGACCACTGTAGAACTTAAGCCACGCACTACTTTGAGCTCCGGTAAACGGTATATCACCCGCAACCACTAGTAGAACATATGTGCCAAATTTTATCAAAATCGGAGAGGATGAAAATCCAAACCTATGGTATTTGGGTCGTTTTCTGTTGGAATTACCCTACTTTTTCATATTTATTCCAATGTATTTCAAAGCTCAGATTTTATTATTTTTTTAATTTGAGTTTGGCGACAGAACTGTGCTTAATTCATTGATAGACCTATCCAAACCATTGTGTACATATTTCCTTCATTAACTATAGAACAACATCAAACGAAACGAACGAATTATTCAAAATCAATTTATAATGCAAACCAGATGTTTATTTCCGTATGTATAATACAATATAATAATCGATTAATAGATTATTTGGAATAATTTATTCGTTCGAATTATTCGTTATTCGAAAATCATGCTTTTTTCATTATTCGAACAAATATTTGAAAAGAATTGTTCGATTAATCGAATAATTAATCGGTTGGGTACCCTAATCCCCACAGTCAGAGGAGCCTGCACAATGAATTTCATGATTCCAGCTACAGCCGTTTGATTGGTACGATTTTTGTCTCTTTTTCCCTAAAAGTACGAAGTAAGATTTTTTTTCTTGTTTTGCGCGTCTACGCAGTCAGAGGGACGTATATAAGGAATATCATGATTCTAGCAAGAGCGGTTTGGTAGGTACTATTTTTATCCCTTTTCGCCCAAATTTTGAAAAGTAACTTTATATTGCGCGTCTACACAGTCAGCGTAATGTATAAACCAAAATTCATCCCATCCGAAATACCCATTTATATTACAAGCCTACGCAATTAGAGGTATGTGTAAATCGAATTTCATGTTTCTAGCTGTTGTGGTTGGATTTATACCATTTTTATTCGTTTTTGTCCCATTTCTTTCCCTAATAGTGTGATTTTTTGCAAAAAAAACTTTTTTGATTCGCATTCACGCTTAAGAGGTATGTATTAAATTTGAATATGAGGTGGAAATTAGAAAAATATCTATAGATTTGGTATTGATAACCAATTGCAATTTTTAGGATTTTCTGATCCATTAAGGGCCGCAAATTTGTTTATTGCTGTAGATTTAAATGTGAATTAAAAGCTGAAATATGGGGTTATTTGCGTCGTAAACAAATTCTAGTCTTATATAAAGCTAATTTTTGGAAAGAAATTCAACCATTTCAAATTTCCCCCCTTAAAAACTTTTTAAAGAGAAAAAATTAAAATGGTTGCTATATTAAATTAACATAGACAGACGCATGAAATTAAAAGTATATTTAGCATTGTATGGTACGCACAAGTACGAAACTAAATTATTGAAACATTTACATCATTTGGAAATTAAAAGTCCTGTAAAAAAGACAAACGACCACGAAATAAAAAAATGCCATTTGTAAATAAATTTGCATTCTATTAAATATAGATGCAAAATGGTCATAAGCCAGGACAATATCCCAGTTCAAATCAAATATTGATTACAGACCAAAAAAATACAAACGAAAAAACTAAAACAAATATTTGCAAAAAATTTCAAAAAGCACCTTACAGACAAATTGAACTTAAAAGAAAATTAAATCTAAAGTTTCCTTAAATCTATTTAATGTAGATAAAAAATCTATATCATGTTTTTTTATTTTTTCATGGACCTCAGAACAGGCTCAAAAGAAACATATTTAGTTCTATGAAATGGAATATTAAAAAAATATGTCTTAGACTAGGTGTCTTTAATTTGACATGAACGTTTATATAGGGTGCGAACAAATATATCAAATATTTTTTTGAAAAATTGTATCATCTGGAATTTTGTAGTCCTGTGAAGAAGCAACAGGATAAGGAAATGAATAACTAAAAATGCCAAGTAACTCAATTTTGCTTACAGTTTCATACGTATATCATCCGGTTCAAGTGTAACGACTTTTTATACACTCCACGATAGTATTATGACTTTGTGCATTTGTTTGTAACACCCAAAAGGAAGGGAGATAGACCCACTGTTAATTATACCGATCGGCTTAGAATCACTTTCTGAGTCGATTTAGTAATGTCCGTCTGTCTGTCAGTCCGTCTGTCCGTCTGTCTATCCGTCTGTCTGTTCGTCTGTCTGTCCGTCTGTCAATCTATTGTTGTAATCACGATACAGGTCGCAATTGTAGCCACAACCAAACGAAACTTAGCACACCGAAGTTTTTCGGGACAGGGTCGAACGCTATTTAATTTGAAAAAAATCGGTTCAGATTTAGATATAGAACTTCACTCCCGATTTGACCCTTTTCACTCTAGATTCCACATATTTCAACAGATTTTCTTCAAAATTGGCAAAACATCTTATAGTTCAACTAGACACACCTGTGGTAAAAATGTGTTAGATCGGTTCAGATTTATATTTAGCTCCCATACATATTTCGTTCCCAATTTGAATTTTTTCGCTTTAGAATCCACATATTTGAACAGATTTTCTTCTAAATTCGCAAAAAGCCTTATATTTCAACTGGAAACAAATGGGTCATATCGGTTGAGATTTACATTTTCAGAGAATTTCTTAAAATTGAGCATAACACGTTATACTTCAACTGTAAGAACTTATTGTGAAAGTTAGTCATTTCATTCCATGCTTGGATATACTTTCACTTTTTTACTGAATTGAATTGTATTCCGATAGAAAGTGGAGTGTATTATATAGTTTTTTTTTTTTCTGAACCAACACTCAGGGGATGTCCCCTATAAATGCAGTGCATTGCGTTGGTGGAAGGAAGATCAGGTATGGGAAGGAGGAAAGAGGGAGTAGTGTCTGTTGACATCTGTTTTGAATCTCTGAATGTCGTAATTGGAGGGAAAGATATTTGCCGGAAGTCGATTCCACATACGGATAGTACGGGCGAAGAACGAATTTATTCTGTAATGTGTGGTGCGGGCGGTTGTCCAATCGACAACAAATGGGTGAGCGTTTCTGGAGAGTCGCGTATCTCTACCGAACGTTCTCACGGGCGGTATGAGATCACGAATTTCCGAAGAACAAAAACCATGAAAGTATCGATAGAACAATGACACACAACCAACATTACGACGGTGTTCAAGGGAGACGATAGAATTGGATATCCTACCTTCACCTATCAACACCATCGCCCTCCTTTGTACACGGTCAAGTAGCTCCAGTGATGAAGCTGGAGCACCCGACCATATATGGGAGTTGTATTCCATCTTTGGTCTGATGTAGGTAGTGTAGATATTGAGAAGATCAGAGGGTGTGAAATATTTCTTACATCTTTTTAGAAAGCCTAAACATTTGAAGGCATCTTTCGACACATCAAATACATGTTTTGTCCAACGAACATCACGTTGTATTTTCATGCCGAGAACATCGAGAGCATCTGATTGCTCAATATCTACATGTCACCATGCCATTTGTAAATAAATTGGCATTATATTAAATATAGATGCAAAATGGTCTTGAGCCAGGACAATATCCCAGTTAAAATAAAAAATATGTACTAACAAAGTTATTGAACTTTGCCCGATGGACTTTGATTGTGGACCACTGTGCGACGTCCCATTTCGTGCTTGTTTTGGGAAACAGTTCGCAATTTGTTTTCATTTCGATCGATTTTAAATATGCATCCATATTTTTCATATCTATAATTGGTTGGTGTAATTTTAATACCATTTTTCCGCTTCCCTCCTAAAGTACAAATTTTGAAAATAATGTGCGTCTGCGTAGTCTGATGATTGTAGGCTCGCCTAATACGTGATTGAAAATATTCATATAATAAATAAGAAATCCGAGACTTATTTGAACAAAAATTCTCCCGCAAAATCTGAAAATATGTACGTACATGAAGTTTAAATTTTCTTAATTTGAAATTTCGACAAAAGTCGATAATTTCGCAGAGATTTCAAACTGGAATATATTTAAAAATGTATCACACTAAAAACTCTACCATTTTGGTTATTTCATACTATTATCTATATATCATTTTTATTGTGAAAATAATTTTGTTGTCAAACTTTAATCGATTTTGTTCGATCCGACTCTACCTAGTGTACACACCGAATATAACACTATTCAAACTGCAGTACTTTGGTTGATACCATTTTTATCCCTTTTTGGCCCACTTAAGCACCTCAACTATATTTAAGTGAATTTCAAAAAAATCGTTAGTATTTCCGTATTACCACGATTAGCTGCAGTCCCATACATATATCTCCCGATTTATTTAATATATCCCTATTTATTTAATATAAATGTAGTTTTTTCCTTTTAATTCTATTGTTATCATCAACACAACACCTTGAAATGAACTTCGCCCTAATATCGGAATGGAACGCAGCAAAAATACAAAGTCAAAGTATTTTCTTCTACGCAACGCTTTGCAAATGTGCCCGATTAATCGCTCACAAATGCAATTAAATGTATTCTGACAAATTTTATTAGACTTTTTCAATTTTAATCATACTTAAGACGGCAAGTGATTGGCATGGCAGCGTCTGCATCGTCTGAGTGCAACAATGCAGGCGCAAGTATTTTATGACAATTTCTTAAAGACTTCCTTGACGTGTGCGAGACAAAAAATATACTCGAGAATATGATTATATGAATGTATACATATTAATAACGTCGCGAGTAGATATAGCTGTGAACGAACGATAATGCCATAAACATTTATTGTTACAAAGACAATAAATAATGAAGAACATTTTTCTTGTAATTTTTTATAAGATTAATAATATAAACAGTACGAAGACACGCAATCGAACAGAGTGTCCGAAAATGTATGGACCGAGAAAATTATAATGAGGATATTTTTGAGGGCTAACCTTTGTCATTCATATTCATTTAACCATACACCAAGTCTTCTACGGATTGAAGACAAAAGACAGTGATGGTTGAGACAGTTGGACAGGATCTACTGGCCATTTGTGTATTCAATATTGTCGTCAATTTCTATGAACAGTGTAATTATTGAACAATCACCAGCACTTGATGTTCTGGGCATGAAGATGTTCATTGAGCGAAATCTGTAATTGAATCGATTATTTTTAGGTGATTTTCTTATATTAAAGACTCAAAACTAATTGTAAGATTTCTTTGAATTATATACGAATGGATTGAACCACTAAATAAATATCCCATCCAGTGGGATACTTATCTCAGTAAGTGGGCTTTATAGCCGAACTACGAGATAGTACACTCAGAAAAAAGTATGCCACGGATTAAGTAAATATGTACTAAAACTGAGGAAAATTGAACTTCGTATAGCGCTAAGGCAAAAATTTCTCACATCAAGTGCAAACTTTTCCTTAAAAAAAAAAAAGACATGCTTTGAACTTGATCCCAGTTCAACTTTTCCTCAAAGCAAGTACAATTTACTCAAACTGAGGAAAATTTTTCTTCAAATCAAGTAAATCTTTGCTTAATCCGAGGAAAATTTTTAAGAAATTTTACTCAAATCAAGTAAATTTATACTCAAACTGAGGAAAATATTCCGATTCAATCCAAGTAAATTGTTACTCAAACTAAGTACATTTGTAGTCATGCCAAGTAAATTTGTACTCAAACTGAGGAAAATATTCCGATTTTCGTATAGCGCCAAAGCAAAAATTTCTCACATCAAGTACAAACTTTTCCTTGAAAATAAGACATGCTTTGAACTTGATTCCAGTTAAACTATTCCTCAAAGCAAGTAACATTTACTCAAACTGAGGAAATTTTTTCTTCAAATCAAGTAAATCTTTACTTAATCTGAGGAAAATTTTTAAGAAATTTTACTCAATCCAAGTAAATTGTTACTCAAACTAAGTAAATTTGTAGTCATGGCAAGTAAATTTATACCCAATCTGAGGAAAATTTTCGGAATTTTTTTCCTCAATTCAATTAAATCTGTACTCAGCCTGACTAAGATTTTCCTTAAACCAAGTAAATTTGTATTCACTACGACTATACTTGATAATTGAAATAATTTTTTTCGCTTCAGAGTATGCAACACTTATATAAAAATGACAACATGGTATAGTTCTCAAACGTTTCATCTTACTTATACTATAAAGAGTTGAGATATTTCACCATGACTGCTGCGGAGGCTAGGTACGCGCGTTCGCAGTGATTGTTTAGAGTAATATTTGAAGTACTTATGAAGAAAATCTCGGCTAACGAACGAGAATTGCTTCTTAGACTACTATTCATGTATTTTTCTAAACACTCTGAAGTATTTTTTATAAGATCATTTATACTTGAATGTATGAGGAACATGGCATACATTTAAATACATTTATTTACTTTATTTGAAGTAATAAGCACATTTTTAAGTAAAAACATCCTAACTGGAATTTTTCCATACAAAAAAATTCTGCATTATTTTCTATCTTAAACGTATGAATATACTTAATTGTAAGAAGTTTTTACTAGATCCAAAAAAATGTTTTTAAGTAAATTTACTACACTATTTTGAGTATATGTACTATTTTTTCTGGCATTGAAATAAGGAAAGTGTACTCATATCTATTTAATTTTCCTTCTCGTAAGGAAATTTTACCTAATCTGGAGTAAAATTGTTAAACTAAATTGGAGTATGGATTTTACTCAGATTTAAGAATGCTATTTTTCTGAGTGTACTAGTACATCAGCGCTATTGTATGGACTAGGATGGATTCATTTTATTTCGCCACATAGATGTCATGGCAAAAAATGTTCAAACTCCCGATAGCGCTGCAAAACTAAATATCATTATTACTAAAGACCCCACGAGAGTATTATGTCTTTGTGCATTTGTTTGTAACACCCAAAAGGAAACGAGTTAGACCCACTGTTTATTATACAGATCGGGTTAGAATCACTTTCTGAGTCGATTTAGCAATGTCCGTCTGTCTGTCCGTCCGTCTGTCCATCTATTGTTGTAATCAAATTACAGATCGCAATTATAGTCCGATCGTAAACAAAATTGGCACAAATAAGTTTTGTGGATCAAGGACGAACACTATTTAATTTGAGGCAAATCGGTTCAGGTTTATATATAGCCACCATACAAATGTCGCTCCTGATTTGACATTTTCCGCTCTAGAAAACACATATTGTACTCGATTTTCTTTAAATTTGGCACAACATCTTATAATCCAACTATCCAAACACCTATTCAGAAATTGGGTAAGATCGGTTCAGATTTAGATATAGCCTCCAAACAAATTTCGCTTCTGATTTAACATTTTCCGCTCTAGAAAACACATATTGTACCCGATTTTGTTTAAATTTGGCACAACATCTTATAATCCAACTAGAAACTTCTATGCAAAAATTGGGTAAAATCGGTTCCGATTTAGATATAGCCCCCATACAAATCTCGCTTCCGATTTGACATTTTCCGCTCTAGAAACCACATATTGTACTCGATTTTCTTTAAATTTGGCACAACATCTTATAATCCAACTAGGAACACCTATGCAGAAATTGGGTAAGATCGGTTCAGATTTAGATATAGCCCAAATATAAATGTTTAACCGATTATATTATAATGTTTAACCATATTATATTTCACCTATTTTGTTCCAGGTTTCAATATACTCCCATACAAATGTCCTTTCCGATTTAACATTTTTTTCAACCACATCATATCATCATCACATCATCATTTACATCATAGAGTCGGCCCCGCCCGACTTTAGCCTTTCCTTACTTGTATTTTATATATTTTTTCCTAAATAACCGGACACCAGAGTTTTTGTCTTGCAGACTGCAGATTGTCCACGTTACGCTCCCTGTCTGCCTTGAAAGATACTCCAGCAAATGTCACAAAGAAAGCCCCAAAAAGAAAATAGTTTACGATTTCAACAGCAAATTACACAAATTACAAACCAAATATTTATTACGAATCAAACACAAACATAACTACAACAACTACTAACTCAAATAGCGGAGAAGGAGCAGATGAGACTCTGAAAGTTTTCGCAACATAAACAGTAGAGTAGGGTATATTTTAGGGGGGGGGGGTGTGTTTTTTTTCGCTCACCTACTACGTGATAACAATTGATGTTACCTTCATAAAAACCTACATATGAGCTTTATTTGAAGAAAAAAGTTCGGACGGAAAATTAATTTACTACAATGTTTCAAATAAATCATTTTAACTTCAACCGTTTATGAAGTTATGTTTTTATACCCTCCACCAGAGGATATTCACTTTTAGCGGGCGAAATGGAACAAAAGGGACAAAAATGGTACCAATGATACGACAACAGCTAGAAACATGACATTTGGAATGAACATCCCTCTAATTACGCAGATACGTAAAATAGATGGATTTTCAAAATTCGTACTAAGGTATACAGTTGGGAAAGAGGGATAAAAATGGTACCAACAAAACCGCTGAAGTTGAAATCATTAAATTCTTTGTGTATATTCATCTGACTGTGAAAATGCGAAACAAAAGTGATTTTTTTTCGAAATTTGTACTTTTAGGCGGAAAATTGAGCGAATGGGGATTAAAATGGTACTAACCAAACGGTAAAACTATAATAATGAAATTCGGTGTGCATACTTCTCTGATTGCGCTACGCGAATTATAAAAACATCTTCGATATTTAAAGGGTTGTAGCTAGAATCATGATATTCAGTATTTGCACTCGTCTGTCTACGTAGACGCGGAAAATAAGAGTTACGCATTTTTCAAAATTCGTACTTTTAGGGTCAAAATGGAAAAAGGAGTGAAACTGGTACCAATGAAACGGCCATAGCTAAAATCATGAAATTAGGTGTGTACATTCTACTCTGAAACATATTGGCTGAGAGGAAAAGTTGTAATATTGACAACAACTTTTTTACAAGTTTCCCCCATCAAAATGGTACTTTAATGCTGTAGATGGAATCAAAAAATGCAAATGGGGAAAATCGGGCTTGAGGGAAATTATTTCTACCTAATAATATTTAGGACACATTTTTAAGATTTCTGACTAATAATTATATTAATATTTATGTATAGTAGAGGACAATTAATATTATAATAATTAAGAATAACAATTTTATAATATGGTAGTGCACTTCGATGTAATGTCGACAGCCTATAATCAACCGATAATACTGTGGAATACACTTCGTGGTGGAGGGTATATAAGATTTGGCCCGGCCATAATTAACGCTTTTTACTTATTTATTTTCTCTTAGAAAATAGCTACATCTGTTTTCTAAATACTCTGTAAATTTCAGTAGTTTCTCAGATATCATCAAAAATGTGCAAGTACTTCTACATATTTATTTTTTTATTGTTTTCTTTTCATGCCGAAACTTGTGGAATTATTTTTTTGTTTTAAAGCATATTTTATTTTTTCCTGGACATATAGCTGCACGTATATGCTGCATACACTCAGTAAAAGACAGCTTCTGAGATATGGCGACAAATGAGGAGAACTAGTCATATCTTTTGTTCTTTGACCGAAATCGAGAAAGTAAAAAATATGAACAAATATTTTGTTTAACTTTGTAAAAGCTAGCATTCTATTGAATATCTATTTGTAAGAGATACAGTTGCGGTCAAAATAATAGCAGCGCACCATAGCTTAGCATACATTTTCATATATTTGTTTGTGTGATAATTTTTTTATTTCTACTACTGGATTAAATGCTGTGTAATGAGGTTACAAACACAAAATAATTGTTTATTTGGTGATATGATTTTAATTGTATTAGAAATTTCACATTTTTTGGACTATTCGACATTTTGGACCGGTCAAAATAATAGCAGCATTCAAAAAATCTCAAGAAAAAAGAATTTTATCTCAATTTTTCAATTTGATTTGATGTTATAAATAAGATATTATGAAATGTACACCATTTCTGACATTTTATTGTTTTATTTTTCTACATAAGTAGGGCGAGGAGAGCATTGTCGAGAACAAAATCGAGTTCATATAAAAAGTTTGAAATCTGAGGGTAAATCATATAGTGAAGTTCGATTTTTTTCCAGTGTTCCATTAAAATGATCAGAAATTCGATATTATAAGAAGAAAAAAGAAAAACGCGTCAAAAAAAATCAGTTTATATCACCTGCAACCATTCGCCGAATAGTAACTTCTAGTACAAAAAACCACTTACGCCCGCCATGAAATAAAAAATAATGTCTGTTCATCTTTGAGAGTTTAAAATGTTCGTAGAATACTAAGAAAACATAATCTGTAAGCCAGAAGTCCGAGAAAAGTCCCACTTAAAAATAAAAGACATGTCACAAAAAATTGCAATTCGCAAAAACACACCTACAGTAGCCACCCAACCAAAAAGTGGGTGCACGTTTTATGGTCAATTGAATAAAAATCGGTTATATGATGGGACAGTCCCTCGACAGTTTGTAAGATGTCCACAGAACACGGAATACATCTCCAGGTATAGTACCAAAACTGTCAAATAGGGATGATCAAGCATAATGGCTTGGGCGTGTTTTTCATATTATGGAGTTGAGTCAATAAATTGGCCCAGAACTACCATGGACTCTGCCCAGTACATCAAAATACTCCATAATATTATGCTTACGAATACGGAATGCCCCTTAAATGGGTCTTCTAGCAGGTCAATTATCCCGAAAATACCAGTCGACTCGCAAAAAGGTGTTTTGAAGTCAATAATATCGCTATTATGGAAAGGTTCGGACAGACACCGCATCTCAATATTATCAAAAAATTTGAAGTGTGATGACTAAAATGAGGTCTCACTAACAATACTGAAAAACAATAATGATATTTGATACGAAATTATAGAGGCATGGTCAAAAATACCGCGTGAAAGGTGCAAAATACTAGTTGACTCCAAGAAACGACGTTATGTAGCAATATTAAGCAATAAAGTCAGTACAACTAAGTATTAAATTCAAGAAAATATCGTTATTTTAATAATTATTCAAAAAAGTTTTCAATTAAAATGAATTGAAACAAAATATTTATAGTTTTTATTAGCGCTGCTATTTTTTTGACTGGTCTCATTCTTGACATAAATGGTTCTAAAGGCTTAATCTCAAAATTACAAAAACTTAATTTTTTATTTATAGCCATATTAAGAATGGCACAATACCACCTTTCAATCGCCGTAAACACTTTTAGGATTTTCGAAGTAAAACTGATATTTTCTTTGTCGACATTTTTTTATCTCGTCGCTGCTATTTTTTTGACCGCAGCTGTATATGCATTATTTGTGGAAGTTGTAATCATTCTTTGTAAATGAGAAAGATTTAAAAAATCATTTAATATTTATAAAAATAACACAAAATCCGCTTTAAATCTATATATATAAAAGAGTTGCGTTACTGACTAACTGACTGACTTATCATTGCCCAGCCCCCAGACCAAACGGCTGAAGGGTCATGAAATTTTCAGGGTAGTTCAAAAATACGACGTAGACGTCGACTAAGAAAGGGTTTTACGAAATTCGTACTTTTAGGGGGTAAAATGGGACAAAAGGGATAAACATCGAACATTCGTCCTGACTAAACGGCAGTAGCTATAAATATGAAATTCGGTGAGTTCCTTGCAATGACCATGCAGAAGAGCTACAAATAGGGATTTTTTCGAAATTTGTACTTTTTGGAAAGAGACAAAAAAGGATATAAATGGTACCAATTTAAGAATTGCAGCTAGAATCGTGAAAATCGGTATTTACATTTCTCTGACAACGAGACTTGCAATATAAATTGATTTTTCGATATTTGTATTTATAAGGGGTGAGCGGTACAAAAATGCATAAAAATGGTACCAACTAAAGTATTGTAGCTAGAATCGTGAAATTTGGTATGTAAATTCCTCTGACCATGCGCGTTAAAATTGGATTTTTGGGACAAAGGGGTGAGAGGGACAAAAAGGGATAAAAAGGGTACCACCTAAAGTATTGCAGCTATAGTCGTGGAATTTGGTATGTAAATTCCTCTCACCACATAGAAGCGGAATATAAATGCATTTTGTACTTTTAAGGGTTGCGCGGGACAAAAAGCGATAAAAATGGTACCAACTAAAGTATTGCAGCTAAAATCTTGAAATTTTATGATCTTGAAATTTTCTGACTATGTAAAAGCGCAGTAAAATTGGATTTTTCGAAATGTGTACTTAAGAGGTGAGCGGGACAAAAAGGGATAAAAATAGTACCAACTAAATTAGTATAGCAAGAATCGTGAAATTTGGTATGTAAATTCCTCTGACCATGTATAAACGCAGTAAATTGGTTTTTTCAAAATTTGTACTTTTAAGGGTTACGCGGACAAAAAGGGATCAAAATGGTACTAATTTAAGTATTGCAGGTAGAATATTGAAATTTGATATGTAAGTTCTTCTGACCATGTAGAAAGGCAGTAAAATTGGATTTTTCGAAATTTATACCTATAAAGTGTGAGCGGGACAAAAAGGGATAAAAATAGTACCAACTAAAATATTGCTGCTATAGTCGTGAAATTTGGTGCGTAAATTCCTCTGACAACGTAGACTTGCAACATAAATGGATTTTTCGAAATTTGTACTTTTAAGGGGAGAGCGGGACCAAAAGGGATAGAAATGGTACTAACTTTAGGATTACAGCTAGAATCATGAAATTTAGTATGTAAATTCCTCTGATCATGTAGAAGCGCCATCAAAATGGATTTTTTTTTCGAATAAAAGGCTCTGCGGTTGTAATTTTTTGTTAAAAACTGGTTAGAAAATTAGTTCAGCTAAAACAGTGCACATCGACAAGCACACTCCTTTGACTGTATATGAGTGCTATGTTTCCAATTTACTATTTTAGGAAAGAAAATCAAATAAATACCATCCTAAAACAGAGACTGATAAAACTAATAACAAATACCTTTTTTATTTTATGGAAAAAAATAAAAGTGAAATTTGCAACATCTTACCCATCATAAGTATTTTTAATTGGATATAAATATTTCTAAAATGAGAGTACAATTATTAAAAGTACCTTCGATGAAAGTTGGAATTTTAATAAAAAAAATATTTGAATTGAACTGGGATATTGTCCTGGCTCAAGGCCATTTTGCATATATATTTAATAGAATGCAATTTTATTTACAAATTGCATGGTGACATTTATTACTTGGCTGCAGACTACCACAACCATGATTTCGACCATGTCAAAGGTCTTTTCAAGTGGCCTGTTCAAATGAAATATTGATTACAGACCAAAAATATAAACGAAAAAACTAAAAAAAATATATATCGTTTTCGGGTTTTGAAAGCAAAAATACATAAGAAAATATTATACACAGCCCTTCGAAAAAATGTTGTAAATTTATTGGTAATATATACTATAGTTTGTTTTGATAAATAAAAGGAATGTAGCATTCCCAATTTACCGGGATATATCAGTACTTTTTAATAGCCGATTCTAATTTAAAATTGTAAATGGCCCACCCTACATAAAAATTCGGAAAATAACATACCCCCCATTATATGATTGAACGCTTTTTATATTTCACCCTAAACTTTCAGAGTAACCCGCCCTCAGACATATGTATGAACACTGCCACACAAACAAGCCAAAGACGCCTGCCAAACGAAATGTTTGGCAACGAACGAAAAAAAGAGTGAAACAAAAAGTGTTTCGATGTGAGTGAAAATGCACTTTTCCCCCTGTTCGTTCGCATTGTTTACAAAAAACACAACCATGGCTGTGGATGTTGTTGTTCTTGGGGATTTCTTTGCCGTTGGCACACAAGCACTCATACACACACTCCCCGTGTTATGCAGGCGGCCGACGAAGCTTTTCTGTGACGTCACTGAGGAAAACCAGAAAGCTTTAGGGGGCATGCGCTCTACGTTTGTTGTGTGTAGCGTAAATTCAGCCATTGGCCTTTTAGCGTAAAAACGTATTCGAACAAGCTTCATTGTGTAGCATGAATTTCTATAAAAATTTCATGGATCCAGCCGTCAGTGCAACGCGGACATTGGCCCCTTAAACAACTGCTCTGAGCAATAATACCGGAAGAATTTCGCCCCCAAATGCGGACAACGTGAGTCGACGGACGGTGGGAATACAAGTGAATAGAAGACCGAAGAAGTATAAAACAAAACGAAAATCGAAAACGCATCGGAATTGAACAGCAACAACAACGCGAGTCGTTGTGATCACGGCAGCTATAAAATTCAAATAATTTGTGCTCGAGAAAAAAATATATATTTTTTAAAAAAATTCTAGTGTTTCCTGAAGCGCATCATAACCAATAAAAAAGAGCAACTCGTTTTGATTTTTTCCGACTTTTTTACGAAACATTTCTGTTTTCGTGGCGGTTCGTGTGTGTGTTCTACATATTTTAGCCATAAAAGTCTTTGAAATTGTAAAGCATTGAGAAATAATTCAGTTTTATTGAAACCGTTAAACAATCAACAGCGCAACCGGCAATTACACATTTTTTAAATAAAATTAAACATATTTTAAATAAAATTAAACAAAAATTGTTCTCATCTCCAGCAAAGTGCAGTGAAAAATTGTAAAGTTTCCACACAAAGTTGACTTAAACAAAAAATTCAAAAAATTATTGAAATCACAAAAATCTCAAGATTTTTATTGAAAAAATCTCCCTTACAAGAATAGTGAATAAGTGAAAAAAAGAAAAAAGATTTGAAAATTTTTAAAAAGTCGTTTAAAAAGTGAAACAAAAGCAAACCAAAAATCTCGTTCTTTTTTTGAAAAGATCTATCATTTCCGTTTCCTTTCCCACGTGTTTTTTCACTCGCTGACAAAAAAGTGAACATTTCCAGTTTTTCTCAACTCTTGTCTTTGGATTACTCTATACCCACCCCCCACACATCAGACTCAGGTTGGTTTAAATAAATGTAACGCTTTAACTGTCTCATTAATTTTATTGTCTCTGGTCGTGTTTTTTGTGTTGCCCTTTTCGTTGCGGCCGTTTGTCGTCTGCAATTTGTGCGTCTACATTGTGGTCTTTATTGTTATTGCCGGTTGACCCGAAAAAGGCGAAACGAAACGAAAACCCAGAAACAGAAACAGAAACAGAACAAAAAACCCACCAGACAGGAAAGTCACAAAAGGATAAAGGCCCCACGAAAAATAAAACGAAACAAACCATATGTATGTATGTATGTACTTCTTGCATATGAGTTAGTTTGCGTAAAGTGTCCCACTTGGCCAATAATTCAAAGTGTTTTTGGACACATTATGACATTATGATGTATAGGCTGTTTTAAGTCTTATGGCAGCTGCAAATAATTTCGGTTTCTTTATTTTTTTAAATAAAGGGAAGCTGGAGGCGTATTTGTCTGTGTTAAACAGTTTGACGCTATTCAGATATTATAAACATAGATACGGAATCGCGTGGTCTGAGATGATATCAGGATTTTCTATTGGCTGAGGTTTCTTTATCGTACTAAAATTGCTTCAATGAAAAAGATATGCCAAATTTCGTAAAATACTTTGACGATACGAATCTTCGCAGTCAGAGGAATGTGCAGACCGAATTTCAAATTCTTGGCTGCATCCGTTTGGTTGGTACCATTTTAACCCCCCTCCCTTTTTTTTTTTAAAGTAAAGTACAGAAAATTTTCTAAAAATTAAGAATCTGCATCTGATTCTAGCTGCAACCGCTTGGTTAATACCATTTTTTATCCCCTTTTTCTATTTTAATCTAAAAGTACGAATATCGCAACATCTCTAAGAGTCTATTCACTCAAGCCGAAATATAAATAGTAGGGTATCAAACCGATTAAATTTTATTCGAATATATCAAATATTTGTTCGAATTACCAGAATGGCCGATTTTCGAATAACGAATACTTCGAATAATCCATACCAAATAATCGAATATTCGATATGTTATACTACGAAATATCATTTTGAAATATATAAATAATTACACGAATGATTTTGGTTTATATCTACCAAAGTTTGGAAGGCGTCACTCAATTTTTAATGAAAACTTTGTGATAATTAAATTCTTGCTTTGCTAGCTTAGTATACAACAGTCTATTTGGAGTTGACGAAGTTTCAGAATATCCTGTCACTGAAAGATAAAATATTGTCGCTGAAATTAGCCTTTTGTCCGAACTAAACGAAACAATAAAAATACAAGGTTTTCCAACAAGAGGTGTTATTTTGGTACTCAAAGAAAAATGTCATTTTTTGTAGATAAATGATCGTATGTTTAATTCATAATAAATAATAATATTAATATTTCATATTAATAATGAACAAGTAAGGAAAGGCTAAAGTCGGGCGGGGCCGACTATATAATACCCTACACCACTCCCCTGCGTATGTACCTCGCTTTGATTACTAAACCCAGGTATTTCATAGGAGCAATTTTATGTAGTTCATATAAATTATATAAATTATATTCATATAATTTATATGCTATAAATTCATCTTTAGTTAAATTTAACGAATATGGTAAATAATATGGTAATTGATCCAATTGTCCGACAGACAAAAAAAAATTTACAGTAGTATACCAAAGTCATACCAAAGTATGGACATATGGACATCACCCAAACAATTCTCATTGCAATTCAATTCGGTAAAAATTGAAATCGGGAAGGATTTTTACATCCTGTAAATGTATGTGTTTGACAAAAAATGTTAAATCGGAAAGGACATTTGTATGGGGGTATATTGAAACCAGAAACGATGTGACGCGCTTTCACCGTGTCTGTTTATTGGTGAAATATAATATGTAAAATTTGGCCAAAATCGGTTAAACATTCGGGAGCAAAATTTGAATGAGGGCTATATCTAAATCTGAACCGATCTTACCCACTTTCACCATTGGTTTTTTAGTTGGATTATAAGATGTTGTGCCAATTTTAAAGAAAAACGGGTACAATATCTGGATTTTAGAGCGGAAAAAGTCAAATCGGGAGCGACATTTGTATGGGGGCTATATCTAAATCTGAACCGATCATACCCACTTTCAGCATAGGTGTTTCTAGTTCGATTATAAAATGTTGTGGCAATTTTAAAGAAAATCGGGTACAATATGTGGTTTCTAGAGCGGAAAATGTCAAATCTGGAGCGACATTTGAAGTGGGGCTATATCTAAATCTGAACCGATCTTACCCAATTTTTGCATACGTGTTTCTAGTTGCATTATAAGATGTTGTGCCAATTATAAAGAAATCGGGTACAATATGTGGTTTCTAAAGCGGAAAAAGTGAAATAGGGAGCGACATTTGTATGGGGGCTATATCTAAATCTGAACCGATCTTACCCAATTTTTGCATACGTGTTTCTAGTTGGATTCTAAGATGTTCTGCAAAATTTAAAGAAAACCGGGTACAATATGTCGTTTCTAGAACTGAAAATGTCAAATCGGGAGCGACATTTGTATGTGCTATATCTAAATCTGAACCGATCTTACCCAATTTTTGCATATGTGTTTCTAGTTGGATTATAAGATGTTGTGCCAATTATAAAGAAAATCGGGTACAATATGTGGTTTCTAAAGCGGAAAAAGTGAAATAGGGAGCGACATTTGTATGGGGGCTATATCTAAATCTGAACCGATCTTACCCAATTTTTGCATACGTGTTTCTAGTTGGATTCTAAGATGTTCTGCAAAATTTAAAGAAAACCGGGTACAATATGTCGTTTCTAGAACTGAAAATGTCAAATCGGGAGCGACATTTGTATGGGGGCTATATCTAAATCTGAACCGATCTTACCCAATTTTTGCATACGTGTTTCTAGTTGGATTATAAGATGTTGTGCCAATTATAAAGAAAATCGGGTACAATATGTGGTTTCTAAAGCGGAAAAAGTGAAATAGGGAGCGACATTTGTATGGGGGCTATATCTAAATCTGAACCGATCTTACCCAATTTTTGCATACGTGTTTCTAGTCAGATTATAAGATGTTGTACCAAATTTAAAGAAAATCGGGTACAATATGTGGTTTCTAGAGCGGAAAATGTCAAATCGGGACCGACATTTGTATGGGGGCTATATCTAAATCTGAACCGATTTCCTCCAAATTCAATACCAATGGTCCTTGGCCAGAACAAATAACTTCTGCGAAGTTTCATGACAATCGGACAAAAATTGCGACCTGTAGAGTGCGAACAAGCTTAGATGGACAGCAGACGGACGGACGGACGGACGGACGGACGGATGGACAGACGGACAGACAGACACCGTTAAATCGACTCAGCTGGCGATTCTAAGCCGATCCGTATACTTAAAGGTGGGTCTAGCTCAATTATTTCTTGGTGTTACAAACATTTGGCGGAAAACTAACTTATAATACCCTAGACCACGAAGTGGTGTAGGGTATAAAAACAACATCAGCCAAATGGCCACCACAACCACGCTTACAGGACCATATCCTTATCATGAAATTTTCCATAACCAAATCGCAAAGTGGCTGCCCAATGTCCTTGATAGCCTCACGAATCTTTGAGGTCTTGAATCGATGCTGGTCTGTTGGCGTAGACCTTATATTTCACGTGGACCCAAAAGGAAGAAGTCGCAATGTGTTAAATCACAAGATTTCGGCGGCCAATTGTGATCACCACTTCGAGAGATAACACGGTCCGGAAACTTTTCCCGTAAAAGAGCAATGGTTTCGTTGCTTGTGTGGCACGTAGCGCCTTCTTGTTGAAAGTAAACGTTGTCCAAATCAATACGATCCAACTCCGACCATAAAAAATCATTAATCATCTCTCGATAGCGTAATCCATTCACCGTAACTGTTGATCCAACCTCATTTTCGAAAAAGTCCAATGTCCAATGACCCCGCCGGACCATAAACCGCACCAAAGAGGCATACGATGAGGATGGAGAGGCTTCTCAACAATAATTCTTGGGTTTTTCGACGACCCAAAAACACTTTAGTTTTACGAACTGTGACTGCAAGATTTTCACCATTTTTGTACTGAATTTTAATAATTTCAATGCGTTGTTGAAGCGTGTATCGTTTTATACACTCCACGAGAGTATTATGTCTTTGTGCATTTGTTTGTAACACCCAAAAGGAAGGGAGATAGACCCATTGTTAATTATACCCATTGTTATAATTAGACCCATTGTTAATTGTTAATTATAATGTCCGTCTGTCCATCTGTCCTAGAGATGTGCGCGTGAGTGATTATTGGCTTTCGAAGGTTATGGAGAGTATGGCTAACCACCATCTTGTGAGGTATTTAGAAACTAATGACTTACTTAATGATCGACAGTATGGCTTCCGTAGGAATCGATCTACGGGAGACCTGATGACACTGCTGTCCGAAAAGTGGAGTCGATCTATTCACAAGTTTGGTGAGAGTAAGGTCGTTGCTCTAGATATCTCCAAGGCCTTTGATAGAGTTTGGCACGGCGCACTCATATCAAAGCTTATCGCTTTTGGTGTTGGTAGTAACTTCTCTCTATTTATATCGAGCTTTCTCAGAGATCGCACTATACGTGTTGTTGTAGATGGGTTCTCATCCGACGAGCATAGGTTAACTGCAGGAGTACCACAGGGCTCTGTCCTTTCCCCCTCCCTTTTTCTTATTTTCATCGACGACCTCTTGGATCGGACTGTGAATCCAATATACTCATTCGCGGATGACAGCAACCTCTGTCATTCATACTCATTCGATCATAGACCAAGTCGTCAAGAAATTGAGGATAAAAGGCGATTGATGGATGAGTCACTTAGCCAGGATTTGATGGCCATTTCTGAATGGGGTCGAGAGAATAGAGTAGATTTTAATGCACGTAAGACCCAGTGCTCCTTGTTGTCTCACAAGCGATTCACTGATCCAACGGTGTCGTCGATTTTAATGAACGGTGTAGATATTGAGCAATCAGATGCTCTCGTTGTTCTTGGCATAAAAATACAATGTGATGTTCGTTGGACAAAACATGTATTTGATGTGTCGAAAGATGCCCTCAAATGTTTAGCCTTTTTATACTTTCATGGTGTTTGTTCTTCGGAAATTCGTGATCTTACACCGCCCGTGAGAACGTTCGGCAGAGATACGCGACTCTCCAGGAACGCTTACCCATTTGTTGTCGATTGGACAACCGGCCGCACTACACATTACAGAATAAATTCGTTCTTCGCCCGTACTATCCGTATGTGGAATCGACTTCCGGCAAATATCTTTCCCTCCAATTACGATATTCAGAGATTCAAAACAGATGTCAACAGACACTACTCCCTCTTTCCTCCTTCCAATACCTTATCTAACGCAATGCACTGCATTTTTAGGGGACATCCCCTGAGTGTTGGTTCAGTGAAAAAAAAATTAATTTTGCTCACGATCACGCGTGATTCACGCGTGAATCACGTGATTCACGTAAATCACGCAAACAATTTCCAGAAAGAAAATAATATATACAATATATCTATATATATAATATATCTAAATCGAAATGAGTAACGCCGCGCAAATCCGAAAATTATATTATTTAAATCACTCTACGTTTGCGATGTTTGTCTTAAATTCATATTTTTAAAGTAGTATACAAAATTACAGTGTGATATATCCTATAGTTTAACGCAAAATAAGTGAAAAATCGAACACTGACATAAAATCGAAGTAGAAATCAAAGCATATATCCCGATATCACTTATTTGTTTTTTATTGAATTAACACTAAGGCTTTTCCCATATAAATGCAGTGTCTATTCTTGGTGCAGGAAATGCACCAACGCTCACGTGAGTAAAATAAATTTTGCTCACGATCACGCGTGATTCACGTGATTCACGCAATTCACGTGAGCCGCGCCCATCTCTAATCTGTCCATCTGTCCATCTATTGTTGTAATCACGATACAGGTCGCAATTGTAGGCAGAACCAAAGGAAACTTTGCACAACGATGTTTTTCGGGACAAGGACGAACGCTATTTAATTTGAAGAAAATAGGTTCAGATTTAGATATAACCCCCATACGAATTTCACTCCCGATTTGACCCTTTTCACTCTAGATACCACATATTTTAACAGATTTTCTTCAAACTTGGCAAAACATCTTATAGTTCAACTAGAAACACCTGTGGTAAAAATATGTTAGATCGGTTCAGATTTATATATAGCTCCCATACAAATTTCGCTCCCAATTTGAATTTTTCCGCTCTAGAATCCACATATTTTAACAGATTTTTTTTCAAAATTCGCAAAACACCTTATATTTCAACTGGAAACACCTGTGTTAAAAACGTGTTAGATCAGTTCAGATTTATATATAGCTCCCATACAAATTTCGTTCCCAATTTGAATTTTTCCGCTCTAGAATCCACATATTTTAACAGATTTTCTTCAAAATTCGCAAAACACCTTATATTTAAACTAGGACCATCTATGGTGAAAATGGGTCACATCGGTTAAGATATACATATAGCTCTCATACAAATTTCGTTCCCCCTGAAACCGCGTATTTTCAGAGAATTTCTTAAAATTGATCATAACACGTTATACTTCAACTAGAAGAACTTATTGTGAAAGTTAGTCACTGCATTCCATGTTTGGATATAGCCCCGATACAAATATTATTCTCGATTTGACAAATTGGTCCAGGTCATATTAGCCTATGATTAGGAAGTATACAAAAATCCTTCCAGTTTTCACTTTTTTACCGAATTGAATTGTATTCCGATAGAAAGTGGAGTGTAACATATAGTCGGCCCCGCCCGACTTTAGCCTTTCCTTACTTGTTAGTAATGGCGTAGTTTCTACTTGTCAAATGACAAAGAATAAAAGCTTCAAAAGTGACAGCTACCGAAATACCGGGTGATTCAAAATAACACCTCTGGTTGGAAAACCCTGTAGTATAAATTCCAGCGAAAAGCGAAAAGTAAAATCGAATGGCATACAAAATGATTTTTAATAATTAGATAAATCGACAAAAAATAACTCATAAACTTAATTACAAGCTCTTCTTTCTATTGCTCCGACTTCAACAGTAAGTGAAAGAGATTTTCCGAAATCGAACTTTATTAAAAGAATCGCCTTAAATCCAATCCAAAAGTTTTTCAAATAAAATGATGAAACTTGAGTATGTGTTATATATATATTCCTATCAAAACCTAAAAAAATACAGGAAATTTTAATCGAATATTCGAATAAGAGCTGTCGACTTTATTCGGTTAATTAGAAAGTTTGTATTTTCGAATAAACGATTAATCGAATAATCAAAAAGTGCGAACAATTGGATACCCTAATAAATAGATTCTGGCTGCCCCTTCAAAGTACAAATTTAGAAAATAAAGTTTTGTATCCCTCTTTCCTGATTTAACCCTTTGCACACAGAATTGCCGGCAGCAATTTTATCCCTCTTTCATATTTTCACTAAATTTCCAAATGTACGATTGCAGAAATATACAAATTTCGAAAAATTATATTATGACAGAATTTATACACAGAATTTCATGATTTCATCTTCAGTCGTTTGATTGGTACCAGTTTCTACTGATATGCTATTTCAAATTGTTACAAATTTTTCACAATCCTTCTGTCAATGCATCCGGACGTGACGATTTCATGCCATCTTGACAATTTTTTGAGACAATTCTCCGATCGGACGCTTGACGATTTGTGACTAATAAGCCCTAAGATGTTGATGACTTTCTCGCAAATCTAGTTTTTCTATGGAAAATATAAATATTGCAAATTGATTAATGTGTAAAAGAATTGACGGGGCCTATAATTAGTATTAAACTACAAAAAGCATATATTTTTACATGTATCATCAGTGTCGATCTCTGACTGAAATCTTTGGATCTCATTGTATATATTTTTATTTAGTTCATTAACTTTATTTTTTTATGTAAGTAAAACCTTTCAAAACGATGGACGGAATACCTAAATAGTACAAAGTTGTGGTAGCAAATTTTGTATTTTGCTATATCCGCCCATCTATTATTCTACACAAAGTACAAATCGCAATTATTATCCGATTATAATGTAATGAATCTAGGAGAAAATCCCTCTAAACAATACTTATTTTCATCAGATTTGCAATTTTAATATTTTCATTATCCATGTTTGGTAATAAAAACCTTGTAGTAGTATTGAGAGTGATACGCAGGTGTTATAATAAAAATACGATATACTCTTTAGACACTAAAGTGATTTCTCTGCAAGTGCTGGAGCTTAGAAATGAAATCAAGGACGATTTTAAGAAAATCCATGGATAAAGAGCCATAACTTCTACACAAGCTTATCCGTAGGTTTTCTTTAAATAGAACTTGTTTTAACCTCCACTGGGGTATTATGTCTTTGTGCATTTGTTTGTAACACCCAAAAGGAAACGAGATAGACCCGTCGTTTATTATACAGATCGCCTTACAATCACCTTCTGAGACGATTTCGTACTGTCCGTCTGTCCATTTATTCTTGTTATCAAAGTACATCCCGATATTATATTTATTTTTTTTTTTTTGTTTTAAGCGATTTTCTTCAAATTTGTCACAGCACCGTTTTTCTGCTAGAAACATCTGTGGTGAAAGTGAGTCACATCGGTTGAGATTTATATATAGTTCCCATAAAAATTTCGCTCTCGATTTGACATTTTTCGCTCTAGAGACCACACACAGTACCCATACAAAAATCGTTCCCGATATCACTTTACTCTTCGAATTTAATTGTAATGGGTAGAAAGTGGAGGGTATCTATAGTGTGGTGAAATTATAATACATATAAAACGCATACATTTACAGAGCGCTGAACACGTAAAAAGCGTTTTTCAATGTTTGCACTTTAATGATAAAATTGATTGGAACAAATGTTTGTGAGGTATATACGTTGTTTTTATCCAGTGGGCATCGACCTACGACGGCATAAACCTACGACTCAAGAAACCCGCTCAGAAAAAGTATAATTTGATCAATGTTGGTGGCTTGGCCTAGTCAGTTCTATTTAAGGAATCAATAAATCTACATTTTTTCAAAAAAATAATTGTAACTAATGCTTAGAAATTAGAAATTCTAATACCGGTTCAAAATTTTATTTTTTTAAAATTCCAACTAAGTCAAATTCTGTGAAAAAACCATATTTACCAAAGAAGTGTAGATATTTGTCTCAGTCGACGACATGAAAAAGCGCCCAATGAAAAATAGCCTATAACAAATATTCGGCCAAAAAATGGACCAAAACAGAAATAGAATTTAAGCACAAAAATAAATGAAAAATCACCCAAATCAAATATAAACATGTAATGTGTGTGTGATATTATAGAATTGGACTCTGCTTCCACATTTGTAAATAATTGTAAAAACGTGATCAAATATGAAGTCATAATGAATTTCAGCCATCGGTATAGGAGTTGTAAATTTAATTATACCTAGGATAGAGGCAATTGTGTGGGAGCTACAAGAAGGTGCGCGGCTAAAACGTACATTTTTATACACTCCACGAGAGTATTATGTCTTTGTGCATTTGTTTGTAACACCCAAAAGGAAGCGAGATAGACCCATTGTAAATTATACCGATCGACTTAGAATCACTTTTTGAATCGATTTAACGATGTCCGTCCGTCCGTCCGTCTGTCCATCTATTCTTGTAATCAAAGTACAGGTCGCAATTGTAGCCAGAACCAAATGAAACTTTGCACAACAAAGTTTTTCGGGATAAGGACGAACGCTATTTAATTTGAAGAAAATCGGTTCAGATTTGGATATAGCCCCCATACGAATTTCACTCCCGATTTGACTCTTTACACGCTAGATACCACATATTAAGACTAGAGATGGGCGCGACTCACGTGAATTGCGTGAATCACGTGATTCACGCGTGAACGTGAGCAAAATTTATTTTACTCACGTGAGCGTGCGTGAACGTGAGGAGCGAAAAAATGTTCGTGCGTGAATGTGCGTGAGTAGAATTTCTGCGTGAGTCACGTGATTTTTGCGTGAGTTGTACATAATTTTGCATATATTTTTTTCGTTTTTACCACCATATATTTTCATTAATTTTGTTGGATATTTTCTATTAGATTGTTTTCATGTATTAGATTAGATTGTTCCATGTATACATAGGTATAGGTAGCAACTTTAATACCTGCGCAAGAACAATGTCAAACTAAATACTATTTCGCGGAATAAAAGCTTTGAGAATATTTATATATTTTTCATTCAATATGTAATTTACTAAATTTTTTCCTTCAAAAAAGAGACTAATACGATATAACACACATTTTAATTTGTATACTACTTTAAAAATGTGAATTTTAGATTAAAATTGTAAAAGTAGTGTGATTTTAATAATATAATTTTCGGATTTGCGCGGCGTTTACTCATTTGGATTTAGAATTGTGGAAATTATTTGCGTGATTTACGTGAATCACGTGATTCACGCGTGAATCACGCGTGATCGTGAGTAAAAATTATTTTACTCACGTGAGCGTGCGTGAACGTGAGCGACGAAAAAATCTTCGTGCGTGAGCGTGCGTGATTCAAAATTTTCCCTTCGTGAGCGTGCGTGAACGTGAGTCAGAAATCACTCACGCGCCCATCTCTAATTAAGACTGATTTTCCTCAAACTTGGCAAAACATCTTACATTTCAACTAGAAACACCTATGGTGAAAATTGGTCAGATCGGTTCAGATTTAGATATAGCCCCCATATGAATTTCACTCCCGATTTGACTTTTTCTGCTGTAGAAACCACCTGTTTAAACAGATGTTCTTCAAAATTGGCGAAACATCTTATATTTCAACTAGAAACACCCACGGTGAAAATTCGCCAGATCGGTTCAGATTTATATATAGCCCCCATACGAATTTCACTCCCGATTTGACTTTTTCTGCTGTAGAAACCACATATTTTAACACATGTGCTTCAAAATTGGCAAAACATCTTATATTTCAACTAGAAACACCCACGGTGAAAATGGGCCAGATCGGTTCAGATTTAGATATAGCCCCCATACGAATTTCACTCCCGATTTGACTCTTTTCACGCTAGATACCACATATTAAAACAGATTTTCCTCAAACTTGGCAAAACATCTTACATTTCAACTAGAAACACCTATGGTGAAAATTGGTCAGATCGGTTCAGATTAAGATATAGCCCCCATACGAATTTCACTTCCGATTTGACTTTTTCTGCTGTAGAAACCACCTGTTTTAACAGATGTGCTTCAAAATTGGAAAAACATCTTAAATTGCAACTAGAAACACCCACGGTGAAAATGAGCCAGATCGGTTCAGATTTAGATATAGCCCCCATACGAATTTCACTCCCGATTTGACTCTTTTCCCGCTAGATACCACATATTAAAACAGATTTTCCTCAAACTTGGCAAAACATCTTACATTTCAACTAGAAACACCTATGGTGAAAATTGGTCCGATCGGTTCAGATTTAGATATAGCCCCCATACGAATTTCACTCCCGATTTGACTTTTTCTGCTGTAGAAACCACATGTTTTAACAGATGTGCTTCAAAATTGGCAAAACATCTTATATTTCAACTAGAAAAACCCACGGTGAAAATTAGCCAGATCGGTTCAGATTTAGATATAGCCCCCATACGAATTTCACTCCCGATTTGACTTTTTCTGCTGTAGAAACCACATATTTTAACAGATCTTCTTCAAAATTGACAAAACATCTTCTATTTAAACTAGAAACAACCATGAAACAGACCAAATGAGCCAGATCGGTTCAGATTTAGATATAGCCCACATACGAATTTCACTCCCGATTTGAGTTTTCCGCTCCAGAAACCACATATTTTAACAGATTTTCTTCAAATTTGGCAAAATATCTTATATTTGCATGAGAAACACCCAGGATGAAAATGAGTCAGATCGGTTCAGATTTATATATAGCTCCTATAAAAATTTCGCTCCCGACTTGATTTTTCCGCCCCAGAAACCACGTATTTTCATCGAATTACTTAAAATTGAGAACTGGAAGAACCTATTGTGAAATGGGTCACTTCATTCCATGTTTGGATATAGCCGTGATATAAATATTCTTTTCGATTTGACAAATTGAACCAGAACATATTAGCCTATGATTAGGAAACATACAAAAATTCTTCCCGTTTTCACTTTTTTCCGAATTGAATTGTATTCTGATAGAAAGTGGAGTGTATCATATAGTCGGCCCCGCCCGACTTTAGCCTTTCCTTACTGGTTTTGGTTTAAAGTAGTTATAAAAGAATTTTCAAATATCAAATTTCAAATTAAGTGAATGTTACACCGGTTTTATTTTAAACAAAACTTATACCATTTTGTGTGGGGCTTCCAGAATGGGGGGAGCAATATCGCCCATATTCCACATGAATGCAACTTCTATAAAACTTTGCCAAATATCAAATTTCATAGTATTCCCATCATCCGTATATAAGTTATAACAGCTTTAATTTTACATAGTTTAGGGGGGTTTGTGTGGGAGGTACTAGAAGGGGGCTTGGCAAAACCCACCATATTTAGTACACTTAAAGTGCTTATAAAAACTTCATCATATACCAAAATATAGATGATTCCGAATATCGGCGGGAAAGTTACAAAGGTTTTAGTTTAACACGGGAATATGGTCTATTTGTGTGGGAGGTATCAGAAGGGGCGTGGCAATTTCACCCATCTTCGAACATAAACTAAGTTTAGTAATAACATTATCATGTGCATAGTTTAAATTGAATCCTTAACTCCCTTCGAGAGTTATCGTGTACACCAGCCAGCCAGACATGGATCAAACATCTTAAAAAGTCGTGAAACGGATTTGGTCCATAGATACTTAGGGTCTTAAGTCACTCATTCAATGTGTTACACTTTTTGTCTGTCCCAAATGATATATACCCTCCTACTCTGTAGAGTGAGGGTATAAAAAATTGCCCAATTTTTGATATGAAAAAACTCCCTAAAATATATCAAGATTAACGGTTTACTGCGTTGGCGGCCTTCGGACGGGCTTAAACATTTTTTACTCTAGGGTACGTCCAAAGCCGGTTTCACAGAGTAAAGAGTTTATGTGTTGCCGGCTTTTGGTCGGTCTTAAAAATTGTCCTCCTCCACGGTGATTTTTCATAATGAAAACTCGCCCAACTAAGAGATATGAAATATTACCCAAAAATCATGAATCAAGAAACAATTTTGTATGAAAAATGTCCCATTTTTGTAAAGGTTTTTTTTTGGGTCATTTTTCATATTTTTTGTCGATTTTTCATTGGACGTGGGACCGGTGTTTGTTTGTTTGTATGTATAACCATTATATGGAATTAGGAATCGAATAAAATAAAAAACAAGTGTATCGTACTTTCTTCAGCGGCAGTATTAGTAATGAACAGCTCTAAACAGTGGATAGAAACTTTCGGTCAATTCGTCCACAAAGAAAGCACTTTTCAAACTTTTTAATTTAAAAATAAAATAAATTTTTAATTCTGCTGATTTGAAAAATTCTTGGTCATACTCGTTTAATATCACATATTTCAACGTTTTTGTTACCCAACCATGCTCATTTGGTTCCATCCTTACGTTGAACTACCACAATAATATGCCAACTAAATTCTTCATGTAATATTGAATAATTATACAAATAAAATGTTTATTTATTTACATTGTCATACAATTACATACAACTGGAAACGTGGTAATTAATTTGCTTTGAACTTCCATTATGGAAATCGTATTAAATAGCACCTCCACGCAACCCCCAAGACTGTCAATAACACTAAATACTAAGGCAAAAATACTTAACGATAATTTCATACTATGGTGCTACACGCCTCCCCACCGCCCCCACCCAGGACATTGACCCACATAATCCTACACCAGATGTCCTTGAATGTGGAAGCATTAATTATGAACGAGTCAGTCCGTTAGAATAACCAAAAAACAAATATTTGTGGTAATTATTCAAACAACAGTTCGAGTATGAATAAAAATACCCGGACAAGGATACCGGCGAAGTAAAAGCCTTCTGCTGACATCTCACTTTGATACACTTTCACCATGAAAATGTTGCAAAGAAAACTCATAATTCTCGCTGTAAAGATTATTGTTGATTCAACAGTTGTCAATAGCCGGCAGAGTGGCAGGTAATTCAAGGAAAATGTTTCCCATCCTTTTTAAAGACGAAATATCAATTTGATGACGGTGCTTTATAGTATTCGAAGAAATGGTTAAGCGAATTGAAACATTTCAAGTGATACTTAAGTTACGAGCTTTTGTTCGAGGACTAATCAATCATAAAGTACTGTCAAGTCAAGTGCTTGTTAAATATTTAATTTTAACTCGTCGATGTTGCTGAAGAGTTGAGCTCTCCACCTTAATCATACCGGTACTATGAAACAAAAGAATAAAATAAATGTTTTCGAGTGCTAAAACTTTATTTTTATGTTCAGTGAGGCATTCATATCGACAAAGTGTACTTGACTACTGAAATTCAAATTCAGTTATATTTAAGATAAAGATAATTATTATGGCCATAAACGTTGCGAATTTCACTTTCTTATACAAACACTGGTAAAAAACGAATAAAGATTTACATTTATCCGCAGATTGTTTGCACAAGGCTAATAGCTATTTGAAAATGAAACAAAATATTTTGTTTTCTATTTCAATGAATTTTTATCGTACCAGCAAAAAAACGATACTTAAATTAATATACAACACTTTGAGCCAAGAATGTGATATAATTTTGGTTAAACTATGCCATACCGGGCTCGTCACCCCTTTTATTAATAAGCCCTAAAACCCCTAAAATTTCAAAATTTTGTTCGAATAAAATTTACACTTTTTCAACATTTACAATCGGCTCTAGAAAAATCTAAGTGGCAATGGAAATCCATTAAAAATCTGTGTTTTTTTCTGACATCAAAAATGTTCAACCGGAAATTAGATTGAAGTTTTAAAAAATTTTAAATTTAAAACATAAACAATTTTTATTAAATTTTCTTATCGAAATATTGGTACTATTTTTGCACTTGGCCCTAGTGGCCCTTGCTGTTCGTACAATTAGTGTGGATGTGGTTCGTACAATTTCTTAGAACATTTTTAGGTCCGCTTGTGTTATATTTTCAAATTTGAAATAACCGGACATCACTGCAATTTTATGAACAATTTTGAAAAAATATTTTACATGTGACTAATACCATGTGAAACGGAACAGAAATTTTCCTTGAGTTCTCCGATTATAATGAATGTTTGCAAATTTGTTTTACTGACTAAAGGCAATATTTCGAATGCATTTCCAGATATTCAAAAATATTTAAAGTTTGGACACTAGCGTGGAATAAAAAAAAGACATTTTATCATATGGTAGTTTAAAAAATAGTACCTTTTCTGAAATGGACTGACTCAATTTGGCTATATCCAAACATGGAATGAAGTGACCCACATTCACAATAGGTTCTTCCAGATCAAGTGCAATTCGTTCAATTTGAAGAAATTCCTTGAAAATGCCTGGATTCTGGGGCGGAAAAAGTCAAGTCGGGAGCGAAATTTGAAAGGGAACTACATATAAATCTGAACCGATCTAACACACTTTCGCCACAGGTGTTTCCAGTTAAAATATAAGATGTTTTGCCAATTTTGAAGAAAATCTGTTAAAATATGTTGTCTCTAAAGCAGAAAAAGTCAAATTGCAAAAGCCTTCCCGTTTTCACTTTTTTACCGAATTGAATTGTGTTCGGATAGAAAGTGGAGTGTATCATATAGTCCGACTTTAGCCTTTCCTTACTTGTTTCGTTTGTATTTTTTGGTCTGTAATCAATATTTGATTTGAACTGGGATATTGTCCTGGCTCAAGACCATTTTACATCTATATTTAATAGAATGCAAATTTATTTACGAATGGCATTTATTACTTGGCTGCAGACTTACACGATCATAATGTCTACCATGTCAATTTCAAAAATATAACGCGGATATACCATTCCACTTAAATTCTAATTCCATTCTGAAATTAATTGAAATTGCAATGTATAGTACATTAAAATCGGTTAAAATATTAAGTTTAAAAAACATTTCTTTCACTCTTAAGTTGGTCATAATTCGTGCACAAATTATTTCTAATTTTTTTTTTCCAAAAATACGTCTACATGATTTTTATGAGAAGAAACCATACACAAACTTTCAAAACAATCGCAGCTATCGAGGTCAAAAACCGTACAAATATATTTTTTCTAAATTTCAAGAAAATTGCTTTTAGTTTAATACAAAATTATCAAAAAACATAATTTTTTACTTAATTCCCTGCAATTTTTTAATTAACAAAAAAATATCTCTTCAATTGTTGTAAGATAAGTTTGATTTTTGTTTTATAAAATCCGCAATAACTTCCACATTTTTGTTCTGATTTTATTTTGAAGAGCTAGCTGAAAATAATTTGATCAATAGTACTCCTGAAGACCTTTTAAGTAGGTATTAGAATAATAAATCAGTTAAACCATTTGCGAAATACAAGAATTTGCATATATACTTCTCAGCTGGATTTTCATTTTCTTTTTGGAAATTCCCATACCTAAAACTCGGCAAATAAAGTTTTATTTTTATACCCACCACCTCCAGGATGGGGGTAAACTAACTTTGTCATTCCGTTTGTAACACCTTGAAATATCGACCTGAGACCCTATAAAGTATATATATTCTTGATCGTCATAAAATTCTAAGACGATCTAGCCATGTCCGTCCGTCCGTCTGTTGAAAGCACGCTAGCATCTAAACCAAAAGAGCTAGGACGTCCAAATTTTCCATAAATACGTCTTAGAGTCGTAGATCGGTTGGGATTGAAACTGGACGAAATCGACTTAAAGGGAAAAATTTTTCCTTCACAAGGACTAAAAATACCCCTAATAGTTTACAGTATTTAAGCATGTTTTGTCTGTTTGTACTTACTTGATATTGGGTTTGTGCCTTCCCCCTATAACAAAAACGTACACCATAAAGTGATTTTTATTCGTAGGGGGTGCAATAGGGCGAAAAGGGATAAAAATGGTACCTATCAAACGACAACAGCTAGAAACACGAAATTCCTCTAATTGAGTAGATACATAATATAAAAGTATTTTTTCCAAATTTGTACTTTTAAGGGATAAAATGGGAATAGAGGGATCAAAAGGGCACAAACCAAACGGCTGCACCTAGAATAATGAAATTCGCTGTAATTCGCTTTTAATTGCGTAGACACGTAAAATAAAGGGATTTTTCGAAATTCGTACTTTTTGGGGTTAAAATGGAAAAAGGGATAAAAATAGTACCAACCAAATGACCGCAGCTAGAGTCATGAAATTCGTTGTATACATTCCTCGGACTGCGTAGACACGAAAAATAAAATATTTTTTATTTTATTCGTACTTCCAAGGGATGCAATGGGTACAGAGGGATAAAAATAGTACCAACTAAACGATTTACTAGAATGATGAAATTCGGTGTGTACATAAATCTTATTGCGTAGACACTTAAATAAAGAGATTTTAGAAAGTCGTACTCTTAAGGGGGTAAATAGGAAAAAGGGGATAAAAATGGTACCAACCAAATGGCCGTAGCTAGAATCATGGAATTCGGTGTATGTATTCCTCTGACTGCATAGAAACTCAAAACAAAAAGATTTTTCGAAATTTATATTTTTTACTTTTACGGCAAAAATTGGTTGAATCATGAAGTTAGGTTATTTTGTACTATGTACGTGAGATAATAGATTTTCAAAATTTATACTTTTGGAATTAAAATAGCATGGAAATACACGCAACTGTAGCACCCACTATCTAACAATATTTATGATATTAAAGCTTTTTTGAAGACATAAATATAAAAATATTTATTTTTTGACTTGAACCATTATTTCGATATATAATGTTAACGTACTGGCAACCTTGCCTTGTACGCTTGGTTTGAAATAATAAAAATATTATAGTAATTATTAAAATTATTTTTTTAATATTTGCTATTAAAAAATATATTTGCCTGTAATATTACTGCACTTTGACGAAAATCGACAGCATCTGTGGAATACAATCCATGGTCGGCCATCCCGGCCAAACTTAATGCCGTTTTTACTTGTATTTCCTAAGACACTTATAATTTTTTTAAACAATCGGAAAGATCAGAGAGATGTGAGCATGTTTGCACAACTTTTCAAAAAGTAGTTTTTGTATATTTTTAAATCAATGCAATGTGATTATATTAAAATATATTTTTTCAATCGTGAAAATGTATAAAAATTCAATTTTATAGGCAAGTAAGGTTGATATGGAATAATTGAAGCTTGTAATTATTTTTTCTGTCGAAATTTTTTCTTCAAATCTTCAAGCACAGAAATGATTTTGTATCACTTGGTAGATGAACCTTAAAACTCCCCCAAAATATGATTCAGTCCTTCAGATGATAATTGTATTCCCTCCGATATTTAAATTTCATACCGTCTTTGTGAAAAATTGTGCTTTAGCCATTTCCCGTAATAAATTGATCGAAAAGGAGATAATAAAACATTTTCTTATAATCGAAATGAAAATGTTCAGATATTAAATGTTCATCACTGAACACAAATATAACCCATACCGGTATTTAAAACTGGGTTTCTTGCAAGTATGTTATGATAAACACTTTTTGTGAGTATATTAGGATTCAGCCTTGAAAAATTTATGAATAACAAATTGAGATTTTAATAAAGCAATACAATTTTTCCGAAGAAAACCCCAAATATCCCCCTAAAACGAAAATCCCCAAAAATGGATTTACCATAAATAACGAATTTGTTTTCATGTATAACTATAAGATACATATAGTTATAGAAGGGTATATCATTTGGAAGAGAAAAAAATGTAACTGATATAATTTCCCTACGGATAGTCTAAATCAATTGCAATCTGATATTAACAAATGTTTTTATAATCACTTTAAGCCTACGAAATATTTGTGGTTTTGCCACGCCCCATGTGGGTGTACTACATACTACATTTTCCGTTTCCAAGGTAAAATTAAATTCTTTATAAATTTTATATCGGTGTCTGAAATTCGTTATGACTTGAAATTTGGTTTGGCCATTGTTTTATTAATGTGGAAGTTAGGCGTACATTCCACGTGCCTTCTAGTACCTCTCACACAAATAATCTGACCCAAAGTAAAAATAAAGTGTCTTATAAATTCCATATAGACGCTCTCTAAGAGTGAGGCTATATATAAGTCGGTTTAACTGACCGCAACTTAATTACTAGTTTTATAGAAAATAAACATATATTTCTATAAAGCATTAAATCAGGTTTTTGAATATCCCCAAACGTCAACAAATATTAAAGATATAAATCGAAATTGTTGATTTCACTTAAACTCTTAAACACAACCATACGTATGTTGAGCTTTCAGCATAACCCTCGTATTTGGGTGTTTTTGTGTGTGCTCTGTCTTCTTCCTACAAGCGAGGAGTTCCACATTGGAACACTTCTGTTTATTTTCCACTTTAAACTCCCACCGGCATAGACAACTTTGGAAACTTTTCGTTATTGAAACGCACACACGCACACCTACAAACACAAAATCGCAAAGGAGCAAAGCAATTCATTTTATTTAAGTCGGGGTAGTTTTTCTTTGAAGCCGAAGTAGGAGTAATATTTTATTGACTTAATTTATTTAAGGGACAGTTTGAAAAAGTATTGTTTTTATTAAATTTGAAAAGTTAGAGAAACCTTTTGGTGTTGATCCTAAAAGTTCACGGCAAATTAGTTAACTCAAAAGAAAGAACGAAGCCAAACATTTACGAAATGTTTTTTGTATGAAACTGGGGACACACATCTTTATGGTTAAAGGGTTAAGTCTCACAGTCTGTGTTATATTTAAAGAGTAGTGCTCTCTGCTGGAATTCCTTGTAGACAAGACTGATTTTTCTCACATTGTTTGGACACGACGCAACACAAAGATTACGTGATCGTCTCCGGAACTCAAAACATTTGTCACAATATTTTACATCCACCGAGACAGAGCTGATGACAAGTGCCTATTTATAGATTCAGCCAATCTATTGTGGGGGTGAAATACACTAAAATTATGAACTGTGCCAGGGAAATAGCACGGGAGTATATTAGAGTGGGTCATAAGAAATAGAGTGCTGCAGTAAATACCACAAAATGAGATTTTGCATAAAATTTCCAAAATCAGGTGATTCACCTTAGAGAAGTGATTTATGGCAGGAACTTGTTCATGGTGCCTTGATAATTAAAACGCTACTTTGTATGTATGAAAAATTTGTGTTAATGTGACTATATTCTCCCTATGTATCATCTGATTAGTGCTGCGACATTTATCACTAAAACGCCAAGTTAAGATTATTTACCATCCGTGTATTTTGTAGGCTTATCTTTATTTTAATCGCCATCTCCACATTGGCTAAATATCACTGTGTGTAATTATTTAAGTCACGGAAATATAACCATGTGCGAACACCACTCTGTGATAAAAGACCAAAAAAAAGAACCGTGTCTCCCAGTTTTGCCCAAAGTCATACACTTTTTTATGGGCTCCCAAAGATTTGGGGCCTCGATGTCATTTTTGCAAAAGAGTGATCATTTACTCAGGCTCATATCTTGCAAACCGTTTGGAGTTTTGATTTACTCTCTGAGGCAAAGATGTAACTCTTGTCGTAAAAAACAAAAATTGTGAACATATGAAATCAAAAAAAACTTCAACTTCAAGGTCAAAATCGGAAATGTTGTCGAACAAATCGTATAGGCTGTATTGTGTGTAGGTAGCGTATACGTGCTGTCGCTTAAGGATAATATCACTCATACGCACTGTAGTCAAATTGACCATTAACAGAAACATTTTTGCGAGATATATTTTTCCTACCTAAACGGTGTTAAAAATCATTCCTAGGAAGTTCATATGTTCTAGAAAGTTGTTTATTGAGATCTTAGGTACATTTTCATGTCATTTATTTTTTTAAGATTTTTTTTCGATTTTTTTTACAAAATCAACAGTAAAATTACAGTAAAATTATAATTTCTTCTTTAGTTCAAAAATACAAGTTAAATAAACAATGAAAACTCGAAGAAAAAGTAGGTTATGGAAAATAAATTTTTTCCAATTTTTTCTGATGGTGCAATCTCACATTAAAAAAATAATTTTTCCGTAACCTATTTTTTTCTTGGATTTTTCATTGTTTTTATACCTTGTGTTTATGAAATATACACTGCATCCTAAGGTGGAGGGTATAAAAAGTGGGGCATAGTTGTCTCAAATAATAAGAAACACGTTATGTTCGTTCGGGTCTACAAAAATATCAATCAAATTGGCCTGCTGATGAGTGAAATATTTTTTCCCCATTTATTTTCCATATCACCTACTGTGCTTCGCCCAACAATGACACTAGCGAACAGTCATTTCTGCCAGACATTGTGATAATTTTTATTGTTATTTTTTAAATGCTTTTCTAAACATAAAAATGTCATTAAATCTTTTGTTGACGATTTGTTTTTCTTTTCTTCGTTTCTCCGTAGGTAATTTGCCTGTTTTGGCCACATACATATATCGAGCTTGGAGGTGGTATTCTGAAAGCAAGATGAATCACTGTACTCGTAAAGGTAAATCGCATAAATACTGAAATGGAATATGGAATGGAATTGAAATTTGCAAAATTAAAAAAACATCTGGAAATTTTTAATTGTCACTTTGCTTCAGGTATTTATTATTTATACAACATTCGAAAGGTATTTATTCTAGATTTTAATTTTTCAAAAATCACGAATAAATTTGAATTAGAGAAGCCCCTAAAAATTAGTATAAAAATCAATAATTCGATTAATAAAATTTTCTGAGGAAATAACAAAAATGTATTACTAAAGGGTATAGTTATTCTGAAAAATATAGAAACATTGTACTGAAAAAAAAAATACTATTTTTTAGGGTGTTTCAAAAGCGTTTAGCTCACAAACAACTTGATGAAATATTTTGCAAATCATCATTGAAGAAGCCAAATTTAATTTCTCGGGGGTGACTGGAAATTATTTGTTTAATTGTACTACTGTGACCTATCCTAATATACATGAAATATATTATACGAAAAAGTTAGAAATATTTATGGAAACTCGTTAGTTTAACTCCTAGGATAAGGTCAAAAGTGTGAAAGGGCCTCATATATAAACAGTGGTTTAGAATCAAATTCCATCGGTCAAAATGCAATAACTTCAGACCTAGAAAATATTTTTGAGTTTTTTAAAAAACTGAAATTAGGCAAGGGTCCAAAGATTATTTTGAGATATTAAGTTAGAAAATAGGGCAGTCGGGTATATTTAAGAAATTTGCCCAAATTCGTTTATCAGAATCAAATTCCATCGGTAGAAATTAAATAACTTTTGATCTAGAAAACATTTTTGATATTTTTAAAAAAATTAAATTAGGCGAGGATCAGAAGTTTATTTTGAGATATCAATGTTGAAAATCGGACAATCGGGTATATTTTAGAAATTAGCCCAAATTCGTTTATCAGGGTTGGAGATTTTGTGAGGCATTTCATTATCCAGAATCAAATTCCATCGTTCAAAATGCAATAACATTTTTAAGTTTTGTAAAAAATTGAAATTAGGCGAGGGTCCAAAGATTATTTCGAGATATAAGGATTGAAAATCGGGCAATCGCGTAGATTTTAAAAATTAGTCCAAAATCCCTATATCAGTGTTACAATTTTTTTGTGGCTGTTCATTATCTCTTGTGCTTTCCAGTTTGTGCAATATTAATATGCAATACCCCATACATATGTATGTACAAACGTCTAGTCAGGGGAATTTCTTCTGAATACTTTTCCCATATTCCGAAAAGTAAAAACATCAAACAAATAAATTAAAAACGAAAACTACAAAATATTCGTCGTATTCATAATTCTGTGTAATTTATGTTTGGCCTCTTTTCGAAGAGGTGTGCGTGCGGGGGAGGGCGTTATGGCGATATTCACTCTTTTTCTTGTTATTGCTGTTGTTGAATTTTCATCATTTCATTTTATTTCAGTCGGATTCGCTTCATTTCATTTCGTTTCATTTCAAAACCTAGTGGGGCCATGTGCTTTGTTTCAAAATAAACTCGCACATCTCATCATATTTAGGTATCCAAATATATATATATATGTATTTATATATGGTACATAGAAATAAACACATGTATACACATGTAAATACACATATGTATGTATCTGTGTGTGTAGTGTGTGTGTTTGTCTCTACAAATATGTGTTTACGAGCTATTTGAAATTTTGTATTCTCCCGCAGCACTTTTACATAAACAAATTGGCCGCGCCACAGAACAATAACCAAATCAAAATAACATTTTTGCCGTATTTAATAATCGAATTCAGCGAATCGACAAAATCAAAATTGAAATTCATCGAAATAACAAAATCAAATGGCACAGAAACGTGCAATCTGTGCTGTGATGTGCAGAATAGGGTGACACTAAATTTTGAAGAAAATCAAACAACTGCCAAATACGCAGGATTAAATATTTTTTTTTTGGAAAATTTGTAATTTTTAGAAGAATGATAAGATAACTCTAGGCACATTTCGTATTTAGACTGTTCTATTAATTTTATTGTATACCTTCACCTTGTACATTTGTTTGTAATTGTTTATTCTACTTAATTTTATTTATATTTCAAAATTTCTTTGGTTTATTTAAATTTAGTTTAAACGTTTGCTACTTTTTCGGCAGACAGTAAATATACACTTTTGTTGATATTTAAAAGCAATTTGTTTTTTTATGATTTATTTTCTCTATATATTGTTTCTACAATCAATCGAAAAAGTCATGTGAAATTTTGAATATTCTTCACAAAATCGGGTGTGATTAACACGTTTATGGCCAACAGCCAATATTTGTTGGCACTTCATTATGAACATATTATGGCCAAGTGCATGAGGTTCATTTGTAAACACTATTATATTTTTAAAAATTCATCAAATTCTGCAATTTTTGAAAATAGAAATAAAATCAAGCTCTGCTATAATAATAATATTCCCACCGCCATATGCGGTGATTAGGTCCCGTGTATCTGACGTCATAAAAATAGTATTAATATTAGTTTGTGGGGATTTTAGCAACTGAAAACAAATTCAGGAATTGTAAATATTAAGAAAATACTTTAACCCTCTCATGTCCGAATTTTCTTCTTAATAAATATATAAAACTTACTATGCTTTTTGATGAGGTATGGGTCTATATATGATTTCTATAGAGTCTTGGGGTTCTAATTCATTCAGGACATGAGTAACAGGATGTTTCTTAAAATAATTATACTACAGATATCGGTTAAAGATAAAAATATTTTTAAATGGTTTCTTCATTTTAAAAATATTTGAATAACAAATTCAGTTTTTCTTGTACTCGAATAAATCCAATAATAATAAGAAAAATTCTAAACAATTTCGAATTACAAGAAACTCAAACAATTAAAATTTGAGATTTCACTTTTGTGTTCACCTTCCTACGCAAACCCAAGTTACCGAATTTGTTGGTTCCCTTTTAAATATTCCTTGTTACATATGTAAACAAAAATAAAAATTATTATTTCTGCAAAATATGTGATTTTAAAGATTTACTAGGACTAACTAGCAATGTTGCCTATAGGCAACATTAGGTAATAGAGGGTTAAGAAGTTAGACTTTTGAATATATTTTGGAAAATATTATTTAAGGATTTAAAACACTTTCTTTCCCAAAAGAATATATTTTTTTAAATTGTTTTTAATTAATTGTTTTTCCTTGAATCGCAGAAAAAAATTGTGGGAGTCTAATAATCACAACTATAGCGAATGAAATTTCCATTCGTCATTTATGGTGATTTTTTTAAGTATATTCTGTTTTTTTGATTTGATCGCTTCCATTTTTTTACGAAAGTCGAAAAAATCGTAGAGATCGTAGAGAGAAACAAATCCGAAATTAGGCGTATGAGCAATATCGTGTATTAATATTAATCATAGGTCCATGAGGCATTACTAAAGTAAAGAGACCAGTGATGCGAACAAATTTAATTTCCATAATAAGCGTGTTGGACAGCCAAAATCCTGTACAAGCTTTCTCGTGTGATTTCAATCATGGAAATTTATTTATTTCAATGCAAATCAAATGCTGTTGTCTTAGAATAAAGTATTTGACGGCTATCGATTTTTTGTGTTTTTGAAGTGACAACGAAAATCGAAAATATATCAGAGTCATTCATTCCATGGCAAGCGGTACGATTTTTGACCTCGATAGCTTGGATTGTTTTCAAAATTGGTGTTGTAATTTTTGGAAAAAAATTAATTAATTTTTGTACTATATATCATTTGTATTGTACTATATATCTTTTTTAAGGTAATTTCAATTACTTTAAGAAATTGAAATGGTAATTAATTAGCCCCTATGATTTTTTAGAGTTTTTACAAATCTATTTCTATTATTTTGATTATCGAAATTATTATATTAATCGATTTTTTTAATTTTTAAATAGTACTCTAAGATGTATTTTTTAGCGACTGTGTGAGTTTAGAAGTGGAGGATGGATGAAGGTTCTATTTTTTACGATTTTTTCAAAATATTTTTTTGCAAAATCAAGCAAAATTTCCATAAAAAATCATCTGAATGGTAATCTGTATTAAAACACGGTATAAAAATAATAAAAAATAGCAGAAAAAGTAGTGAATGAAAATATATTTATTTTGCTGACGGAGCAATCGCATACTACAAAAACATTAAAATTTGTCCACCAACTACTTTTTCAGCGATTTTTTGTTAATCTTATACCATGTGTTAATAAACTAATGAAGAAATTACCATTCCGAAGATTTTTTTATTGAAATTTTGGTTGAAGTTGCAAAAATATTTAAGAAAAAATGGTAAAATATAGAACCATCATTGCACGTATACTCCTTTTTGTAAAGTCATAATTTCACCACCATTTCGTGAAAAAAATTAAATTTTTCTCTAAAAATACGTATAAAATATTTTTATGAGAAGAATACATACACCAATTTTTAAAACAATCCAAGCTATCGAGGTCAAAAATAGTACCGCTTGGCATGGAATGGCTCGTCAGCAAATGTTATACACAATCAGTCGACAAAATTGTTGTTTAAGACAAAATATAAATCGACTAATAGAGCGATTCTAAGTCGATCTGTATAATAAATGATGGATCTAAATTGAATATCTCTTGATTTGGAAAATATTATTTAAGGATTAAAAACACTCTTTTATTTCCCAAAAGAATATAAATTTTTAAATTTCACTATGGTCTAGTGTTTTTCTTTCCTTGAATCGCAGAAAAAAATTGTGGGCAGTCTAATAATCACAACTATCGCGAATAAAATTTAAATTCGTCATTTATGGTGATTTTTTTAAGTTTATTTTGTTTATTTTTTTTGTGATTTATTAAAGCTAAGAAACCACAATTTCAAATAAAAAAGATTTGAGTGCAAAATCTCTTAAAATGTGTGAGAAACAAAGTCAAAAAAATAAATTACTTTTTTTCATTTTCCAAAATCTGAAGAACGTGAAAATCTGTAATACAAAAAAAGTTATTTTTTTCTTTATTCGCATTATGAACAAATACGTAAAAGTATGTTGAAAAACATAAACACAAAAAATAAAAATTGTTATTTTCTTTAAAATCGAAAAATATGAAAAGTAGTCAACTTTGGACCGATTTCTCAAATATATCCGATATATATCGATTTTTAATGTTAATATCTCAAAACAATCCTTGGGGCCTTGTTTTATTTTGGTTCTTAACAGAACTAAAAAGTGGCTACTAGAACAAAAGTTATTGAATTTTGGCCGATGGATTTTGATTCTGAACCACTGAGCGACGTCGGCCAGGCCGAACTTTATAAACCCCCACCATGGATTGCATACCATAAAGGTTGTCGATTTTCGTAAAAGAAAATTACAAGAAAATAATAATTTTTTTCATTACAGCCAAAATAAATATAAATATTGAAAAAATAATTTTATAAATAAATATAAAATTTTAATTATATTAAACTACGCATATAAGGCATCGAAATAATAATTCAAAAAGTAAATATAAGGCAGTAATCTTCAAAGGAGCTTAAATACCGTAAATATTGGGGATAGTGAGTGCATTTACAGCTACAGCCGTTAGGTTGGTTGTATTTCCATCCTATTATAATTCCAAAATTACAAATTTTGAAAATCCATTATCGCTCACGTACACAGTGCATGATAACCTAACTTCATGATTGTATCCATTTTTGCCTTAAAAGTAAAAAAGTAATAAACTTTTTATTATTCGAGTCTATGCAGCCAGAGGAATCTATACTCCGAATTTCATGACTCAAGCTGTGGTCATTTGATTGGTACAATTTTAATCCCCCCTTTTCCATTTTACCCCGCTAAAAGTAAGACTTTCAGAAATCTCTCTATTTGACGTGTTTACGAATTTCATCATTCTATCTGTAGCCGTTTAGTTGGCACCATTTTTATCCCTTGGAAGTACGAATTTAAAAAACATTTGGTACAGACCAAATGGCTGAAGTTAAAATCATGAAATTCGGTACATAGATGCAAAAAAATAGACCTGTCTATATTCGTAATTTTAGGGTTAAAATGGGAAAAGGTGATAGAATTATTATCGGCCAAATGACTGCTGCTTGAATCATAAAATTTAGTGTGTACATTTGATCGGATGTATAGAAAACCAACATAAAGGACCTGTATTTGAAAATTAAATATTCCAAAAAATTAAAATATTATTCTTTTTTTAATATTCCCTGCGGAATTACCTATCAAACGTAGAATCATGATTTAAAGTAACTTAACTATGTCAGAAGTTTTGAATACAGATACATGAGTAGGTGACCCCAAAAAAATATTTTCTAGAATTATACAGTATTGCAACAGTATTTTTTGGTCCTGAGCCTGGCCATATACACTTGAAACTTGTATTTAGAAAAACTGTTTACTCAGTTTTTCATTAGGTGGTATTTTCTACTTTTTACGTGACTTTTTATTGCTAAGTAAAATGTAAGTCCTTCCATATACATTTTCTTTGAGAGTGAGGGTATATATAAGTCGGTTTAACCGACTGAAACCCAGGAAAATATTTTGGAACCTGTTGCAAACATTATGTGTTCTAGAACAGGTTCCATGGTAACAACTACCCGTTCTACTAATGGTTCCAAAGAATCGATAAAGTGAAACCTGTTATGGAACTTCTTCGTTTACATATTAATTCCGTGGAATACAAACATAATGTGTATATACATAAATTGAGCAAAATCTTCGTGAAAAATCGAAGATTCATCTAAAGAAAACCTCAATATTCCGCACCTGAAATGAAAGCTTGGATTGTTTTATGACTACCTACAAAATATTTCGGCTGTAACTCTTACCTTTGATTTTACATAACCTCTAAAAATCATGTTTTCGCCACTAGCAGAAAACCTTTTACAAAAAAGGGGTATTTCCACGTTAACCGCTTCTTCTCACTCCTTATTTCGTCAGACTTGGATTGTCCTTGTTTCAGTTAACGTATGTATAATAATATCGACTGTACGCGTTTTTTTTCATATCAGACGAATCCAATCTTAATCAACAATAGTTTTAAATATATTTATATACATTTAGTTTTAAAAACATCCCTTATAAAAATCACCCATGAAACCACAGATTCCACCACTGGTTCCAAAGAACTGGCGTCTGTTCTACTTTTGCGTAAAAGAACCTGTTGGTTTTGGGACAAACTCAAACAAAAATAATCAATGCTATAACTCGAAGTAGAACAAGTTCTGTGGCAGTACAAGTTGTTCATCATCATGCAATCGAAAATTTTGCTGAGAACTTACATACTTGTTTTTTAATTTTTCTGTAAAATCCTTGCTAATGAAAAATTACTTTTTCCAATTAAAATAAAAATTTTTGTTTGTTTAATTTTTCAATTTTGAGTAGAATAAGTCAGTGTCTCCTCCGAAAGTAGTGGTACCAACGTTGTCGTTTTTTTTATAAAAATTCGATAGGATATTCTAAGAAAAAAAATGTTGTGCTTCGGTGGAAATATATTTTTCTATTGACTCAAACATAAACCATTACATATCTCAAATAGATAACTCGATCCCTTCATATCAGACTTTGGCCAGACTACCTTCGCACTTGCCTACTTGCCTGTCCACCTGCTGTTCGCCAACACCCGTGCCATTTGTGTAGACTGTAGCTTGCCTGTCGACGGGGGCATGCCTTTCAGGGTCGTTCCTAATCTGGCAAGCTTGTCAGATGAACCTATGCCCTGGCACCGAAATAAACAGATGTTTAAAAGTAAGGTACAATAGACTAGGTCGTTTTTTGTTTAAAAATGGTGGAAGTAGATTAAAATTTAATAAGTAAAAACGGCGGTAAGTTCGGCAGGGCCGAACTTTATATACCCTCCACCATGAATTGCATTCCACAGAGGTTGTCGGTTTTCGTAGAAGTGCAGTAATATTACAGGAAAATATAATTTTTTTAATATAGCCAAAACAAATACAAATATTGAAAAAATAACTTTTTAAATAAATATAATATTTTAATTATTTCAAACCATTAGTTATTTCAAATCAAAAAATAAATATTCTTATATTTATATTTTCAATAAGCTTAAATGCCATAACTATTGGTAGATAGTGTGTGCTACAGTTGGTTGTATTTCCATTCTATTTTAATTCCAAAAGTACAAATTTTGAAAATCTATTATCAGACGCACATAGTGCAAAATAACCTAACTTAATGATTCAACCAATTATTGCCGTAAAAGAAAAATTACGAATTTGGAAAAAAACTTGTTATATTGCGTGTCTATACAGTCAGAGGAATGTATACACCGAATTCCATGATTCCAACTGCGCCCATTTGGTTGGTACCATTTTTACCCCTTGACGTTTCTACGCAATTAGAATTTCATCATTCTATCTGTAGTCGTTTAGTAGGTACTATTTTTATCCCTCTGTACCATTGTATCCCTTAAAAAATCCGTTTATTTTCCGTGTCTACGCAGTCAGAGGAATGTATACTCCGAATTGCATGACTCTAGCTGCGGTCATTTGGTTGGTACAATTTGTATCCCCTTTTTCATTTTAACCCCAAACCTCCGTGTCTACGCAGTCAGAGGAATGTATACTCCGAATTTCATGACTCTAGCTGCTGCCATTTGATTGATACTATTTGTATCCCCTTTCTTTCATATTAACCCCAAACAGTACGATTTTTGAAAAATCCGCGTATTTTACTTGTCTATGCAATCAGAGGAATGTTTACACTGAATTTCATTATTCTAGGTACAGCCGTTTTGTTGGTACCATTTTTATCCCTCCGTACCCATTGTATCCCTTGAAAGTACGAATTTGGAAAAAAACTTTTATTTTTCATGTCTACGTAGTGAAAGGAATGTATACTCCGAATTTCATGACTCTAGCTGCGGTCATTTCGTTGATACTATTTTTATCCCCTTTTTCTATTTTGACCCCAAAAAGAACGAATTTCGAAAAATCAGTTTATTTTCCGTGTCTATGCAATCAGAGGAATGTATACACCGAATTTCATTATTCTAGGTACAGGCGTTTGGTTGTACCATTTTTATCCCTCTATTCCCTTTTTACCCCCTAAAAGTACGAATTTGGAAAAAATGCTTTTATATTATGCATCTACTCAATTAGAGGAATGTACACACCGAATTTCGTGTTTCTAGCTGCTGTCTATTGTTGTTGAATATGTACCATTTGTATCCCTTTTTTGCCCCATTTCACCCCCTACAAATAAGAATCACTTTATGGTGCACGTTTTTGCTATAAGGGGAATGCGCATACCAAATATCAAGCAAATATAAACAGACATATTCACAAAACATGCTTAAATACGCTAAATTATTAGGGATTATTATGGGTATTTTTAGTCATTGTGAGAGAAAAAATTTTCCCGTTGGCCCGATTTCACCCAGTTTCAATCCCAACCGATCTACGACTATAAGACGCATTTATGGAAAATTTGAACGTTCTAGTTCCTTTCGTTTAGATGCGTGCATTCAACAGACGGACAGACGGACGGACGGACATGGCTAGATCGTTTTAGAATTTTATGACGATCATGAATGTATATACTTTATAGGGTCTCAGGTCGATATTTCAAGGTGTTACAAACGCCCATCCTGGTGGTGGAGGGTATAAAAATAGTTATTTTCAAAGCCAAATTTATTTGTTTTAGAAAACGTCAAAAATCATGACAATTTTTCTTTTGGTTTGTATGAGCTTCGACCCAGTTCACTGTGTTGTACCTCAACGTTGCAATCAGACTAGACTGTCACAGACTTGTGAAATATCTGACAAATTTGAAAAATGTTGCCTATGATGAAAGCTATGTGAGATTCGGCTCGACGAACGATTCCCTTTGTTTTTTCTTTGAACAGAAATTAACAATTGAAAATAAATCGAAAAACCCTCAAAATTAAAAAAAATAAACAATAAATTTAAAAATCAAAATGGCTAAATTTTTTTGTAAATATTTGATTTGAACTGGGATATTGTCCAGGCTCTAGAGCATTTTCCATCTATATTTAATAGAATGCAAATTTATTTACAAATGGCATGGTGACATTTATTACTTGGCTGCAGACTACCACGATCATTATTTCGACCATGTCAAAAGTCTTTTCCTAGTGGCTTCGCAGCGACTTCACAACATCAAACCCGGCCTTTATAAGGAGATGTGTGTGAATGTGTACTTTATTACTTGGTGCGATTTTTTTTAAACGCAAATTCGGCAAGTGAGTTGTGCTTCTCGTTCGTTTGTGAGAATCATCTCCTTATAGAGGCCGGGTTTGATGTTGAAAAGTCGTTGTGACAAAGGTTAATGAATATATTTGTAAGAAATTAACTTTCAGTTTACAACAATTCGTCGAATTTGTAGAGTAAGCTTTTGCATTGAAAAATTATTGTTTCATCCTTTAATGAATTATTATTTATATGGTCTAAATACATAAAATTTTTAGTCCGAATTTCCTTCAAATTCATACGAGATATTGTAACGCAGTGCCACCCTAATATCCAAACATAGGAATGTTTATATTTACGCATCGTCTACTGGTACACGTTTCTATGCGAATGTGTGTTTCGCTTCATTCAAAATCAACCAAAATCAACAAATAAATCAATCCACCAAGTATTGCCAAATCAGCTGCCATTGTGGAATAGAGAACTGAGATGAGTTACACGCGTGTGGCGGAAGGCATAGATTTAGTGTTCGGCATTTGTTTATTTTTGTGTGGTAAAGTGGGGCCATGTAACAAATTCCAACATAAACCGTGAATGAGTTAAATGAACAGAGATCTAAGGCAGACAACTGAAAATGAACACTCCATGAAAAGAGGGAATTTTTTAGGCATGACAAGTAATCGGTTTAAATGTTTCAAAAGGAAAACAAATCACCAAAAGACGGACTAAAAGTGACCTAGAAAAAGAAAAGACTAATGCTAAAAAGGACCTAGAAAAAGAAATGCTGAAAAAGGTCTGGTTAGACCCATCGGACTAGCGGAGCGTTAAACAAGTTTGAAGTCTACATTTTATTCAAATTCATCTTCAGACTTCCTTTTTTGGCAAAATCAAATATTTTCCCCCATTTTTGCTACACTCCAGCAAAAAGTTCCAACAAATGGAAGAATGACAATCGCTTTGTTTTTTGCGATTTATGTAAATTAAATTTCAACATGTCATCAAGGCATCACTGTCACAGAAACAACACAAATAACCAAATAAGACGCTTGAGTTTCATCCGCTTACAAGCATCAACGAAACTGCCCAACAAACACACTTCAGGGGGCAATTTGGCACAATTTAATTAAATTCTATGCGATTGACTTGGCCAAGATAGAAACATAAGTACGAAAAGCAAATTAACTTGGACTTGGCCACTAGCACTTGAAATCCATCACAGCGATGATGTAGGGCATCATCATTGTCTCCCGGTCTTCTTCGTGTCGCCCATCTTGTTGGTCAACCTTGAGCAAAGGAAACCTCATGAAAAAGCAGAAAAAAAACAACAACAACGAGAGACAAGTTGTTATGAAACTCTCGGCGTACTGGCAGACAGACCCCAAAACATCAGTTAGTAAAACATGAGATGTCAGAAGCGAAACCAAACGATAAAAACGATGTTTGTACGAGTAATGGCGAGCGGGTATTTATGCCATACGATGTCATAAATTTTCACAACGACAGTCTCAGCACAAAAACATGGACACCGAAAACAAGGCATCCATCCAACACCATCGCCATGAGTCCCTCCGAGCGTACGTCTGTCCGTTCGTCCGCCCATCCTCTGCAGAAGCAGACCAAGAAAAACGCACCGAGAAAAACAGAAAAACATACTTTAGATTGTTTGTCTGACGAGCCAACAACAACAAAGTCACGCGTGTAGCACAGCGATATCGTTGTCGTCGTCGCAGTTGTTGTCACTGCCGTTGGACGGTGACATAAATCGCAAAAGAACACAAACATGACTGAAAAAAGTCGAAAAAAAGGAACCGAAATTCTCGCAGTTGTTCAGTTCAGTTCAACTGAATTCAGTCTTCTTTGATTTTGTTTTCATTTCAAATGGAAAATTGTGCAAAATATTTCGTATTTATTTATACACAAATATACAAACATATACATATATGTCTGTTAGTTTTTATTAACTACAAATACCCCTCATAATAATATGTACATATCCTGTCCCGTAATGTAGTCCTATATCAATTCCGTTTCGATATAAAAAAGCAAGCGGAACATGTAAACATACTTTAAGTCCAAATTTTTTGATTATTTTGATTCACTTTACCTTGGTTTCATTCCTCCATACTATACAAGAAATATTTGTTAAAGTTACCCAATAAGAACAAAAATATTAAATATTAAAGAAATTCATAACAAAAAGATCGAATTGTTTCTTAAAATGTAATACTTTTAATTGTGAATAATATCAACATTTTCCAACGAGGTTTCCTTCACTTCATTCATAACAGATTTGATATTATTTTGACTTGATATATCGTGATTTCGTTTCAAAGGACTTAACATTTTCTAAGGACGAAAGTCTTGACATTTTTTACTAAAGAGTGATTTTTTTGAGGTTAGGATTTTCATGCATTAGTATTTGACAGATCACGTGGGATTTCAGACATGGTGTCAAAGAGAAAGATGCTCAGTATGCTTTGACATTTCATCATGAATAGACTTACTAACGAGCAACGCTTGCAAATCATTGAATTTTATTATCAAAATGCGTGCTCTGTTAAGAAAGTTCAGAAAGAAAGAAATTGTGTTCAGCGACGAAGCTCATTTTTGGCTCAATGGGTACGTAAATAGGCAGAATTGTCGATTTTGGAGTGAATATCAGCCAGAAGCATTGCAAGAGCTACCAATGCATCCAGAAAAAGTCACAGTTTGGTGCGGTTTATGGGCTGGTGGCATCATTGGACCGTACTTCTTCAAAGATGATGCGAATCGTAACGTAACTGTGAATGGTGAGCGCTACCGTGAGATGATATCCAACTTTTTTTTGCCCAAAATGGAAGAACTGAACTTGGTTGACATGTGGTTTCAACAAGATGGCGCTACATGCCACACAGCTCGCGATTCTATGGCCATTTTGAGGGAAAACTTCGGAGAACAATTCATCTCAAGAAATGGACCGGTAAGTTGGCCACCAAGATCATGCGATTTGACGCCTTTAGACTATTTTTTGTGGGGCTACGTCAAGTCTAAAGTCTACAGAAATAAGCCAGCAACTATTCCAGCTTTGGAAGACAACATTTCCGAAGAAATTCGGGCTATTCCGGCCGAAATGCTCGAAAAAGTTGCCCAAAATTGGACTTTCCGAATGGACCACCTAAGACGCAGCCGCGGTCAACATTTAAATGAAATTATCTTCAAAAAGTAAATGTCATGGACCAATCTAACGTTTCAAATAAAGAACCGATGAGATTTTGCAAATTTTATGCGTTTTTTTTTTTAAAAAAGTTATCAAGCTCTTAAAAAATCACCCTTTATGTTCACTTATAGCGCTCTCCCATAACTGTCACAATAAATACATATATCATTTGTTCATTTCATTCAAAATTTATTTATTTATTATGAATTACAAAGTAAATTTATATCATAATTTTGGGTCCAAGGATTGACCATTGTATCTAGTTATTGAAGCGACAGACCAGAGACTCCGGTCGGAATCAGTTTTTATAATTTGGCAAATAAGGGCTACAGCCGCTGCCACGTTATTTTTACATTGTTGTTTATTTACCAAAATTTGATAATTATCCAGGCTAAGCGCGAAATTTTTTACATAAAATAATTTTTTCAAAATTGTTGTCACATTGATATTGGCGGCAATTTTAAACAATGTTTTTATTTTGAGTGGATTCTAAACATTTTGTCTTAAAGAAAAACAGCCCTATTATCCGCGCGGCTATAAATATTTTTTGACTTTTTATATGAAGAATATCCCTCCTACGACAATGGTTATAGCCTTGGCTATATATATAAATAATGCAAGTAAAAGGGGAGTTAAGTTCGGCCGGACCGAATTTTATATACCCTCCACCATGGATTGTATTCCACAGAGACTGTCAATTTTACAGGAAAATTTTTCATTTGTTTAATAAATCCAAACCAAAACAAATAAAAATATAAAAAAATATAAATAAATATAAAATTTTAATTATTGTTGTTTGTATGTATTGTTGGTCTGTTATGTTGTATGTGTTGTCATTTATTTTGGTTTAAGACCAAAGGTTGTCCTGAAGTCTTCAGCAGAACCCAAAAATAGCAAATTTTAATTATTTTAAACCGTCAATACCGTTCGTCAATATCTTTTACCGTTTCACAGCTAGAAGAATTTTACATAACCTCTATAAATCACATTTTTCTCAAAAACGGAGGTGTGATTCACTTTTTGACCAAATAAAAAAGAAGTAAAACATTTTCCGACACGAATTAATGCATAGTAGAACAGTTCCATAAAATATATATTTTCCGTATTTAGATTGCCCAGTGTTCTCTCTCATTTGGTACCAATATCGTGATTCTAGGACTAGCAGAAAAATTACAATAAATTGTAAAGTCCTTTTAAGCACGAAAATGTAAAAGCATCAGATTTGATATGATTAGTTTTCACTTTAAAATTTTATATTTGACCCATATTTTTTCAGTTTGAGCATAGTGTTATTCCTCCAACCATTGGAGTGCATTCCACAGTATTTCCGGCTGTTTTTTAGACTTGATAACAAAGTTGTTATAACTATATATTATATTTCAGATTTAGATATAGCCCCCATACAGATGTCGCTCCCGATTTGATTTTTTACGTTTTAGAAACCACATATTTTACCCGATTTTCTTTAAATTTGGTACAACATCTTATAATCCAACTAGAAACACCTATGTTGAAAGTGGGTAAGATCTGTTCAGATTTAGATATAACCCCCATACAAATGACGCTCCTGATTTGACTTTTTCCGCTTTAGAAACCACATGTTTTACCCGATTTTTCTTTAAATTTGGTACAACATCTTACAATCCAACTATAAACACCTATGTTGAAAGTGGGTAAGATCGGTTCAGATTTAGATATAACCGCCATACAAATGTGTCTCCCGATTTGATTTTTTGCGTTTTAGAAAACAAATATTTTACCCGATTTTCTTTAAATTTTGTACAACATCTTATAATCCAACTATAAACACCTATGTTGAAAGTGGGTAAGATCGGTTCAGATTTAGATATAACCCCCATACAGATGTCGCTCCCGATTTGATTTTTTGCGTTTTAGAAAACAAATATTTTACTCGATTTTCTTTAAATTTTGTACAACATCTTATAATCCAACTAGAAACACCTATGCAGAATTTGGGTAAGATCGGTTCAGATTTAGATATAGCCCCCATACAAATGTCGCTCCCGATTTGACTTTTTCCGCTATAGAAACCACATGTTTTACCCGATTTTCTTTAAATTTGGTACAACATCTTATAATCCAACTAGAAACACCTATGTTGAAAGTGGGTAAGATCGGTTCAGATTTAGATATAGCCCCCATACAGATGTCGCTCCCGATTTGATTTTTTGCGTTTTAGAAACCACATATTTTACCCGATTTTCTTTAAATTTTGTACAACATCTTATAATCCAACTAGAAACACCTAAGCTGAAAGTGGGTAAGATCGGTTCAGATTTAGATATAACCCCCATACAAATGACGCTCTCGATTTGACTTTTTCCGCTTTAGAAACCACATGTTTTACCCGATTTTTCTTTAAATTTGGTACAACATCTTACAATCCAACTATAAACACCTATGTTGAAAGTGGGTAAGATCGGTTCAGATTTAGATATAACCCCCATACAAATGTCGCTCCCGATTTGATTTTTTGCGTTTTAGAAAACAAATATTCTACCCGATTTTCTTTAAATTTTGTACAACATCTTATAATCCAACTAGAAACACCTATGCAGAATTTGGGTAAGATCGGTTCAGATTTAGATATAGCCCCCATACAAATGTCGCTCCCGATTTGACTTTTTCCGCTTTAGAAACCACATGTTTTACCCGATTTTTCTTTAAATTTGGTACAACATCTTACAATCCAACTATAAACACCTATGTTGAAAGTGGGTAAGATCGGTTCAGATTTAGATATAACCCCCATACAAATGTCGCTCCCGATTTGATTTTTTGCGTTTTAGAAAACAAATATTTTACCCGATTTTCTTTAAATTTTGTACAACATCTTATAATCCAACTAGAAACACCTATGCAGAATTTGGGTAAGATCGGTTCAGATTTAGATATAGCCCCCATACAAATGTCGCTCCCGATTTGACTTTTTCCGCTATAGAAACCACATGTTTTACCCGATTTTCTTTTAATTTGGTACAACATCTTATAATCCAACTAGAAACACCTATGTTGAAAGTGGGTAAGATCGGTTCATATTTAGATATAGTCCCCATACAAATGTCGCTCCCGATTTGATTTTTTCCGCTTCAGAAACCACATATTTTACCTGATTTTCTTTAAATTTGCCACAACCTCTTCTAATCCAACTAGAAACACCTATGCAGAATTTGGGTAAGATCGGTTCAGATATAGATATAGCCCCCATACAAATATCGCGCCCGATTTAACTTTTTCCGCTTTAGAAACCAAATATTTTACCTGAATTTCTTTAAAATTGGCACAATATTTTCTAATCGAACTAGAAACACCTATGGTGCAAGTGGGTAAGATCGGTTCAGATTTAGATATAGCCCTCATACAAATGTTGCTCCCGAATGTTTGTCCGATTTTGGCCAAACTTTACATATTATATTTAACCAATAAACATACATGGTGAAAGTGGGTCACATCGTTCCAGGTTTGAATATACCCCCATACAAATGTCCTTTCCGATTTAAAAGTTTTTGTCAAACACATACATTTACAGGATGCAAAAATCCTTTCCGATTTCACTTTTTTATCGAATTGAATTGTAATGGGATAGAAAGTCCGTCCGTCTTTAGCATTTCCTTACTTGTTTTGGAGATGCCTTATGTCCATACTTTGGTATAAGCCAAATGGGGCCCCATTCTGATCTATTACAGCTCTAGAAACTACATCTTACATCGTGTCTTCATCAAATTTTGCAGATCATGATATTTTCAACTAGGAATACCTACCGTGAATGAGAAATATATAGGACCATGTTTTGGACCAGACCCAAAATGTCGGTCCGATTCATCATATGACTACTGTATAATTTGTATTTGTCTGTCGGATAATTGGATTATTACCAATTACCATATTATTAACCATATACGTTAAATATGACTAAAGATGAATTTATATTAACTGTATAATTCATATGAAATACATAAAATTGCTCCCATGAAATAACTGGCTTTAGTAATCAAAGCGAGGTACATACGCAGGGAGTGGTGTAGGGTATTACATAGTCGACCCCGCCCGACTTTAGCCTTTCCTTACTTGTTTTTACATTGTTGTTTATTTACCAAAATTTGATAATTATCCAGGCTAAGTCCGAAATTTTTTACATAAAATTATTTTTCCAAAATGGTTTTCATACACACATTGATATTGGCGGAAATTTTAAACAATGTTTTTTATTTTGAGTGCAGTCTAAACATTTTGTCTTAAAGAAAAACAGCCCTGTTATCCGTGCGGCTATAAATATTTTTTGAATTTTTATATGAAGAATATCCCTCCTACGACAATGGTTATAGCCTTGGCTATATATATAAATAATGCAAGTAAAAGGGGAGTTTAGTTCGATGAAAAAATATTTTTTAATTTTGAGTAGAAAATTAACTTTTTAACGTTTTTGTTATCACAGCCCAAAAAATAAATATTTATGTGGAACATTTCCACCTACATATACACATATTTCGTAGATTGCCTCGTAAACATTTCAAGCAAACAAAATTTTCAAGAGTGTAAAATTAAAAATCTTATTAATATTGCAGTTTCCGTGGTCATTCCTTATTCTTAGCTTATTCAACAACCTTTCCAAAGTTTTCCATCAGTTAGTTTTATTCCAATAAATGGAAAATTTTATAGAAATTTGGCTACTTTTTAAAAATTATAATTTGCAACACGAATAAAAATATTTAAATTTTAAAACCTTTCGAAGGCTTACATTCAAAAGTGGCTATGGACAAAACCACACATTTTCAGGAGAGCGCAAAACTGATTTTCTCCTTCATTTTAAGGGTAATTAATAAACATTCTTCTATAGTTTGCGTTTTTTCGTTTGTATTTTTTTTTTGGTCTGTAATCAATATTTGATTTGAACTGGAATATTGTTCTGGCTCAAGACAATTTTTTACGAGAGAAGCACTACTCACGTTTGTTTGTGAGAATCATCTCCTTATAGAGGCCGGGTTTGATGTTGAAAAGTCGCTGCGAAGCCACTTGAAAAGACTTTTGACATGGTCGGAATCATGATCGTGGTAGTCTGCAGCCAAGTAATAAATGTCACCATGCCATTTGTAAATAAATTTGCATTCTATTGAATATAGATGCAAAATCTTGAGCCAGGACAATATCCCAGTTGAAATCATTATTCTATAGTTTAATCTAAAGAGCATTACTAATTGCTACGATTAAAAAGTTTTCAACATTTGGTTCATATCGTAAACTCGTTAACGTTTTAAATGAAATGTTGGCAATTTAAAGATTCCATCCGTTGGATTGGTACTATTTTTATATCTTTATTCAAAGTTTTTTACAAAAGGTGAATGTTGCGGATATTTTTGGAAAAATTTCATTTTCGCGGCAAATGTGGCTAAAATGATTTTCACACATGACATTTTTGTTCTAGCCAACGGAAGCGGTTGAATTTTTGTTTGTTTATTAAGAATCAATGTCGCTTGTAACATATGTATATGTAGTCAATTGTTGAAAAACTCCAAAATTCGCGGTTGTAATTGCTTATATTCTAACTTTCTCTGTCCATGATTCTGAAACATTCTTACACAAATATACCCTATGATGTCATCAGTCATATGCAAAATATATTTTAGTATTCTCAATATGATAAAAAGTTACGCGGTTCTTCTGAAGATATTTATTTATTTATTATGAATTACAATACAAAGTAAATTTATATACTAATTTTGGTTCCCGGAGTGACTAAGACCATTGTAGCTAGTTATTGCAGCGACAGACCAGAGCCTCTGGTGGGAATCGAACCCACAATCCCTACGCTGATAGCCGAGCACGCTACCAACTCGACTACCAGTGCGCTCATTTCTGAAAATACTTTGCACAATTTTTACTTTACAGCCAACATTTATCCTATTTTAGCCCTATAACTTGGGAAGCAAAATGCTATTAACGGCGAAATGATGGAATTTGATAGTACGATATGCTTTAAATCTAGCAAAGTTTTAACTATTTTATTCATTTGTATGTTCATAGCCACTTTTGTAGTCACAAACTAACGTGTGAGTGTATAGCCAAATTAGAAATTTTTGAAAAAAACTGCTTTCAAAAAAATGTCTTCTCCAAATTTATATGATTGATCAAAGAATTGTTTGGCATCAAATACTCATTTTCGAGAAAATGGTTCATAGCCACTTTTTAATATGAGCCGTCGATCTGATGTTATGTTTTCTTTTAACAATAATATTTCCACATGTCGGAAGTTCAGAATTTATATTCTCTTTTCAGAAATTTGAAGTAAACAAAAAGATAAACCAAAATAATTTAAGTTATTAAGTAAAATTAGTCTATGATATTGAAACAAATATTTATCATCTTCAGGAGATGCTGAGCGAATAAAAATATATGTATATTAATATTCATTCATATTCATCATTCTGCAATAGCCCACAATATCAGTTTCAAGATAACTATTGCTCTGAACATATTGGTAAACGGTAGTGCAGTAGGTAATACCTAGAAAAATATCTATATATTTTTTATTTAATGATGTGTTCTTTTCAAGAAGTTTATAATTTTTTATTGATTTTAACATACACAAACATATTTTTGCCCAAGATATATTTCATATTTTTGGTAAGCTAGTGTAATTTATTATATTCATGACATATAAAAACCGAAAAATCTTTTTAATTTGTTTGAATCTGGGCTTCGAATTTGCCCAAACTGGTGTTTTAAAGAAATTTGATTATTTTATTGCGATTGAGTCATCCATAGTTTTACAAATGCTAATTTTACACCCTCAGTTTCCCTAAATAAGTTTTACTGCTTCAAAAACCTAGATTTTCCGGATATAAATCAGCTTAAATCTTAATATACCTCTCTCTCCCTACTGAATTTTACAACCGTGGTGTAAAAAAAGTAACAACCTTAACGAATTATCCTCTTCATCCTCCCTAGTACATGAAAGCAGTCAAACACTCCCCCGCCACCACCGCACCCGAACATTCACGAAATTATATTTTTGTGGTTTGCAAAAAAAAAAAAACGACGTTAACACCACCAACACCATCCCCAACATTTAATCCCCCACCACTTACCGATAGCGCTAAAAATACAAAAAGACAGCCAAAAAATGGTAATAAAAATACAAAAAGAAGAAAATGTTGGCAACAACAGCAACGGCAACACATCAACCAACCAACAGAACTACAGAACTGTGGGTAACAACCATTTCCAACGGAAATATGAAATGGAAAATAATAAAATATCAACAGGTGTCGTGTTGCCATAGTAAACATTAAAAACATGATAAAAATAAATAAAAGTGCCTCCTACAACCTACACCGAATGTACGCTATTTAGAACACAGTGTACACAGTGGGCAAATGAATGAATGAATGCAGAGACGAAGAGTAATGGATACGGATACATTTACTTAGATTGTTAAGGTGGCAGGGGTGTGTGGTGTGCGGTGTACGGAGAAGTATGCCAAGCTTTGTGAGTGGAATATTAAAGGCCTTGGATTCTGTTGATTAAAAAGTTTGGCTTTGGATTTCTTGCCAAATTCTAATAAAAGCGATGAAATTTCAAATTCATTGTTTTTCTTTGCCATTTCCTTAACTGGCCAAGGTTGGTTGCTCCTTCCATTGTTCCCACCATCATAGTTGCAATAATACTTTTCACAGAGTTTTTAATGAGGCCTAAGATATTGTTGGATATCACAAACCTACAAAATTGTAATTCTGCTAAGTATTGTGTACATTACCCAGCAAAAACTCGCATTATCAAGTAATCTTGGACATAAGGCTAAACCAAAAGTCTTAAATTTTTATTTTATGGATCCGTTTCTAATTATTATACACTCCACGAGAGTATTGTCTTTGTGCATTTGTTTGTAACACGCAAATGTTAGACCCATCGTTTATTATACAGATCGGCTTAGTCTGTTCGTCTATCTGTCTGTCCGTCTTTCCATCTATTGTTGTAATCAAATTACGCAATTATAGTCCGATCTTAACAACAATTGGCACAAGTAAGTTTTGTGGAGCAAGGACGAACGCTATTTAATTTCAGGCAAATCGGTTCAGATTTAGATACATCCCCCATATAAATGTCGCTCCCGATTTGACGCCTGTGGCGAAAGCGGGTTAAATCGGTTCAGATTTAGATCTAAAATTATTTACATATATACAAATGTTGTGCCCAAATGTTTAACCGATGTTAGCTAAACTTTACATATTATATTTCACCTATAAACATACATGGTGAAATCGGGTCACATCGTTCCATGTTTCAATATACCCCAATACAGATGTCCTCTCTGATTTAACATTTTTTGTCAAACACATACATTTACAGGATACAAAAATCCTTCCCGATTTTAAATTTTTACCGAATTGAATTATAATTATATATTTACGAACACATTATGAAATTTAAGGAAGTCATTATTTCATACATCAAAATAATACAGAGCGTAATGGCCTAACATTACTAGGTAATGCAAATAATAATCTGTTGTCAATACCAAGTTTTTGCTGGGTAAGATTAAACACAGAGGGAAAATATTTGTAATATACTTATGTATATAGAAACAATTGTATCCAATTATGAAAATTGGAAAGATTTGCTTGTAATAAAAAATATTTTTTTTCCTAAATTCAAATATGTATCTGTTATTCCTTTTAAATTGAACGATTTTTGTTAAAATTTTACTTTGATAATTGATATGTCTCTGACAAATTCTGTTGATAAGTGTTTGATCAACACAACCTATAAGAGACATATTAAAAGTGAATGACGGACCTGTCCATCACAGCACTTAATGCTATGTTGTACATTCTCCTTTTTGTAAACTCTCCTCCATGTACGGCATCAAACATCGTGGAGAAACAGAACATGCATTCTCGGAAAACTTCTACACATACATTGAACACCTTCCGACTCCAGTACTCCTATGATGATGTTCGTAAATCAAATTACCCACAAGGAAGGAGTGGAGTACGATATACGAATTTGTAAGATTTGATGATGAGGAATACAGCGACGACTTTAAAATGGTTTGTGGAGATGGTTCCGGTGTCGTCTGGATAAAAGCTGGTCTAGTACGCACATTTCGTCTTCCCTATGGTAGTTATCTCAATTAAGGGAGTACGCAGTTAACATTCCTCTTTAGGCACAATAGGTCGAATATGCATAACTACAAAGTTCCAAAGGATACAATTTTTCAAAAATTATTTTAAATACTTATTCTCAACCTACGGTATATACCGATATAACACTTATATATTAATAAGAAGAACATCAGCTAAAAATACTTCGAATTTCATGCTTCTACCTAAATTAGTTTATCATTAACAACCATTTCAAATGTTCCCTTTTAAAAAGTAAAATTGAAATGGTTGATAATACTAGAAGCATGGAGATTGATGTATTTCTAGCAGATATATTTTGGCACTTATAACTTTTCATAATTTTACATTAAACTGGAAGCAATTTTCGTGAAATTCGCAAAAAAATATATATATTTCTATCTCCTATATAGATAGTGCAAAATAACCTAACTTTGTGATTCAACAATTTTTTGCCGTAAAAGTACGAATTTGGAAAAATCTTTTTATTTAGCGTGTCTATGTAGTCGGAGGAATATATACACCGAATTCCATGATTCTAGCTGCGGTCATTTGGTTGGTACCATTTCTATCCCCTTTTTCCAATTTTACCCCTTCAAAAGTACGACTCTCTAAAATCTCTTTATTTTACGTGTCTACGCAATTGGAGGGATGTACACACCGAATTTCATCATTCTAGCTGTATTCGTTAAGTTGGTACTATTTTTATCCCGTGTACCCATTGAAAGTATGAATTTGGAAAACACCTTTTATTTTTTGTGTCTACGCAGTCAGATGAATGTATACTCCGAATTTCATGACTCTAGCTGCGGTCATTTGGTTGGTACTATTTTTATCCCTTTTTCCATTTTAACCCCAAAAGGTACGATTTTCGAAAAATTCGTTTATTTACGTGTCTAGACAACCAGAAGAATGTATACACCGAATTTCATTATTCTGCCGTTTATGCAGCCGTTTGTTTGGTACCATTTTTATCCTTTTTTTCCCATTTCACCCCTTAAAAGTACGAGTTTGGAAAAAATACTTTTATACTATGTCACTACTCAATTAGTGGAATATACACACCGAATTTCGTGTTTTTAGCTGTTGTCGTTTGATAGGTACCATTTATATCCCTTTTGCCCCATTTCACCCCCTACGAATAAAAATCAATATCAAGTCAGTAACAGCAGACATATTAAAAAAATGTGCTTAAATATTCTAAAATATTGGGGGTTATTATGGGTATTTTTAGTTTTTGTGAGGGAAAATATTTTCCCTTTAGCCCGATTTCGCCCAACCGATCTGCAACCATGAGAAACATTTAGGGAAAATTTGAACCTCCTAGCTCATTTCGTTCGACCGCTATCGTGCTTTAAACAGACAGACGGACATGGCTGGATCGTCTTAGAATTTTACCAGGACCCATAATATATATACTTTGTGGGGTCTCCGATGAATATTTCGAGGTGGAGGGTATAAAAAATCAAATAATATTAAACAAATAACTATAAATACCTTTTTTGAATATTCAGTATAACACTTAATATTTGCACATGAGTTTATCCATCGATTCTATTCAAAAGATGATTAATTTCTTCATACGTCTTTTTATTTTTCCGAGATTTTACAATTTTTTCGTTTTGGACTTTTTTGGTCAACAAATTTGTCAAAATTTTATGTCATAATATTGGGCATTTTTAAACAATAATCTCGTATAAAGAAAATGTGTGAATATCTTCGAAAAAAAATGCAACGTCACTTTCATGTTCATCTGGATGATTATCCGTAAATAAACGATGTAACCCACGTCTTTGGTATTTTTATAAAAGATGTGCGGAATTATCGATTTAAATTTCTTAGATTTAAATTTGCCGCCATTTTTGTGGTAAAGTGTTGCCAAATAAAATAAAGAAAAATATGTATATCATAAGAATACATTTACATATTAAATTTCTGAAACAAAGTAATTACCGGAAATTACGCTCCGCTGATATGACACACACACACCAACTCTCTTAAATATTCAGTTTTCATTAGTTTTTCCTTTCAAAACAGGCCCCTTAATATAAAAATGTAATGACTAGTGAGTGTATGTGTGTGTGTTAAGTCCTTCGGAAAACAACAACAAACCCCAACACACATCCACTCACACAGAGTCGAACAGGGACAGGGAAACAGCCGTACACGTGGCTGTGTCCAAGGACATAATGAAGAGATTTTTCAACTTTAAATACCAATTTTATTACAAATTTCCTTAAATTCCACACAAAATGGCCTATTTTAATTTTAATAAAAATAAAACGAGGAAATAACTGACATAAATACATTGGGGTGGACAGACCTACATTTTTGGACAAAGCACAAAGAACGAAGGACGGACTATTGGCCTAACGAACATACGCCGACACACTTCAACTGCTTTGAATAGTTTCGAAGATACGAACAATACGTGGGGCGATGCCAACACGTTGTAGTTTTATTAAACAATTCAATTTTTACATACAACATGACAACGCCAACACCAACAATAACTATAACAATAACTATAGGCCATTTTTTGAAGAAGGCGAAGATGAAAAAAAAACAGAAAATTCATACCCAACAAAGGCTGGCTGACATAAAAGGATTGACAAAGGCAGCAACACCTACAAAACATAAAAAGGGTCGGATTCAGGCTACTCACTTTCGTCGTTTGTTAAAATGTTGAAAGCAACAGATTTGGCTGCAACATCAAGTGGGTGGGTGTAGGTGGAGGTGTCGTTGTCTACACTGAAAGGGTTGGTTGTATTGAGAGGAGGGATGTGTATCATGTACAAAATATGTATAGAGCAACAACAACAAAAAGTCGACAGCATATACATATATGGGGCATTACACGGAAGATTGTAGTGGTCCTTATGTGATTTTCGCAGAATTTTGGTTATATAATGGAGTTGGGGAGAAACACAATATTTTCTCGGATATTTGAATGGTAACCCCAGAGAAAATTGGACCCAAACCAATATTGATGAGACAAATTCTTGGGAAAATAAAATAAAATTTAAAATTATTCGAGAATATAATTTGAGGCAGTTGGGCGCCACGGCTAACTCGGATGTGCAGAACTATGGAAGTCCAGAGTTTCCTATGTTTTAAGCCGTTCTCGACAACGACTGTTCTTTCCAGCCGTCCAAATTTTGTGGTTCATTCGCATTAGCAGACTTTAAGTATTCTTTGTTACCAGCTTCCCGTTTCGATAATTCATGAGTTCACCAAAGAGCCCAAAATATACCATGGAATCTCGCAAAAAAAGAATCAAAATATTCTGATTGAATTTTAGCCTGAATTCCATAATCCGACATATTTGCGAGGATTTTTTTCCTTTGGTGATTTCTTTATCACCATTTTTGTAAATCCCTTTTGCAATTGCCCATATTAATATATGTATGCAAACAGCATGAACATCCTTTGAGCACACACACATGTATGTATAAACAATCTCATTTACACACACCCGTACATGCAGTGTTGCTAGTTTAGCTGAAAAAAACATGTTGTCTGTGCAACATTGTGGAAAGAAATTTAAAACAATTGTCATTGCTATGTTTGCCTTTAAAATGGGGGGCGGGCTACACAAGAAAGGACTACTCCAAAAGTATGTAGTTTCGGAGTGTCAACAAAACCTCCTTCTACTCCTCCTCCACCTCCCTTGTTGCATGTCGTTGTCTGTTCCTGTTGTTGAGAGGTGTTTTGTTTGAAAAGATACTAAAAAAACTTTGTTAAATAAAATTTAGCCATTTATTTATTTTTTTATTGAACTCGAGAAGCTTTTAAATTTTATTTCTGGCTATGCACAGTGTGATTTAAGGTGAATTTCCGTTGGAGGATAATATGAATTTAAGTCTTGAGGGATAATGATAAATGTAAAGTTCAATTAAATACTTGCCGTACAAAGAACTAGGAGCTTCGCAGACTTCAACTTGACGCATATTGATTAAGGACTTGCGAAGACTGTCCAAACTATTCCATTATCTCAATGCTAATGACAAGTTATCGCCGTTTGTTTGCTGGAAAATCTTGGAGTCTGGAGTCTTAACTTGTACATTTATTAATAGATTCTCTTTAACTAGGCATGGTTTTCTTCGTTTGGATGCCAATAATTAATTTAATTTTCTTATGCCTTTCTTATACCCTCGATCGTAGCATAAAATGAGTCATTCCATGTCAAGCGGTACGGTTTTTGACCTCGATAGCTGCGATTGTTTTTAAAGTTTGTGTAGGTATTTTTCTCATAAAAATATTATATACGTATTTTTGGAGAAAAAAAAATCGAAAAATTTTGTTTCACGAGTTATGATCAATTTAACAGTCGAAAAATACTACTTTTTTCAAAAGGTGTGTTCATTCAATCGCCTGTAACTCCTGAAATACTTTACCGATTTTAATGTATACTTTTAAAATATTACTGTGCTTTGTTATAGCAGGTTTAGTTTTTTTAAAGTTTTTGCAATTTTAATTCTTTTATTTTGATTTTCGATTTTTGATTTTTTTACAAGTTCATATACACAAGGTATAAAAACAATTAAAAATTAAAAAATAAAAAATTGTCTCTGTTCTAGGTATAATTAAATTCTTCATAACTTTTATACTGGTGCCTGGTCCAGAGTCAAAAAATAATTTGGAGATTAAAAAAATAATTTGGAGATTAAAAAAATAAAGTTTGGCGATATAGTGTTTAGGGTGTCCAAAGCCGTAACCGGTTTCGTCACCTGCAACCGTCGGCCGGTTTTTGTAAAATGGCCATTTTCGGATAACCGAGAAAACCGGTTAACCGGTTTTTGGTAAATAAGTGAACATTGCACCAATAAAAAACTTCTGCACAGAAACACTACCATTTTTAAAGCCTCTTGTGTTAGCAATTAAAGAACTGCCAAAGGACTCAGCAACACTCATAGAATCTGAAGTTATACAAACATTTTTATTCAACAATTTTTAAAAAAGCCAAAGGCTAATGGCGAGACTGGAAGAAGGAAGAGTAAACACATTGAATACACTTTTGCTGTTTTTACGTTCCGGAAATACTCATAAAAATCGGATACAAAGGAATTTGCAAACAAACGTCTTTCCCCCGAAATTTCTGTAGAACCAGATTTAGACAACAGTTCAGATTCGGATGTAAGTTGTGACATCAATAGTCTTGTAATTTAATGTTGGATTACATCAAACAATAATCCACATCCAAAACCCCAAAATTGCTCGAAAAGGCGAAAGACAGGCGATTTTATTTGACGACTTCGCATATAAAGGAAAACACTGATAAGCTAAGTTACTTATAAGGGGTGATTTTTTAAGAGCTTGATAACTTTTTTTTTTTAAAAACGCATAAAATTTGCAAAATCTCATCGGTTCTTTATTTGAAACGTTAGATTGGTCCATGACATTTACTTTTTGAAGATAATTTCATTTAAATGTTGACCGCGGCTGCGTCATAGGTGGTCCATTCGGAAAGTCCAATTTTGGGCAACTTTTTCGAGCATTTCGGCCGGAATAGCCCGAATTTCTTCGGAAATGTTGTCTTCCAAAGCTGGAATAGTTGCTGGCCTATTTCTGTAGACTTTAGACTTGACGTAGCCCCACAAATAATAGTCTAAAGGCGTCAAATCGCATGATCTTGGTGGCCAACTTACCGGTCCATTTCTTGAGATGAATTGTTCTCCGAAGTTTTCCCTCAAAATGGCCATAGAATCGCGAGCTGTGTGGCATGTAGCGCCATCTTGTTGAAACCACATGTCAACCAAGTTCAGTTCTTCCATTTTGGGCAAAAAAAAGTTGGATATCATCTCACGGTAGCGCTCACCATTCACAGTTACGTTACGATTCGCATCATCTTTGAAGAAGTACGGTCCAATGATGCCACCAGCCCATAAACCGCACCAAACTGTGACTTTTTCTGGATGCATTGGTAGCTCTTGCAATGCTTCTGGCTGATATTCACTCCAAAATCGACAATTCTGCCTATTTACGTACCCATTGAGCCAAAAATGAGCTTCGTCGCTGAACACAATTTCTTTCTTTCTGAACTTTCTTAACAGAGCACGCATTTTGATAATAAAATTCAATGATTTGCAAGCGTTGCTCGTTAGTAAGTCTATTCATGATGAAATGTCAAAGCATACTGAGCATCTTTCTCTTTGACACCATGTCTGAAATCCCACGTGATCTGTCAAATACTAATGCATGAAAATCCTAACCTCAAAAAAATCACTCTTTATGATGCCTTGGTGACTGTTAGCCATACATCAACATTTAGCCAGCGTGTTTTTTCTACGTCAAGCTATATCTAAAACAAACAAAACAAGTAAGGAAAGGCTAAAGGCTAATACCCTACACCACTCCCTGCGTATGTACCTCGCTTTGATTACTAAACCCATTTATTTCATGGGAGCAATTTTATGTAGTTCATATAAATTATACAGTATAAATTATACTATAAATTCATCTTTAGTCATATTTAACTAATATGGTTAATAATATGGTAATTGATCCAATTATCCGACAGACAAATACAAATTATACAGTAGTAATAGGATGAATCGGACCGACATTTCAAAAGGGGGCCTATAACTACATTTTGTCCTGGTCCAAAACATGGGCCTATATATTTCTCATTCACGGTAGGTATTCCTGGTTGAAAAATACCATGATCTGCAAAATTTGATGAAGATCCGATGTAAGATGTAGTTTCTAGAGCATAGGTGTTTCTAGTTCGATTATAAGATGTTCTGCAAAATTTAAAGAAAATCGGGTACAATATGTGGATTTTAGAGCGGAAAAAGTCAAATCGGGAGCGACATTTGTATGGGGGCTATATCTAAATCTGAACCGATTTCCTCCAAATTCAATACCGATCGTCCTTGGCCCAAAAAAGTAACTTCTGCCAAATTTCATGTTAATCGGGCAACAATTGCGACCTGTAGAGTGCGAACAAGCTTAGATGGACAGCAGACGGAGAGACGGACGGACGGACAGACGGATGGACGGACAGACGGATGGACGGACAGACAGACATCGTTAAATCGATTCAGCTGGTGATTCTAAGCCGATCCGTATACTTAAAGGTGGGTCTAGCTCAATTATTTCTTGGTGTTACAAACATTTGGCGCGAAACTAACTTATAATACCCTAGTCCACGAAGTGGTGTAGGGTATAAAAAATATGTTTAAATGCTCTAAAATATTGGGGGTTATTATGAGTATTTTTATTTCTTGTGAGGGAAAAAATTTTCCCTTTGGCCCGATTTCGCCTAGTTTTAATCCTAACCGATCTACGACTATAAGACGAATTTATGAAAATTTACGTGCTTTCAACAGACGGACGGACGGGCGGACATGGCTAGATCGTCTTAGAATTTTATGACGATCAAGAATACATATACTTTATAGGGTCTCAGGTCGTTATTTCAAGGTGTTACAAACGGAATGGCAAAGTTAGCATACCCCCATCTTGGAGGTGGAGGCTATAAAAATAAATATATAATAGTTGACGGTATCGTTTTCATCTTTAAGAAAGTATAGACCAACGATTCCACCGGCCCATGAATTGTAATTATAATGGAATGGTGCATCTTGAACTCTCGTCGATTATCTAAACTCCAACATACGACAATTTTGCTGATAGACATATCCATTGAGCCAGAGATGTGCCTCATCATTAAACATTGCATTGCATCCGCTAGCTTTTGTACCCACTGACGTCTTTAATTACAACAAATGACAAACCAAATTGAACACAATTGATGAGAAAGTCGTTTTCGGAAAAAACACTCAGTACTCATGTGCATCGAAAAGATCTTCTGATGAAGGGAAAAAAGTTAATCAATAACTTTCTGTGAAATATATTTTTTCCATAGTTTAACATATGATACCCATTTACACGTTAACACCACCCGACAGTTCATAATAGACTTTATCCCGATGATATACGTCCTAAACTATAGGCAAAATGGAGTTAAATTGTGCTTTTTTTTTGTAACGACTTTTATTAAATTGTCGTACGCTGCAATGCTTAAGACTGACTTCACATAATAAATTAAAAGTGTAAAATGAAAAATATATTTTTCTCTCATATTTTATTCCCCAAATATTTGCTGACTCCACACCTAAGGCCCTAGATGATGGGTACCATATCAAAAATAGATTTTTCCTGTACTCCATTCAACATTGCGCTCCCCTCCCAAAACCACTGTCTCTTGTTGCTTTCATTTAAATGAATTTAAACGGCAACACGTGCGTCAGGTGAAATGCTAAGTTCGAAGGATAAATTGAATGAAAGTTGTAAGCCTGCTGGCTTATTGGATGGCTGGCTGGCGTACTCGAGGGTCGGTCGCCGGTGTCGTCGTCATATTAACCCAATTGTGCTGCTAAAAGGGTTTGACAGCGTCTAAATTGCCATTCATCCCTGTCAAAAACAGGAGTGGGAGAACAAAAAACACAGGATTAAAGTGAACTTCCTTGTCGCCGAGGTCGACACCAACGAGACCATTAAATATGACAATATGTAAATTTCTATGTCAGCGTTAATAACCAAAGTTAAGCTGAACTCGGTTTGTTGTTGCTTTTCTCTTTCAACACCACCACCACCACCATCAACAACAGCAGCAGCAGCGTGGCACCACCTCTGGTGTTTTTTCGGATGAAAATAACACTTGTAGCTTCAATGGGGGAGCAGTAGGTTGTGTGGTGGTTGCAGTGGTGACGGGGTTGTTCATTATGGAACATACTAACAGCTTGAAACCATATTTAGTGGGTGGCTGGAGAGGTGAAAACAACGTGGGCGAGAGTGTGTACCAGAGAGAGAGAGAGGGAGTGAGGGGGCTGTTACCATGGCATTGTGAACGACAACGTCGACGTCACGAATAAAAAAGGAGCAGCTCAACTTTTGTGTTATCGTCGCCGAAATTGTTATTGATAAATATTTATCGATACACTTGGCATGGCCTGCTTTCGTCATGTTATCCTCTCTCTCATTGGCCATTTTTTTGGCTTTCCTACGTCCATCACAACGTTGTTATCTTTTATCGGCTTTTATTGATTTGCATACAAAAGTGTTTCCTCATGTCCTCCCCCCTTTCTCTGCCTCCGTGTGGTGGTTTTTATTATTCTCGAACATATTAACATTTTCCCCTGTTTTCTGTGGAGCAGCAGAAACACACACAATTTTGATTTTGTTTCCCTTCCAGCTAATATTGGCCGCATTGGGATTTTATTGATCGAACAGATGTTTAGTGAATGTATGTAAATTGCACCATAAAACCGAGCAAAACGGCAACAAAATCCCCGCTGTATGTGGAAAACATAGCCAGTGTGTGCCTCACTAATGATAACAATCTGTAAAAAGTGCTACTTTTTACATGGTGATTCCCTAAAATGATTGTTAAGGCGGGGTGGTAGCCGGAGGCGGTTTGGGAATTATCTGATTTAGGCCAAAGCTGCGATAAGTGCTGTGATTTGCTGATTTTTTCATTTTCTCAATAAAATATGTTTGAATAGTCTAATAAGTTTGTCACTGAGTTTGTAACATTTTGAAAAATACACACATTTTAATTTTGCAAAGAAAAAGGAAGAAAAATAAATATGATAAAAATCAGATAATGGCAAAAAGAGGTCGAGAGTGTATTTAAAGTACTGTGTACTGTACAGCAACAAAGAACAAATTGAGATTTTTATACCCTACACCACTTCGTGGTCTAGGGTATTATAAGTTAGTTTCGCGCCAAATGTTTGTAACACCAAGAAATAATCGAGCTAGACCCACCTTTAAGTATACCGATCGGCTTAGAATCACCAGCTGAGTCGATTTAACGATGTCTGTCTGTCCGTCTGTCCGTCTGTCCGTCTGTCCGTCTGTCCGTCTGTCCGTCTGTCCGTCTGTCCGTCTGCTGTCCATCTAAGCTTGTTCGCACTCTACAGGTCGCAAATGTTGTGCGATTGTCATGAAACTTGGCAGAAGTTATTTTTTCTGGCCAAGGACCATCGGTATTGGAGGAAATCGGTTCAGATTTAGATATAGCCCCCATACAAATGTCGCTCCCGATTTGACATTTTCCGCTCTAGAAACGACATATTGTACCCGATTTTCTTTAAATTTGGCAGAACATCTTATAATCGAACTAGAAACACGTATGCAAAAATTGGGTAAGATCGGTTCAGATATAGCCCCCATACAAATGTCGCTCCCGATTTGACATTTCCGCTCTAGAAACGTCATATTGTACCCGATTTTCTTTAAATTTTGCAGAACATCTTATAATCGAACTAGAAATACGTATGCAAAAATTGGGTAAGATCGGTTCAGATTTAGATATAGTCCCCATACAAAAGTCGCTCCCGATTTGACATTTTCCGCTGTAGAAGCGACATATTGTACCCGATTTTCTTTAAATTTGGCAGAACATCTTATAATCGAACTAGAAACACGTATGCGAAAATTGGATAAGATCGGTTCAGATTTAGATATAGCCCCCACCCAAATGTCGCTCCCGATTTGACATTTTCCGCTCTAGAAACGACATATTGTACCCGATTTTCTTTAAATTTGGCAGAACATCTTATAATCCAACTAGAAACACGTATGCAAAAATTGGGTAAGATCGGTTCAGATTCAGATATAGCCCCCATACAAATGTCGCTCCCGATTTGACATTTTCCGCTCTAGAAACGACATATTGTACCCGATTTTCTTTAAATTTTGCAGAACATCTTATAATCGAACTAGAAACACGTATGCAAAAATTGGGTAAGATCGGTTCAGATTCAGATATAGCCCCCATACAAATGTCGCTCCCGATTTGACATTTTCCGCTCTAGAAACGTCATATTGTACCCGATTTTCTTTAAAATTGGCACAACATTTTATAATCGAACTAAAAGCACCTATGCTGAAAGTGGGTACGATCGGTTCAGATTTAGATATAGCCCCCATACAAATGTCGCTCCCGATTTGATATATTCCGCTCTAGAAACGACATATTGTACCCGATTTTCTTTAAAATTGGCACAACATTTTATAATCGAACTAAAAGCACCTATGCTGAAAGTGGGTACGATCGGTTCAGATTTAGATATAGCCCCCATACAAATGTCGCTCCCGATTTGATATTTTCCGCTCTAGAAACGACATATTGTACCCGATTTTCTTTAAAATTGGCACAACATTTTATAATCGAACTACAAACACGTATGCAAAAATTGGGTAAGATCGGTTCAGATTCAGATATAGCCCCCATACAAATGTCGCTCCCGATTTGACATTTTCCGCTCTAGAAACGTCATATTGTACCCGATTTTCTTTAAAATTGCCACAACATTTTATAATCGAACTAAAAGCACCTATAATGTAAGTGAGTAAGATCGGTTCAGATTTAGATATAGCCCTCATACAAAAATCCTTCCCGATTTCAATTTTTTACCGAATTGAATTGCAATGAGAATTGTTTGGGTGATGCCCATATGTCCATACTTTGGTATGACTTTGGTTAACTACTGTATAATTTGTATTTGTCTGTCAGACAATTGTATCAGTTACCATATTATTTACCATATTCGTTAAATTTGACTAAAAATGAATTTATAGCATATAAATTATATGAATATAATTTATATAATTTGTATGAACTACATAAAATTGCTCCCATGAAATACCTGGGTTTAGTAATCAAAGCGAGGTACATACGCAGGGAGTGGTGTAGGGTATTATATAGTCGGCCCCGCCCGACTTTAGCCTTTCCTTACTTGTTTCTATTTCAAAAATATCATAAAAATAAATATTAACAAACTCCTAATTATTTTACAATAAATTTGTCAAAGGACTGTTGAAACTAATGAAAATCCCACCAGGAAATTTACTGAGTATTTGCGACACAAAAAAAAATATTTTTTTCAAAAAATAATTTTTATTATTTAATTTTAAAAGAATCAAAAAATATATTTTTGTAGAATTATATTTTTTCTCTCTATTTAAAAATAATTTTACCTATATTGTGCAATTCCAAACACTTCCACCAATTTTCATCAAAATCATAAACTTTCGAAAATGTATCGTTTATTTAACATGGAATTCCACAATTGTCCCGATATCTCGGAAACTTTTGACATGGTCGAAATCATGATCGTGGTAGTCTGCAGCCAAGTAATAAATGTCGCCATGCCATTTGTAAATAAATTTGCATTCTATTAAATATAGATGCAAAATGGTCTTGAGCCAGGACAATATCCCACTTCAAAACATAAAAAAATATTTTCTTTTTATTTCCATTTGATTAGAATGGGAGCTGTATATAAATCTGACCCGATCTGACCCACTTTCACCATACATGTTTCTACTTTAATATAAGATGCCAAAATATATGGTTTCGAGAGCGCAAAACATCAAATCGGAAGCAAAATGAGCATGGTGGCTATATCTAAATCTCAACTGATTTGCTTCAAAATAAATAGCGTTCGTCCTTGTACTGCAAAACTTACTTGTGTACTTGCAGGTTATATGTTTATAACGATGGGTCACGAAAATAAATTACTACTGAAATGTTTATGTTGCATTTTGTCCAATTTTTTCTGAAGTAATAGACCATTGGAAGCACTTTTAATAAAAAATTATTCTTTTCTTACAATAAGTCATTGGTCATTGTATAGGACGTTTAGATTGATTTTTTGTGGTTCTTTAAAACTCATATGGGCTGTTATGAAATATAAATAGAAGGAATCAATACCTTTTGTATGATGCGTAAATGATGAATATCATGAGGTGACTGGAAACTGTTTTTCCAGTTGAACCCCGATCCGGTCTAATGTATGTATATGACTGGGTCATTGTCCATAAAAAAATAATTTCCAGTAACCTCCCCCAGAAATGAACATTAGATTGTTTAAAAATGATGTTTAAAATATTTCGTCGTTATGTCAACCTTCCAACGCTACTAAAAATACCTCTAACAAACATATTTTTCTCTCTAGTCTACCTCCATCATGGAGGTCATTCCGTTTGTAAAACTTTGAAATATCGTCCTGAGACCCTATAAAGTATGTATATTCTTGATCGTCATAAGATTTTAAGACGATCTAGCCATGCCTGTGTCTGTCCGTCAGTTGAAAGCACGCCAGAATCTAAACGAAACGAAATAGTCGTAGGCCAGTTGCGATTCCAAATGGGCAAAATCGATCCGAAGGAAATTTTTTCGCTCACAAGGAAATTCCATCAATAATTAAAGTATTTAAGCATGTTTTTTGTATTTAAGCATAAAGTAATTATTATCTGTTGGGGGGTAAACATTCCTCTAATTGACTAGATAGATAGATTTTTTTGTCTTTGAAGTCATTGAGCTTAAGCATGATTCATGATTTTATGCGAGCTTTATTTTCTGATATTAGAGTGGTACATTAGGGTAGTAGCAACTGAGATATGATGGGTAAGTACCAGAAGGGGGTGCTTGAGCTCAATGACTTTAAAGAAAAAAAATCGATGTATCACACTTTAAAATCCGTTTATAAATGCAGAAGTTATATAGAAAAATGTAAAAGCGCGACCCCTACGTTCGGCATAAAAAAATAAAAAAAATTTTTTTGAAACTACCTTTCAATAATACTTCATATTCGAAGGTGTACGGCGAACTTTTTTTTGAGGTACGCCCTAATGTACATCCCTCTAATCGTCGTACTTTTAAGTGGCTAAAATGGGAAAATGGTACCACCGAATGGTCGGAGCTGGAGTTATGGAATTCGATGCATATATTCATTCAACTGACTATATAAAGTCGTAAAATTAAAATGATTTTTCCAAATTCCTACTTTTTCGGCAAAAATGGATAGAATCAGGATGCTAGTTTAAAATACAAGCGGCTGTAGCTGAAAATGTTCCCACCAATCACCAATATTTAGGGTATTTAACCTGTTTTGAAGATTGGTGCCTTATATTTACGGTTCTAAAAAAATTAAAATTTTATATTTATTTATAAAATTATTTTTTCAATATTTAAGTCACTGCACTTCTACGAAAATCGACAGCCTCTGTGGAATGGAACCTTGGGTCAGGTGAGGGTATATAAAGTACGGCCCGGCCGAACTTAACGCCGTTTTTACTCGTTTTGTGTTGCATTTTTGTCAATTTTCTTTTTTTCTGAATTAACAGAACCTTCAAAGCACTTTAAATATAAATGTTAATTGTAGTCTTTGAATAACATATTGTGGAATTATTGGACATAAATATTTTCTGAACTTAGAAACATATAAGCGGAGTTGTGGAATTTGTATATGAGGTAACACAATTTTTTTTTAAACAGGCACTAAATAGAGTAGAGTAGAGAGTGGCATGGTGACATTTATTACTTGGCTGCAGACTACCACGATCATGATTTCGACCATGTCAAAAGTCTTTTCAAGTGGCTTCGCAGCGACTTTTCAACATCAAACACTGCCTCTACAAGGAGATGATTCTCACAAACGAACGAGAGGCACAACTCACTTGCCGAATTTGCGTTTAAAAAATCGCACCAAGTAATAAAGCACAAATGCCATCTTACAAGCATCTCATTGAGTTGCATATGTAAGTAGTATAATTTCTTTTAGAAAAACATTACTGGGTTTTACATTATTGTCTTACAAAATACCCAAATTTCCAGAGTGGGGAAAGTATGCTCAATAATTTGGGAATTTTTACTAAAATCGTCGAATTTTCTTTATATAAAGCAGTGATGTGGTAATAGGTTAATGTTCTCTTATGAAGGAAATCAGGTTTACAATTTATATTCAATTCTAATAGGTTTTTCGTTTTGCACCTTTCTTCTTATCAAATCTCTAGATATCTGTTACATTTTGTCTTTCCTTTCTGTTCAGAGGGAATATCACATTGATATCTTCATCTGTAAGAACAGGAAGTGGTCTGAGCTTTATATTTCAAATGATTGGAATTTAAAAATACCAACATTCTCAGCAGCTTTACCTGCTCTAACCAAAGATATCCACAACAAGGACTGTTTGTATTTGCCAAAAGAATATTCCCACCGCTTACCTAACTACTCAGCATTCGCCAAATGCTGTGTGGCCTGATGATTGTGGCCACAGTGATTTCACTCTCCCTCCAATTATGTCCTTATTGCCATAAGACCGCGAAATTAGTCAAACTAATTTTCAAGAAATTAATTAAAAACTTAGGAAATAATTCCAATTTCATTAGCGGGATTTTGCATTTAATTAAAAAAACAATTAATTTCAATGGTTATTTGGGCACTTGATCTTTCCGCCTCTTCCCATACACTTGCACAACAACATTCATCATTCATTTAACGGTGTTTTTGTGTAAGTTAAGGACATTAGCTTTGTCTTCTGTCATCTTCATCCCTCCCATCGACAACTACACTGACCCAAAATTGGCCAAATTAAATGAATGTCTGTCAAACAGCAGGACCTCAACACAACAATGGAGCACCGAAAACATGTGTTCGGGGCAGACAGACGGCGCACTTCCTTTACTTGAGTGGCATGTGACACATGCACACATCCAACGACTGCTTCGAGAGGAAGTCACCAGCTTAGGCAACAAGTTAATACCCAGCATCATTAAGGATTACAGACCAAAGCTGTTGGATTGTTTTCTTTTTTTTGGTGCTTGAGTTGGCCTAATGTTTGCTGGGTGGTTTTGTTTGTGGTTTTGGCTCGATATTTCCGCTTTCCAGTCCATAAACCGAAACCTATAAAAATTTTGCACTAAAACTAACCAACCACATGTTTAATGTTTTGCAATACCCAATAATAACCACAAATGGCAGAATCGTGTAGTTTTGTGTAAACGGAATTTGTATTTTTATGGGATGATAAAAATTTCTGAATGTTGGCCATGAAAAATTCAAACATTTAATTTCAAATTTCTTTTAATTGCCCCAAGAGAATTGTAATCGAAAATATACGTATACGTCGTTATATTTCTGTGATGATATGATATATTTACTGAAATGCACAGGAAAAAATTATATGGTGAAGGAAATACTTAAAATAAATTCTTTTGAATATGGACGTTGGCACAGTGTATGGTAATCGATATTTTGGAAGTAGTTGAGTATCGTTTGATAGAGCTTCATGAAATTTCATAGATTAGGCGTTTTCGAGTTTACTTGCCCTCTATTTGGTCATGTAGCATCAACAGGTTGTGAGTTACAGGGACACAAAGTTGATCTCTGTTGATATACTTAACAAGCAAGAAAACGTCAGACGGCTAAACCTACTTATATATACCCTCACTCTCAGAGAACATATCTATGAAAATTATGAGGACTTAAATTTTACTTAGAGCCCGATGATTTGTGTAGAAGGTACTAGAAAGTTCGTGGCATATGATCCTAGCTTCCACAATTATAAAACAATTGTAAAAACATGATCAAATATCAAGTCAAAGTTGATTCCATGCACCAGTGTAGAAGCTATGAAGGCTTTAATTTTACCTAGGATATAGAAAATTGTGTGGGAGGTACAAGAAGGAGCGTGGCTACAGCGTAAATATTTTTTTGGTTTAAAGCGATTATAAAAACATTTTCAAATATCAAATTTCCAATGATTTTGACTACCCGTATGGAAGTTATATCGGTTTTATTTTAACCAAGGCTTATGCCACTTTGTGTGGGAGGTACCAGAAGGGGTGTGGCAATATCGCCTATTTTTCACATAAATGCATCATATGTAAAAGCATTGTTAAATATCAAATTTCATAGTAGTCCGATCATTAGTATAGAAGTTACTACAGCTTTAAATTTACGTAGGTTAGGTTGATTTGTGTGGGATCTACTGGAATCGGCGTGGCAATACTCGCCATATTTTGTACGCTGAAAGTGATTATAAAATCTTTATCAAATACCAACATATAGCCGATTCGGAATATCCGTGAGGAAATTACATTGGTTTCAATTTAACATAGGAATATGGGAGGTACCAGAAGGAGCGTGGCAATTTCGCCCATCTTCGAACTTAAACTAAGTTTGGGAAAACTATTACCATGTGCAAAGTTTGAATTCTTTCTTTTTTGAATCTTCTCGAGAGTTGTCGTGTACACCAGCCAGCCAGACGGACGGACGGACATGGCTAAAACAGCTTGAAACGGATTTGGTCCAAACAAACTTGAGGTCTTAAATCACTCCTTCAATGCGTTACACTTTTTTCTGTCCCAAATGATATATACCCTCCTACTCTGTAGAGTGAGGGTATAAAACTGAAAACACCAATTAACACCATTTCAAACTGGTTCAAGTGTAATATGGACTGTGGGCAGTGTATTTATACCCTCCACTATTATATCTTTGTGCAATTGTGTGTAACATCCAAAAGGAAACGAGATAGACCCATCGTTTATTACACCGATCGACCTAGTATCACTTTTTGAGTCGATTTAGCAATGTCCGTCAGTCGGGCCGTTCGTCCGTCTGTCCATCTATCAATCAATACTTTGTAATCGAAGTATAGGTCTCAATTGCAGTCAGCTGAAACTTTGCACAACGAAGTTATTCCCGATAAATCGAACGCTATTTAAATTGAAGAAAATCGGTTCAACTTTAGATATAGCTCCCATACAAATGTTGCTCTCTATTTGACTTTTTCTGCTCTAGAAGCCACATAATTGAAGCGATTTTTTAGTTAGAATCGGACAATAATTGCGACCTGTGTCGTGATTATAAGAATAGATGGACAGACAGACAGACGCACATGGTTAAATCGATTCAAAAAGTAATTCTATGTCGATCGGTATAATAAACGATGGGTCTATCTCGCCTCCTTTTGGGTGTTACAAACAAATGCACAAAGACATTACACCCTGTGGTGTAGGGTATAGCAAGAAAGGCACGGATAATGTCTGGCAGGGTCGACTATACGTTACCATCCGCTCTCTACTCCATATCAAGGTTTATAGTTCTAAACTCAATACTATCAAAGCAAGGTCCGATGTGATCTACCTCGCTTTTATTACTAAACCCAGGTGTTTCATAGGAGCAATTTTATGTAGTTCATATAAATTATACAGTACTATAAATTCATCTTTAGTCATATTTAACAAATATACAGTAGTAATAGGATGAGTCGGACCTACATTTGAAAGGAGGCCTATCACAGCACTTGGAGCCTGGTCCAAAACATGGGCCTATATATTTCCCATTCACGGTATATGATCCGATGTAAGACGTAGTTCCTAGAGCTGTATTAGAGTAGAATGGGGGCCCCATTTGTGTTACTTCAAAGTATGGACATATATATTTGACTTAGTATTCTTAGTTGAAATATAATATAATCTGAAAAATTAAAAAAAAAAATCGATGTAAAATTTGCGTTCTTGAAGGGTAAAAATTAAAATGAGGCTATTTGTCTCATTAAAAATTGGTTCCATATAGATCACTTCCAAAGTAGGTATTCTTAGTTGAAATATGACATGATATGCAAAATTATATCGAGATCTAATACACGTTGTGGGTTCTAGAGATGTAATAGAGTAGAATGGGGGCACAATTTGTATGGGGGTTATACCAAAATATGTACCCATATATTTGACTTTCATAATATGTCTTCTTAGTTGAAATATAATACAAAATGCAAAATTTGATAAACTTCCGATGTAAAATGTGGGTACTAGGGAGGTAATAATTGAAATGGGGGCCCACTTGTAAGGGCGCTACATTAAAAACGGGGCCCTTATAGATCACTTTCAAAGTAGGTATTCTTTATTGAAATATAACATGATCTGCAAAATTTTAACAAGATCGAAAGTAAGATGGGGGTTCTAGGGCGATAATAGTGTAAACTGGGGGCCCATTAGTATGGGGGGGCTATATCAAAACATAGACTTATGTGGTCCACTTTCCCGTGAGCTGTTTCCAGTTCAAATATAACACGATACTGAAAATTTGGTCATGATCCCATGTAAATTGTGTATTCTAGAGCAGTAATAGTGTAAATTATAGGGATATTTATATGGAGGCTATATCTAAATCTGAACCGATTTTCAAATTCAATACCAATCGTGCTTGGCCAAAAGGAGTACCTTCTTCCAAATTTCATGACAATCGGACCACAATTTCGACCTGTAGAGTGCGAACAAGCTTATATGGACAGCAGACGGACGGACGGACGGGCAGACATCGATTCAGCTGGTGATTCTAAGCCGATCCGTATACTTAAAGGTGGGTCTAGCTCAAATATTTCTTGGTGTTACAAACATTTGGCGCAAAACTAACTTATAATACCCTAGTCCACGAAGTGGTGTGGGTATAAAAATTTAGTATCAAAATTTCGCAAAACAGAAAGCCCCGAATAGAAAATGTTTTGCTTATTTATTTAGCCTTCCATGTTGACTTCTTACTCAAGCAGAATTGCCATATCCCAGCTGCAAATAAAGAAATTACGACCAAAATCCAAAATGAAAAACTAGTACACTATTTGGGACCATACATTTTTTTGCAGAAATTCAAAAAAATTAAAATTGGAAAGTGGTAAATGTGTATATATTTTCTTTATGGCAACACTCCAAGAAATCAAGAAAATATACTGGAAAAAATTAGGTGGAAACACCACAAGTCTGAATGATACTTAAACTTTGCGGTTCAAAAAAAGTGGGATTAATTTTGATATAAAGCAGTTTTACAAATTAATTAAAATCAAGACTTAAAAAGAAAATTATAAAGTTACTATATTATGAAAATTGACGGCAAGAGTCAGTAGTTGAAAAATTATATTTAACATTTTATAATTATTGTGGTCTTGTAAGTATTCATAGGTCTTGTAATTTTGTGATTTGTAGAGAACATAATCTATAAATGTCGTGGACCAAAAGTTATATGTATGACTCAACTTGACTCAAAGTGTAAATGTGAAAGTGTTCGTCTGAGGTTGTAGTTTATGGTGGAATTAATATCTCGTCAGCATTTTTCGGCAAACTCGAAAAATTTTCATTTTATTTTAGCACAGTTTTTGATTAGCCATAGACATATATATGATTATATCTCTGAATTAGTTTTGTCTACGAGACCCATCAATATTTTATTTAAAAGGTATTGAAAGTACCTTTAAAATGGTATACAGCATCATTCACCTTTTTGTACACATGTATACATTTTACTTTATTTCTTGAAATAATTATTTAAATTGCAGTTTAAAGTATACTATTTGTATGCTATATTTTGCTTTTGTAATAATGTTTAGAAAAATACATTTCGTCAAAATAAACAACTCTTCATTCTTTTAAGCTTTCATAAAATTTTGTTTTTGGTCACCCTGTACCAATACAGGGTGATAATTATGTTGGTTATATATTGAGTTTATATGGGAGGTGGTAGTGGGCGTGGTCCGATCGGGGCAATTTTATTTTTATTTTTTGCGTATGATATGTCTAGCAAATGTGCAAAATTACAAGACTGTATGTTTTTTTTTCGACTTTATGCCATAAAAAATGGATTTGGGACCAGTGTGTAGTAGCGCATTACTATCAGAGACATTTTCTGTACATAATTCTAAAATTATCGATACAATATCCAAATTTTTATAGATTTTACGCAATATTCCATATGAATTGGTTTTTCTAAAAAATGTGCATTTGTATGAATTTTTTAGTTACGCGTAAAATGACGTTGAAAAAGTGATGCCCTAATTATTTTTTGTGTAACATATCATTAACGCGTTTGTTCTGCCCTTTCTACAAGGGTATAATTTCTTTAGAGCGTTAGTTTTTAGAGAGAGATAAATTAATATTTTCCAACAATGTTGTTCAAACGAACTTCCTTCTAATAAAGTCAGTTTGAAGTTATGTAATATCATTATTTTATTTCAAATTAAAGTTCTATATGCCTAAAACAAAATAACAACCTTTCCACATACTTCCATCAAAATAACTCTGTTTTCTATGAAGAAGAAAAAAGCCTAAACAAATGTTTTCGAACCTGAATAAATAGAAAGAACGTAATTAAAAATAAATAATTAAACGGATTTACACAAATCTTTTTTCCGTTGGATACAGTGGAGTATTGCAAAGTGTTCACAAAGTTCTCCACAGTAATCTTAAATAAAGAGTGATTTTTTTGAGGTTAGGATTTTCATGCATTAGTATTTGACAGATCACGTGGGATTTCAGACATGGTGTCAAAGAGAAAGATGCTCAGTATGCTTTGACATTTCATCATGAATCGTCTTACAAACGAACAACGCTTGCAAATTATTGAATTTTATTATCAAAATGCGTGCTCTGTTAAGAAAGTTCATTGCGCGCTTCCATTTTATGGTCAGTTTAATCGACCCACTGAAGCGGCTATTCGGGCTATTGTGATTAAATTTCGCACCAAATTTACATTGTTGGACATTAAACCACCAACACGCTTACGTAGAGTGCGAACTGAAGAAAATATCGCAGCTGTATCGGCCAGTGTTAATGATGACCACCAATTTTCGATTCGTCGCCGTTCGCACCAATTGGGTCTCTGTTACTCAAAAACGTGGAAATGCCAAAATTGGACTAAGCGGATGGACCACCTAAGACGCAGCCGCGGTCAACATTTAAATGAAATTATCTTCAAAAAGTAAATGTCATGGACCAATCTAACGTTTCAAATAAAGAACCGATGAGATTTTGCAAATTTTATGCGTTTTTTTTTAAAAAAAGTTATCAAGCTCTTAAAAAATCACCCTTTACTTCTCTAGCCTTTCGGTCATCAAAGTGAACTCCTTCATTTTCCACCTGAATGCCGCTGCTATTTCTTATACAACTTAGTACATTCCACTAAATTGTTAAATATATAAAAATTGTTTAAATTCACAGCAACAACAACAGCGAAAAAGCTCTGCTCCTAAACAAGCACTTTAAATAAATATAAAAATGTTGTACTTTAAATTCAATTAGTGTCAATTAACGCTGCGCAGGAAGAACTGCAGGAAGGGTTGGACGTGGAGCTCCAAGGAAATAGCACAAGTTTCAACAGCAATATCCGTTTTTAGCCAAGAAAAGGGTGTATGTGTGCATGTGTAAGTGTGTCTCTGTGTGTGTATGTGACGGCAACATACGGCCAGAACATCATTAAATGAGTTTCAAACAAAATCACTAGGACGGTGGGAGCAGCAAAGAGGGGTTGGTAGCTTGTAGAACAAAGCAGGAAAAACAAAACCTTTTGCAACTTGAAAATCACTGGTTTAAACCAACACCCCCTTCCCCTACCAACACTGCCTTTAAAGTAAATAAAGTTATTTAAAAAAAGGATTTGTTTGAAGAAAGTGCAAGGATTAGGCAGAGGGTTGCGTTGCGGCTCCCTACCAACATGGCTGGTACTTAGCCAACGTGCGCAGCCAAACAAAGGCGTGTTCAAACTAATTAACATTTTAACAAGCATCTTCTTCTTGTTTTACTAAATTAGGACCTGAAAGGAGGGAAAAACGTTTTTTGGATTTTTTTTGTTCTTTTCTTCTCTACTTTTTCTTTGGCAAAGGTAAACCTTTTACACGTTATCCCTTGATGTGAAGAAAAAAAAAGGAGTTCAGTGGTGGTTGGAGGCGGGTGTTTAAAGGGAAAGGTGTCTGAGATTGTTTTTTGGAGTGTTCAAGCGTAATCAATTGGACAAGTGACATCTACAACAAAGTGTGAATGAAGGAATATCAATATTGGCTATGGGGGAAAGGCAATAGACAATATTTAAATAGCATTATTTAGTCTTTAATACAGGGTGGGCCATTTGAAATTTTAAATTAGAAACTCCCATAAAAATAGTACAATTTTTTTCAAATTTCTGGTTTTATTGGAAAGTTTGAACTTTGTCATTAAATAATGGAGCACAATATCATTCTTATGACTACCACGACTGGCTCGGCAGTACCTCATTCGAGCAACCCAATTTCTTCAGTACAGCCAAAAAAAGCCACACCAAACAGTGACTCGTTGTGGGTGCATTGGCTTCTCAATAGTCACGAGTGCCTTCTCTGAACCCCATATGCGACAATTTTGTTATTTAAATAGAAACCGAAATGAAAATGAGCTTCAACTGAAAACAGGAAAATTTTCCACGTAAATTTCTTACAGACTCACTACTTTGGAAATAAGTTTTTAATATTTCCCTATTTTGGTAGAGCGTATATGTTATAGAAAATGTCAAACATTAACCTGAAAATAAAAATATAAATGAATGTTATTCAAACTTTCAAAGTCAAAGTCATCGGTAGTTCAAATTTAAAGTCTTAAATGACTCACCCTATAGTAATAGATATTAGACTAGTTTACAAAATATATTTGTTTATTATCAAATATTACCTATATGACTTAAGAGCAGACATTATTTATTTTATTTTTTTTTTTTTGGAACAAAAATCGTTTTTTTTTCACGAAAATATCCATCAAAATAGAAAATATCGGAAAAATATGTTGTTCCATTTCTAAACAGCTAGCAATCTAATAAAGAAAACAATGTCTATTCGAAAATCTATCTATCTATCCAAAAATCTAAGAGGATTGATGCTAAACCATTGCAGATACGCGAAGGTGATTTACCCCTATCTTCAAGCTAACATCTATATTGTCATGATCGGACTTAAACTGTCAAAATGACAACATAAATATTAAAGGTACTTACGGAGAAAATTGAAATTTTTGTAAAATGACTGACTTACTTATCATTGACCAGCCATGAAATTTTCAGGGTAGTTCTTACGTTCTTACGTAGACTAAGAAAGGGTTTTACAAAATTCGTACTTTTAGGGGGTAAAATGGGACAAAAAGGGATAAACATCGAAACTTCGTCCTGACTAAAAGGCAGTAGCTACAAACATAAAAATCGATGTGTTCCTTGCAGTGACCATGCAGACGAGCTACAAATAAAGATTTTTCGAAATTTTTACTTTTAAGGGGCGAGCGGGACAAAAAGGGATAAAAAAGGTACCAATGTAAGAATTTCAGATAGAATCGTGAAAATCGGTATTTACATTTCTCTGACAACGCAGACTTGCAATATAAATTGATTTTTCGAAATTTGTACTTATAATGGGTGAGCGGGACAAAAAGGGATAAAAATGTTACCAACAAAAGTATTGTGGCTAAATCGTGAAATTTGGTATGTAAATTCCTCTGACCATGTAGAAGCTCGTTAAAATTGGATTTTTAAAAATTTGTACTTTTAAGGGTTGCGAGTGACAAAAATGGATGAAAATGGTACTAATTTAAGTATTGCAACTATAGTCGCGAAATTTGGTGTGTAAATTCCTCTTGTTGTAGGTATTGCTACAATTACTGTTGTAAATATATTACCGAACTTCGTGCTACGAATTCAAGTTTTATGAAAAGACTAACTATTTTATTTTATTGAAGTACAAAATTATTTCCAAAAAGCAAAGCATACTTAAATAGATTTTGTAAATATTAAAACAAGTTATTAATGATAAAGTATTTCGAGGAAATTAGTCCCTACAGTACTCATAGAAACGGAATATAAATTCATTTTGTACTTTTAAGGGTTGCGCGGGACAAAAAGGGATAAAAATGGTACCAACTAAAGTATTGCAACTAGAATCTTGAAATTTGATGTGTAAGTTCTTCTGACCAGAAGCGCAGTAAAATTGGATTTTTCAAAATTGGTACTTATAAGGGTTACAAGGGACAAAAAGGAATAATAATGGTACTATTTTAAGTATTGCAGTAATAGTCGTGAATTTTGGTGTGGAAATTCATCTGACAAGGTATAAGCACAAATCCTAATGGATTTTTCGAAATTTATACCTATAATGTGTGAGCGGGACAAAAAGGGATAAAAATAGTACCAACTTTAGGATTACAGATAGAATCATGAAATTTAGTATGTAATTACCTCTGACCATATAGGAGCGCCAACAAAATGGATTTTTTCGAATAAAAGTGTTGTAATTTTTTATTAAAAACTGGGTAGAAAATGGTAAAATATATATATATACGAAGGAAGTTCAGCTAAAACAGTGCACATCGACAAGCACATTCCTTTTACTGTAAATGAGTGATATGTTTCCAATTTACTATTTTAGACAAGAAGATCAAATAAATACTATCCCAAAACAGAGACGGATAAAACTAATAACAAATACCTGACTTTTTCGCGTGCGAAGCAGCGGGTACTGCTAATTTTAGTATAAAACAAGTAAAAACGGCATTAAGTTCGGCCGGGTCGAACTTTATATACCCTCCACCATGGATTGCATTCCACATGGCCTACAGATTTTCATAGAAGTGCAGTAATATTACGGCTGTTTTTCTTTAAGACAGGATAACTAAGCTGTGATAAGAAAAAACTAAATAAAAAGTTAAAATTTAACTCAAAATAAAAACTTATTTTTTTAAATTATCGCCAACAGCAATATAAATGTGTGTATGAAAACAATTTTTGGAAAAAATATTTTATATTAAAAATATTGGACTTAGCCTGGATAATTATCCAGCATAAGTCAAATTTATGGTTATCGAGGCTAAGTCCAAAAAAGTCAAGACAAAATAATTTTTTTGAAAATTTATTTTGATACAAATATTTATATTGTAGTTGGCTTAAAGAAAAACAGCCTTATTAAAGGAAAATATATCTTTTTCCATGCTTTATATAAGGTTACTTTCTATATATGTTTGTGTGCCACAAAATTTGAAATCAATTTTTGAAAGCTTTTTTCTCAACCAATTTTGCTCAAATTTTGCACACTTAATCATTTTCGATGACAATACAAGGAAATGGAAAAATTTGACCAATTGGACAAAGGGGCGTGGTACCTCCCATACAAACCACAAATTAAAAATCTATTATTTCTGCTCCTGATAACGGTATTTAAACAAAATTTGGTACGTCGGTTTGGTGTGTATGTTGTAAGTGCTGCTGCAAATATGGGCGGGATTGTACAAAGGGGCGTGGTACCTCCCATACAAACCACAAATTAAAAATCTATTATTTCTGCTCCTGATAACGGTATTTGAACAAAATTTGGTACGTCGGTTTGGTGTGGATTTTTCAAGTGCTGCTGCAAATATGGGCGGGATTGTACAAAGGGGCGTGGTACCTCCCATACAAACCACAAATTAAAAATCTATTATTTCTGCTCCTGATAACGGTATTTGAACAAAATTTGGTTGGGAAGAGACTCGAAATTTGTAGGAAAATTTCAAAATTCTTCTGGAAGTTCCGAGTTCGAATCTCGGTTAAAGTATTGAGAACTATTTCGTATGAAATTTTCCCTTCTACAAAAGATTTAAATTATTACTGTTAATTTAATAAATTTTATAAAAATATAATAGTAATTTTTCCTTCTACAAAAATTTTAAAATTTTAAATAAACACTGAATTAATAAAAAAAATATTTAAAAACGTAACAGTAATTTTTCCTTCTACAAAAGATAACTAAAAAAGAATTTCTAGGCCCAATAGAATTCTGCTTGCATAAAGCATGGATTTGAAAAAAGAATTTTTTTTTGATTAACTAGTTTTTACTATAGCCAAACCAAAACATATACAAATATTGAAAAAATAATTTATTAATAAATATAATATTTCTATATAAGGTAAGGCTACCAATACGTTAACATATGGAAATAATACTTCAAGTCAATTCAAGAAATAAATATTCTTAAATGTATATATTCAAAAAGCTTAAATTCCATAAATATTGGTAGATAGTGGATTCTATAGTTGGTTGTATTGCCATCCTATTTTAATTCCAAAAATACAAATTTTGAAAATCCATTATCTCACGTACATAGTGCAAAATAACCTAACTTGATGATTTAACCAATTTTTGCCGTAAAAGTAAAAAAGTACGAATTTGGAAAAATCTTTTTATTTTGCGTGTCAATGCAGTCAAAGGAATGTATACACCGAATTGCATGATTCTAGCGCGACCATTTGGTTGATACCATTTTCATCCCCATTTTCCTATTTTACCCACTAAAGAGTACGAGTTTCTAAAATCTCTTTATTTTACGTTTCTACGCAATTAAAGGGATGTACACATCGAATTACATCATTCTAGCTGTAGTCGTTTAGTTGGTACCATTTTTATCCCTTTTTGGAAAAAACTTTTTATTTTCCGTGCCTACGCAGTAAGAGGAATGTTTGCACCGAATTTCATGACTCTAGCTGTTGTCATTTGGTTGGTACAATTATTATCCCCTTTTTCCACTTTAACCCCAAAAAGTACGAATTTCGAGAAATCCGTTTATTTTACGTGCCTACGCAATCAAAGGAATGTCTGTACCGAATTTTATTATTCTAGGTACAGCCGTACAGCCATTTTACCTCCTTAAAAGTACGGATTTGGAAAAAATACTTTATCTACTCAATTAGAGGAATGCACAAACCGAATTTTGTGTTTCTAACTGTTGTCGTTAGATATGTACCATTTTTATCCCTTTTTGTCCCATTTCACCCCCTACGAATAAAAATCACTTTATGGTGCAAGTTTTTGTTATAGGGGGAATACCCAATATCAAGTAAGTACAAGCAGATATATCGAAAAAATGTGCTTAAATACTCTAAAATATTACGGGTTATTATGGGTATTTTTAGTCCTTGTGAGGGAAAATTTTCCCCTTTGGGCCGATTTCGCCCACTTTCAATCCCAACCGCATTTTTAACGAATTTGGCATTCAAGAAAAATGCCATTTTTTGAGATAAATGATCGGATGTTTATTTCATGATGAAGAGGAAGGTATGCCGTTAATTAAATGGCCAACACGACCACGCTTACAGGACCATATCCTTTTCATGAAATTTTCCATAACCAAATCGCAAAGTGGGTGCCCTATGTCCTCGATAGCCTCGCGAATTCTATCTTTGAGGTCTTGAATCGACGCTGGGCTGTTGGCGTAGACCTTATCTTTCACGTGGCCCCAAAGGAAGAAGTCGCAAGGTGTTAAATCACAAGATCTCGGTGGCCAATTGTGATCACCTCTTCGAGAGATAACACGGTCCGGAAACTTTTCCCGTAAAAGAGCAATGGTTTCGTTGCTTGTGTGGCACGTAGCGCCGTCTTGTTGAAAGTAAACGTTGTCCAGATCAATACCATCCAACTCTGACCATTAATCATCTCTCGATAGCGCAATCCATTCTGTACCTTCCGTTTACGCGGTCCAATTTCCCCTAAATATCGTTTCAGCTATATTTAAAAAACCCTTTAGAGATCCTTCACATAAAAGCCTCGAAATTCCTACTGGGGCGATAATAAATCGCAATATTTTTTAGGGAAATTGGCACGATACACGCTGCTCAGGTTCATGGACAAAACTTACTTCGAAATTCGAAAAGATTTTTTCATAGAAATATTTTTTTGGGCACAGAGAATTAAATTTTATATATTAAATTTTTAAAGCTTAATATATTCGCAATTTTTATGCAAAAAAATCATAAAATTCCGTGAAATTTTTATTAGATCTCTCAGATTTTTTCTATAAAATTCTGTGAAATTTTTATTAGATCTCTCAGATTTTTTCTATTCTTTTTTAATTTAATTTTTTAAAAGTTCCTTATATTAAACAATGTAATCGTTAGGTAAATATGAATTGCTTTGTTGCAGCTTTTTTTCTTTAGTTCAAATAAAAACCGATAATATTATTTACTTTCGTAAGCGGTGCTTTGCGTTTTGAGAAATAATTGTCTAAATTTTTGAGTCAGTGGAAAGTGATTCACGTCAAATTATGAAGTTAAATGAAGTTGATTCAGAAAAAATTATAAATATTTTGGATGACTTCAGAAATAAAGGGTGATTTTTTAAGAGCTTGATAACTTTTTTTTAAAAAAAAACGCATAAAATTTGCAAAATCTCATCGATTCTTTATTTGAAACGTTAGATTGGTCCATGACATTTACTTTTTGAAGATAATTTCATTTAAATGTTGACCGCGGCTGCGTCTTAGGTGGTCCATTCGGAAAGTCCAATTTTGGGCAACTTTTTCGAGCATTTCGGCCGGAATAGCCCGAATTTCTTCGGAAATGTTGTCTTCCAAAGCTGGAATAGTTGCTGGCTTATTTCTGTAGACTTTAGACTTGACGTAGCCCCACAAAAAATAGTCTAAAGGCGTCAAATCGCATGATCTTGGTGGCCAACTTACCGGTCCATTTCTTGAGATGAATTGTTCTCCGAAGTTTTCCCTCAAAATGGCCATAGAATCGCGAGCTGTGTGGCATGTAGCGCCATCTTGTTGAAACCACATGTCAACCAAGTTCAGTTCTTCCATTTTGGGCAAAAAAAAGTTGGATATCATCTCACGGTAGCGCTCACCATTCACAGTTACGTTACGATTCGCATCATCTTTGAAGAAGTACGGTCCAATGATGCCACCAGCCCATAAACCGCACCAAACTGTGACTTTTTCTGGATGCATTGGTAGCTCTTGCAATGCTTCTGGCTGATATTCACTCCAAAATCGACAATTCTGCCTATTTACGTACCCATTGAGCCAAAAATGAGCTTCGTCGCTGAACACAATTTCTTTCTTTCTGAACTTTCTTAACAGAGCACGCATTTTGATAATAAAATTCAATGATTTGCAAGCGTTGCTCGTTAGTAAGTCTATTCATGATGAAATGTCAAAGCATACTGAGCATCTTTCTCTTTGACACCATGTCTGAAATCCCACGTGATCTGTCAAATACTAATGCATGAAAATCCTAACCTCAAAAAAATCACTCTTTAGTACCACAAAAATAGTGTCCAACTTCTCTTTAAATTTTGGAAAACAGTTGTGTCGCCTTTTTATGGAACTCTCCTCGTTGCTTACCTTGCTGATCTTTTTCAATATCGTAATTTACGACCGAACAATGCTAGACTTCACTAAAAGTGTTTGCAGCTTCAGCACATGTACCATCCTGACGCATGACAATTAAAATATGTATATTCTTTGAATTGCTTGATTATGACACGTTTCGTTCCGTCGATGAAGATTTATTTCCACGAACACAACATTTAATTGCATTGAAATAGATTCACTGTGGAAATTAAGATTCATGTATTCAGTCAACATTTTACTTGCGACAGAGTAAAGAGATTGGAGAATTGTTGGTGTACGAAAATTACAAAAACAAAATAAATTTCACAAAAAAGAAAGACTTTGCAAAAAGATCCACTCGATGGAAAGGCAGATTAAGAATTTAAATAATTTTATGAAGGATTTGTAAATGATATTACCTAAAATATTTGGTATTTGAAAGGCCCGCTAATGACATTATTTATGGAACATGACAATTTTAAAATGTACGCCACGGCTTCCCACAGTGGCACGAATCGGAGAATTCAAATTTCCAAGGACTCTGTCATATATATCTGCCTGAATTTATCGATTGATTGTGTTTTGTAGAATTTTGAAATCGGACGACTGTGCATAGAAACTACAGAAAATCTCACAAGATACTGTATAGTGGGCTCAAATCGCCCGATCTTGGTGCCAATTCTCATCTTCTCCAAGAGTGGTAATCATAGCATAATATCCTTCATGCAGAATGCCCATTTTGACGGTCGCTGTGAGGTACTGAGTAGTACCTTTCGTAACCACATTTCTGCTATGTCCACATCGGCTCTGTGAACTGAGACCCTGATGCGACAAATTCCTACATCTGAAACAGATCCATTGTCCTCCCTTTTTGCATGCAATTCAGCTCCATTAACAAGCTTAAATTTCTGTACCTTTTCACAACCAATTACTTCAGTGTTTCATAAAGTATCGAATATCAACTCAATTTATGTACCAGCTACTTAACGAAACCAAGTATGTTCTCCAAATTGTCTACGGGTAAGTCGTCTCAAATAGGTTTTAGAAATTGTTATCCTTGCAAATCCTATCAAATGTTGCCAGTACTTGGAAGCAAAATAACTGCTTGAGTGTTGTTAGAGCATTTTTTGGCTATAAAAAAACAGTCTTCATCAAATCTAAACGTAACAACAATTCCCTTCCTTCCTTCTTTCTTTCTCTTCCTTCCACAATAGCGTCGTTTTGAAGAATTTCGTGATTTTGGGTAATAAGATTTCCTGACTGCCCTTTCTTCAAGTGTGCACTGTGTACACTTACTGCGAATGCCTTCTTGACCTCATAAAGCATGTAAAAAGGCACGCATCTTCACATCCTCACATACAAAAAAGTGCTCTCCAGCATATGCACAGATATTTGCTAGACAAGGATGTACACTGGTGTGGCCCCAAAAACAAATTATAATGACGAGTTAGTTGCCTTCGTAGTCTATATGTAAAGTTTGATATGAATGGTTTATACAGCCATTTGCAGTTAGAATATTTAACATACAAACTGAAAAAAAATAAATTATGGAAGTTATTAAAAAATAGAAGCCATCGTTTCACCACTTCCAAACTCTCACAGTCACTAAAAAATACTAAGGACAATACTTTAAAGTTTCAAAAAATGTATTAATGTAATCATTTCGAAAATCGAAACAAGTAAGGAAAGGCTAAAGTCGGGCGGGGCCGACTATATGATACACTCCACTTTCTATCCGAATACAATTCAATTCGAAAACAAGTAAGGAAAGGCTAAAGTCGGGCGGGCCCGACTATATAATACCCTACACCACTCCCTGCGTATGTACCTTGCTTTGATTACTAAACCCAAGTATTTCATGGGAGCAATTTTATGTAGTTCATATAAATTATACAGTTACTATAAATTCATCTTTAGTCATATTTAACGAATATTGTTAATAATATGGTAATTTATCCAATTATCCGACAGACAAATTATACAGTAGCAATAGGATGAATCGGACCGACATTTCAAAAGGAATCCTATAACAACATTTTGGGCCTAGTCCAAAATATGGGCCTATATATTTCTCATTCACGGTAGGTATTCCTAGTTGAAAATATCATGATCTGCAAAATTGAAGATCCGATGTAAGATGTAGTTTCTAGAGCTGTAATAGATCAGAATGGGCCCCATTTGGCTTATACCAAAGTATGGACATTAGAGCGTACCAGGTTACAAGTAAAAAAAAAAAAGTTCGCCGTACACCTTCGAATATGAAGTATTATTGAAAGGTAGTTTCAAAAAAATTTTTTTTATTTTTTTATGCCGAACGTAGGGGTCGCGCTTTTACATTTTTCTATATAACTTCTGCATTTATAAACGGATTTTAAAGTGTGATACATCGATGTTTTTGTCCGATTTTTTTGTCTTTGAAGTCATTGAGCTCAAACATGATTCATGATTTTATGCGAGCTTTAATTTTCGATTATTAGAGTGGTACATTAGGGTAGTAGCAACTGAGAAATGATGGGTAAGTACCAGAAGGGGGTGCTTGAGCTCAATGACTTCAAAGACAAAAAAATCGGCCTCGTCGAGACAAAAACATCGATGTATCACACTTTAAAATCCGTTTATAAATACAAGTTATATAGAAAAATGTAAAAGCGCGACCCCTACGTACGGCATAAAAAAATAAAATTTTTTTTTTGAAACTACCTTTCAATAATACTTCATATTCGAAGGTGTACGGCGAACTTTTTTTTTGAGGTACGCCCTAATGGACATATGTGCATCTCTGAAACAAGTAAGGAAAGGCTAAAGATGGACGGACTTTCTATCTCATTACAATTCAATTCGGTAAAAAAGTGAAATCGGGAAGGATTTTTGAATCCTGTAAATGTATGTGTTTGACAAAAAATTTTAAATCGGAAAGGACATTTGTATGGGCGTATATTGAAACCTGGAACGATGTGACCCCCTTTCACCATGTATGTTTATTGGTGAAATATAATATGTAAAGTTTGGCCAAAATCGGATAAACATTCGGGAGCAACATTTGTATGAGGGCTATATCTAAATCTGAACTGATCTTGCCAACTTTCACCATAGGTGTTTCTAGTTCGATTATAAAATATTGTGCCAATTTTAAAGAAAATTAGCTGCAATATGTGGTTTCTAAAGCGGAAAAAGAGAAATAGGGAGCGACATTTGTATGGGGACTATATATAAATCTGGACCGATCATACCCACTTTCAGCATAGGTGTTTCTAGTTTGATTATAAGGTGTTAAGCCAAATTTGAAGAAAATCGGCTATTATATGTGCTTTATAGGGCGGAAAAAGTCAAATCGGGAGCGACATTTGTATAGGGGCTATATCTAAATCTGAACCGATTTCCTCCAAATTCAATACCGATGGTCCTTGGCCAGAAAAAATAACTTCTGCCAAGTTTCATGAGAATCGGACAACAATTGCGCCTGTAGAGTGCGAACAAGCTTAGATGGACAGCAGACGGACAGACGGACGGACGGACGGACAGACAGACATCGGTAAATCGATTCAGCTGGTGATTCTAAGCCGATCCGTACACTTAAAGGTGGGTCTAGCTCAATTATTTCTTGGTGTTACAAACATTTGGCGCGAAACTAACTTATAATACCCTAGTCCACGAAGTGGTGTAGGGTATAAAAAGTGATAATATGAACTGACCCAATTTGGCAAATCGAGAAGAATATTTGTATCGGGGTATTTGTATGAAATTCGGTGTGTACATCCCTATATTTACGTAGACACGTAAAATAGACAGATTTTTCGAAATTTGTACTTTAAAGGGATACAATTGGAAAAGAGGGATAAAAATGGTACCAACCACACCGCTGAAGTTCAAATCATGAAATTCGGGTATGCATTTATCTGATGGCGCAGACGCCAAACATAAAGGCTTTTTTCGAAATTTGTACTGTTGGTCGGAAAAAGGGGCGAAAGGGATAAAAATGGTACCAATCTAAGGGTTGCAGTTAGAATAGTGAAATTCTGAGGAATAATGTTTCTTCCTAATGACGACTGACAATTCGCCTAATATTTATAGTACATTTTTATACACTCCACGAGAGTATTATGTCTTTGCATTTATTTGTAACGCCCAAAAGGAAGCGAGATAGACCCATTGTTAACTATACCCATCGACTTAGAATCACTTTCTGTGTCGATTTAGCAATGCCCGTCTGTCTGTCCGCCTGTCTGTCTGTCTGTCTGTCCGTCTGTCCATCTATTGTTGTAATCAAATTACAGGTCGCAATTATAGTCCGATCTTAACAAAAATTGGCACAACTAAGTGTTGTGGATCAAGGCCGAACGCTATTTAATTTGAGGTAAACATCTTATAATCCAACTAGAAACACCTATGCAGAAATTCGGTAAGATCGTTTCATATTTAGATATAGCCCCCATACAAATGTCGCTCCCGATTTGACATTTTCCGCTGCAGAAGCGACATATTGTACCCGATTTTCTTTAAATTTGGCACAACATCTTATAATCCAACTAAAAGCACCTGTGCAGAAATTGGGTAAGATCGGTTCAGATTTAGATATAGCCCCCATACAAATGTCGCTCACGATTTGACTTTTGCCGCTTTAGAGACCACATATTGTACTTGATTCTCTTTAAATTTGGCACAACAGCTAATATTCCAAGTACAAAAACCTATTGTGGAAGTGTGTAAGATCGGTTCAGATTTAGATTTAGCCCAAATACAAATACATTTGACATTTTCCGCTCTAGAAACAACATTTTGTATCCGATTTTCTTTAAATTTGGCACAACATCTTATAATCCAACTAAAAGCACCTGTGCAGAAATTGGGTAAGATCGGTTCAGATTTAGATATAGCCCCCATACAAATGTCGCTCACGATTTGACTTTTGCCGCTTTAGAGACCACATATTGTACTTGATTCTCTTTAAATTTGGCACAACAGCTTATAATCCAAGTACAAAAACCTATGGTGAAAGTGTGTAAGATCGGTTTAGATTTAGATATAGCCCAAATACAAATGTTGCTCCCAAATGTTTAACCGATTTTGGTCAAACTATACATTTTATATTTCACCTATTTCGTTCCAGATTTCAATATACCCTCATACATATGTTCTTTCCGATTTAAAATTTTTTGTCAAACACATACATTTACAGGATACAAAAATCCTTCCCGTTTACGCTTTTTCGCCGAATTAAATTGTATACGGATAGAAAAAGGAGTGTATCATAGAGTCGGCCCCGCCCGACTTTAGCCTTTCCTTACTTGTTAGAGATTGCAGTAATATATCTATAGTAATAGACTATTAATATTATAACAATGAATCAATTAAATATGTATGCCTTATTGTTTCATATAGTAAACAAATATAGTAATGTGCATTAAAAACATCACAATTTTCGAAATATGTTACTTCACGTCTTCGTAAAGTCGACAGCCTCTAATCTACCGGTAATACTGAGAATGCACTCCGTGGTGGAGGGAATATAAGATTCGGCCCGGCCGAACTTAACGCCTTCTTACTTGTTAACACTTTCGCGTACATTGTGTTTTTCCAATAATGTTGGGCCACACTAATGTACACGCGTTGTTTTCCTCCAACAGATGTACTACGAACAACGAGCTCAACAAAGAGTGTTCATACATCACTTCTGGCCATGCTATCCACCTTAAGTAATGACTATCCATGAGTGTTCTTCCTTTTCTCTAGTTACGCAGCGTACCCTTCCTCTGCATGCCCATAGTTTATACAGTGGGCGAACTAATGATAAAAGCACAAATACAAAAACACAAACAGACAAACAAAACTCTTTATTAAGCAATTCGCCGAGATTTATTTTCTTTTAATTACATCCTTTAGGCTTAAAGTATACATCCGACTTAATTGTAGTTGATAGGAAGAAAGGAGGCGCTTTGGGCAGGCTATGGAGGACTCAGGGATGACTGAGAGCATGAGTAAAGAAAATAATTTTGTGTTCTATACAAAAACTCAAAAGAGCACCCTTCAAGATTGAAAGTTATATATTTTCATAGAGTTTTTACAGAAAAAATAATGAACTAATAACTTTGTTGTTAAATTCAATAAAAAAATTGAGGGAATGGATATAGATGAATCAATTGAATTAATTAATATATTAATTAATAATTGATATATTTCTTTATAGGGAAAAAAGTAATTATTTTTTTATTGCGGCGACTATTTTTTCCGGCATATTTTCTGATAAAATCCAACTCTGGTCTTATCATAACTTCACATGGTGTTCTAGCGAAATATGAGTATGATTTAAGATGTGTTGATGTGTGGAGGTGTGAATGTGTTGGTGTTCGCTTCGCTTTATTTTTATACCCTCCACCTCCAGGATGGGGGTATATTCACTTTGTCATTCCGTTTGTAACACCTTGAAATATTCATCGGAGACCCCATAAAGTATATATATTCTGGGTCGTGGTAAAATTCTAAGACGATATAGCCATGTCCGTCTGTCCGTCTGTCCGTCTGTCTGTCTGTCTGTCTGTCTGTCTGTCTGTCTGTCTGTCTGTTGAAAGCACGATAGCGGCCGAACGAAATGAGCTAGGAGGTTCAAATTTTTCCTAAATGTGTCTTATGGTTGTAGATCGGTTGGGATTGAAAGTGGACGAAATCGGCCCAGAGGGAAAAATTTTTCCCTCACAAGGACTAAAAATACCCCTAATATTTAGAGTATTTCAGCATGTTTTTTAAACATATTAGCTTGTATTTAGTTGATATTTGCAATGCGCATTCCCTCTATAGCATAAAAGGGCACCATAGAGTGTTTCTTATTTGTAGGGGGCGAAATGGGACAAAAAGGGATAAAAATGGTACCTATCAAACGACAACAGATAGAAACACGAAATTTGGCGTGTACATTCCTCTAATAGAATAGATACATAATATAAAAGTATTTTTTCTAAATTCGTACTTTTAAGGGGTTAAATGGGGATATAGGGATAAAAATAGTACCAACCTAACGGCTACACCTAGAATAATGAAATTCGATGTATTCATTCCTCTGATTGCGTAGACACGTAAAATAAAAGAACTTTCCAAAATTCGTACTTTTTGGGGTTCAAATGGAAAAAGGGGATAAAAATAGTACCTACCAAATGACAGCAGCTAGAATCATGAAATTCGGAATATACATTCCGCTGACTGCGTAGACTGCGAAAATAAAATGTTTTTCCCAAATTCGTACTTTCAATTTTAGATAGTCGTACTCTTGAGGGGGCAAAATTGGAAAAAGGGGATAAAAATGGCACCAACAAAATGGCCGCTGATAGAATCATGTAATTCGGTGTATACATTCCTCTGACTGCATAGCCACGTAAAATAATTTTTTTCCAAGTTCGTACTTTATTTTGTTGCTTTTACGACAAAAAATGGTAGAATCATGAAGTTGTCTTATACTGCCTACGTGAGAGATAAGGTATTTTCAAAATTTATACTTTGGAAATTAACATAGGATGGAAATACAACCAACCAAACGACTGTAGCTGAAAGTACACTCTCTATCCCCCAATATTTAGGGTATTTATGATTGCTCCCTTATATTTACTTTATGAATTGAAGTATTAATCCATTATATATATATATAGTATACAAATATTGGTAGCCTTGGCTTATTAATTAAATTTCTTATTTTCATACAGTTAAAATTTGTTGCGGACATTCCTCTTGAAGCTTGGAAGCAACACAAAGAAAATAAAAGTTTTAGCGGGCGAAATGGGACAAAAAAGGATAAAATATGGTACCAATGATACGACATCAGCTAGAATCATGATATTCGGTGTGTACATCCCTCTTATTACATAGACACGTAAAATAGAGGGATTTTTCGAAATTCGTACTTTTAAGGGATATAATTAAAAAGAGGGATCAAAATGGGACCTACCAAACCGCTGAAGTTGAAATCATGAAATTCGGTGTATAAATTCTGACTATGAAGACTCGAAAAATGTTTTTTTTTCGAAATTTGTACATTTGGGCGGAGAATGGGGCGAATAGGGATATTATCACTTTGTCTGTATCTGAAAATGCTTCTTTCTAATGGCGACTGACAATCGCCTAATATTTAGGCATGTTCATTTTTACAATTTCAGCATTTTATTTATATATAGTAGTCGATTTTAAACAGTGCGCATAAGTATACATTATAGTTTGAAATAGTAAAAAAATATAGTAATGTGCATAAACATATCACAATTTTCGTAATATGGTTCTGTACTTCTATGTCGACATCCTTTAATCTGCTGGTAATACTGTGGAATGCACTCCGTGGTGGAGGGTATATAAGATTCGGCCCGGCCGAACTTAACGCCTTCTTACTTGTCTTTTTTTCTCGCTTCTATTTTTTCACTGTTTTGGTATTCAAGTGTTCAAGGAGCTAGAAAGAAAGTCGTGACCAAGTGTCACCAGCAGCTTAAAGTGTTCTTTCGCTTCCGGTCTGTTGCCTTTCAGTTCCTTCCGTTTCGTGGTTTTGTGAAAGTTGTCTGTCCGAGACGTTAATAAATTGCAAATATATCACACACACGCATACTGTGCCGAGTATGGGGCGTAGTGCCTAGGCGACTGGCACATTCGTTGTTACTTTTATTATATTTTATTATTATTTTATTCATTTCTATTCATCGTTTTGTTAAAGTGCTGTAATGTTCTATACAAAACCTCATCATAAATATAAAAGTGAACTTTTTCGACATGTTCTTGTTTTTTTTGGAGATGGGGTGGGGCTTTGTTAAGGACTTGTTTTATATGGTGTTATGCATAAATTTCATTTTACAGCAGATTTCAGATATTATTTATAGACTTACTTTTTTTATTATTCTTTATTTGCAATCTATTTACAATATAAATAATAAGCAAATTTTATAAATAGGCTTACAATTAACAGATTCGTTAAGTTCCATTAAACAAATTCACGATTATATTACATTTATGTTACTACATTTTTATCCATAATATTCTTATTGTATAAAGGGGAGATCAAGTATGTGCAGTCTTTTTAGTCTTCTTACTTCTTCACTGTCATCTTGTAGGTTATATAGTCTATTAAGGTAATTTGTGCTATATATTACAATTTCTTCTTTAACTAGATTTACATGAAGATCGTTGTGAATTGTGCTATTTCTAACAAACCAAGGAGCATTAGCTATTAGTCTTAATGTTCTTGACTGATATTTTTGTATTATATCTACATTAGAATAACATGCTGTTCCCCAGAGTTGAATTCCATATGTCCACACAGGTTTCAATATTGTTTTATATAGAATCAACTTACTCTCCAAATTTAATTGGGATTTAGCACCCAGCAGCCAAAACATTTTTTTCGTTTTTATGTTAAGTTGTTTTCTTTTCGAATCTATGTGATTTTTCCACGTTAACCGTCGGTCTATATGCAGTCCCAGATTTTTCACGGAATTAGCTATCAGAATTGCCACTCCATTCAAAAACACTGATGGGCAGTCCCCTTCCTTTAGGGTGAATGTGACGTGAGTTGATTTGATGATGATTGGGCAATATATCTTGTGCTTCTACGATGGGTAGTAGTAGCCTTTTTTGAAGAAGCCTTTCAAACAATTTGGAAACAACGGGTAGTAAGCTTATAGGTCTGTATGAACTTATCAAATTTTCGGGTTTATTTGGTTTTAGTCCATTATGATCTTAGCATATTTCCATTGAGAAGGAAAATGAGTCAGCCTTAGAACAGAGTTGAACACCATAGTAAGAAAAATATACCCTTTCTTTGGTAACATCTTAATTACTTTGGCATCTATGTTGTCATACCCCGCAGATTTTTTTGAATTTAATTGCTTAACTTCATTTTCAATTTCTCGAACAGTAAAATGTTTTATTGGCCGTTACATCTGACAAGGCACGTCAAGGAAGTCGGTTATTTTTTTAGCTTCAAGTGTGTCACAGAATGAAAACGGGGTAAAAGACTCTTCAAGAAAAACTTTAAATGCTGCAGATTTATGAACGTCAGATCTACACCAAGAGTTATTTGCATCCTTAATAGGAATATTTCTCCTTTGGGGACGTTTTAGGTATTTTGTCGCTTTCCATAAATTGTATTCGTTGTATTTCGTTGTTTGTTATTTATAAAAAAAATATTTTTTTTAAAACTATTTTTTTAGATTCGTTTGCGTCGTCTACAAAAGAAATTTATCCATAGATCTTTTACTTACACACATTGTTTTCTTCGTTAGAATGTTAGCTATTAATAACTAGATATAATTTTATACCCTACACCACTTCGTGGACTAGGGTATTATAAGTTAGTTTTGCGCCAAATGTTTGTAACAACAAGAAATAATCGAGCTAGACCCACCTTTAAGTATACCGATCGGCTTAGAATCACCACCTGAGTCGATTTAACGATGTCTGTCTGTCCGTCCGTCCGTCTGGCAGAAGTTATTTTTTCTGGCCAAGGACCATCGGTATGGAATTTGGAGGAAATCGGTTCAGATTTAGATATAGCCCCCATACAAATATCGCCCACGATTTGACATTTTCCGCTCTAGAAACCACATCTTTCACCCGATTTTCTTTAAATTTGGCACAACATCTTATAATCCAACTAGAAACACATATGCAGAAATTGGGTAAGATCGGTTCAGATTTAGATATAGCCCCCATACAAATGTCGCTTCCGATGTGACATTTTCCGCTCTAGAAACCACATCCTGTACCCGATTTTCTTTGAATTTGACACAACATCTTGTAATCCAACTAGAAACACCTATGCAGAAATTGGGTAAGATCGGTTCAGATTTAGATATAGCCCTCATACAAATGTTGCTCCCGATTTGACATTTTCCGCTGTAGAAACCACATATTGTACCTGATTTTCTTTAAAATTGGCACAACATTTTATAATCGAACTAGAAACACCAATGATGAAAGTGGGTAAGGTCGGTTCAGATTTAGATATAGCCCTCATACAAATGTTGCTCCCGAATGTTTATCCGCTTTTGGCCAAACTTTACGTATTATATTTCACCAATAAACATACATGGTGAAAGTGGGTCACATCGTTCCAGGTTTCATCCTTTCCGATTTAACATTTTTTGTCAAACACATACATTTGCAGGATGCAAAAATCCTTCCCGATTTCACATTTATACCGAATTGCCCATTTGGTATAACCCATGGGGTCCATTCTGATCTATTACAGCTCTAGAAACTACATCTTACATCGGATCTTCATCAAATTTTGCAGATCATGATATTTTTCAGCTAGGAATACCTACCGTGAATAAGAAATATATAGGCCCATGTTTTAGACCAGGCCCAGAATGTTGTTATAGGCTCCTTTTTAAAATGTCGGTCCGATTCATCCTATTACTACTGTATAATTTTTATTTGTCTGTCGGATAATTGGATCAATTATCATATTATTTACCATATTCGTTAATTTTGACTAAAGATGAATTTATAGTAACTTTATAATTTATATGAACTACATAAAATTGCTCCCATAATACTCTCGGGGAGTGTAGTGGTAGATAAGACTTTAGTTGTTGCATAGTGTTGTAAGAGCTAGCAAATGTTAGAAACTTGATGAGAAATAATTTAACATCTCGAATTTAAATTCAGTTCAAACCTCCAAAGCTAAACATTTTAATTCACCCACGATTAATAACAGCAAGGTGATTGGTCATAACTCCGACCCTCGATGTGCTGAGAAACATATCCTTGGAGTCTATATCCTCCACAGCCTCTTCATATGCCTAAAAACTAAAAAGCCATTTCACCCAAAGCTTCAAATTAATATGATTACACAATACTCCCTACACCATCTAGCTGGATATATCCTACTCTCGAAAACCACACTTCAAAAATCCATCCTCCCCACCTAGCATCCCAGAGTTCTAATTAATGAAATCTAACAAATAACTTTGAATTTATATTGCCTCTCAAATATTTAACGATGATACCTACGTTTAATGTCCAATACATAAACTTGCACACACACACACACATCCACTGTAAACAAATGTCCAACATTATTCATCGCTGCAGGAACATAAATTCGGAATTCTCATAATTTTATGCTCTCGTAAATGATTTAATTTAATGAGTTGTTCATTTTAATTTTCATGTTCGTTATTAGTTTTCGAAATGCTGTGTTGATGCTATGTTGTTGTTGCTGCTGTTCTTGTTATTGTTACGGTCAGTCACCACAGACATTTTGGGTATATATTGTATGCACTCGTATATACATAGGTATACACATACATTAATTGCGTCCGAAAATAAATGACCCACTTTTATTTCAAAAATTGAGATTTTTTCTTTTGCGATGCGCCTCTCGGTGTTATTTTTAGATAAGTAAATTGTACAGCGACCAACACCCCACACCACCCCCATCTAATGTAAATAAATGCTAAAGAAAGATGCTCACACATACCTTGGGTATAAATAATATTTTGGGTGGTGGAGTGGGGGGAGGTTGTACTGGTGGCACAGGTTGGCCAAAACATTTGTAGTTGTGGCAAACCACTGATTAGTTGGGTTAGATAGACATTTGTTAAAACTAAACCCAGATTGATGAGCATCTTTCCGTTGTCGCCCGGATATGATGACCAGTTGTAACATCCTGAAGGGATAAGAATCTGTGGACGAAAAATGTTCTATGATCCCAAATGGGAAATGAAGTAATATTTTACACAAGAAAAGAAAGATAAGAAAGATGTTGTAAAATTGTTATAGTAATTTATATACTTTTGAATTCCAAAATCTATGACATTCAGATATAGTCAGAGATTTTGGAATTCAAAGTGCAATTGTTAGGCAGTTACTAATCATTTCAAGTTTCCACCCTTAGTTTATTTAATTTATTCATGATTTGAGAAAATTTGAAACGGTTTTAAACCTAAATTAATGCAGATATAAGCTGGAAATTTAAAGTTTTTTAAATCGAAAATCGTCTGTTTCATTTTATATACATATCGCATTTGTATGACTTGCATAAGTACGAAAATATATTATTAAAACATCTACTTTATTTGGAAATTAAAAAGTCCTGTAGAAAGAAGAAACATCATCAAATTAAAAACACTCTTAATCTGGTCCAATAAAGAATTGTCTCACTATAATGACAATGTATTTTTTTTAACTAAATGTTATAATTATATATATTTACTAAATATTATTATTAATTAGAAAATGTATTTATTGTACATATTTTTTTGTATAAATAAAATCATGTTTAGAAGAATGCTATTTGGTATAGAATAAATTAATTAATTTCATAATACTATATTTTTTTGGGGGGATGGTAATACAAAATTTCAATTATGTAAATATTATTAGTTTCTATTCTATTAAGTTTAATTCTAATATTAAACCAAACAGTTTTTTCTATTGGATTTTTATCGATACGACTTTTTTTCAAACTGGTGTGCATAATATCACCGAATCTTCAAAACGGATTCGCCTCAATTGTTTTATTCGTTACAGTAGTGCCTATCGTCCATCGTAGAGCTTTTCTGATTTAAAGCTCAAAATTTTGATGAAAATTCGTGTTTTTTTTAAACAACTATCATGTTTACAAAAAAATCCTCGATGGAGGATAGCCTTAACCTTCCTGAATAAGAAAAATATAAATAACCAAGTAAGGAAAGGCTAACTAAAGTCGGGCGGGCCGACTATATAATACCCTACACCACTCCCGGCGTATATACCTCGCTTTGATTACTAAACCCAGGTGTTTCATGTGAGCTATTTTATGTAGTTCATATAAAGTATACTATAAATTCTCATCTTTAGTCATATTTAACAAATATGGTAAATAATTGATCCAATTTTCCGGCAGACAAATACAAATTATACAGTAGTAATAGGATGAATCGGACCGGCATTTGAAAGGAGGCCTATAACAACACTTGGAGCCTGGTCAAAAACATAGGCCTATATATTTCTCATACACGGTAGGTATTCATAGTTTACGTATATCATGATCCGATGAAAGACGTAGTTTCTAGAGCTGCATTAGAGTAGAATGGGGGCCCCATTTGGGTTATTCCAAAGTGTGGACACATATATTTCTGCAAAACACATATAATCTGCAAAATTTGAAAAAAAAAATCCGATGTAAAATTTGCGTTCTTGAGGGGTAAAAATTAAAATGGGGACATTTGTAAGGGCTCTACATTAAAAAGTGGTTCCATATAGATCACTTTCAAAGTAGGCATCCTTAGTTGAAGTATGACATGATATGCAAAATTATATCGCTATCTAATGCACGATGTGGCTTCTAGAGATGTAATAGAGTAGAATGGGGGCCCAATTTGTATGGATCCATATATTTGACTTTCATAATATGTCTTCGTAGTTGAAATATAATACAAAATGCAAAATTTGATAAACTTCCGATGTAAATTGAGGGTCCTAGAGGGGTAAGAATAAAAATGGGGTTATTTGTAAGGGCGCTACATTAAAACGTGGGTCCATATAGATCACTTTCAAAGTAGGTATTCTTAGAACGAAATATGAATTGCAAAATTTTAAAAACTTCCGATGTAAAATGTGGGTCCTAGAGAGGTAATAATTCAAACGGGACCCAATTGTAAGGGCGCTACATTAAAAAGTGGGCCCTTATAGATCGCTTTCAAAGTAGGTATTCTTAATTGAAATATAACATGATCTGCTACATTTTATCAAGATCCAGTGAAGTATGTGGGCTCTAGAGCGATAATAGTGTAAATTTTGGGCCAATTTGTATGGGGGCTACACCAAAACATCGACCTATATAGCTGGTTTTCAAAATAGGTGTTTCTAGTCTAAATGTAACATTGTGTGGAAAATTTGATCAAGATCCGATGTAAAATGTACATTTGAGAACAGTAATACTGTAAATCTGATGTACATTTGTATGGGGGCTATATTAAAACATAGACCCATGTGGTCCACTTTCCCGTGAGCTCTTTCTAGTTCAAATATAACACGATCCTGAACATTTGGTCATGATCCCATGTAAATTATAGGGATATTTGTATGGAGATATAGCCTCCATCTGAACCGATTTTCTCCAAATTCAATACCAATCGTCCTTGGCCAAAAAAAGTAACTTCTGCCAGATTTCATGACAATCGGACCACAATTGCGACCTGTAGAGTGCGAATAAACTTAGATGGACAGCAGACGAACGGACGGACAGACAGACATCGTTAAATCGATTCAGCTGGTGATTCTAAGCCGATCCGTATACTTAAAGGTGGGTGTAGCTCAATTATTTCGTGGTGTTACAAACATTTGGCGCGAAACTAACTTATAATACCCTAGTCCACGAAGTGGTGTAGGGTATAAAAATTTAATTCTTTTTTTTTATTTCTTATCATTTTAAACACCGTACAATCGTGGGTTAGTGTCAACTGACTCGTTCGAAAAGTTACTTAATACAGATTTTAGATTATGTTCCACTTCGTTGAAAAGCAAATATTGATAATGTTATTAATATTAAAAACGGCAATTTTTTTCTCCCTTATAAAGCTGTTTCCAATATTAAGTCGAAGTCCCCTTTTCGTGGTCCTATTTCCACCAAATTTCGTTTTTGTTTTTTTACGATGGTAAGAAACATTTAGAATGAATTTCGAAAAATCTCCTTTAGTACTTGGGTCATTCTAATATACAATGATTTAATGGAGGAGTACTTTTGGGAAATTAGTTTATGAGAAGCCATACAAAAAAGTTGTCCTTTCTAATCACGATTTTTACGAACAGTTATCACCATAAAATAATATAAGCACAATATAGATGAATTCCAGACATTTGTGTAATAATATCTCAGATACTAGTGCTGAGAAAAATCGAAAAAATTAATCGGACTTTTTTGCAAAAAATAAATTTCAATATTATATTATTTTGTTAAATGATGATAAAATGATCTTTCAAAATTATTGCCCCGAACTACTCAAAAAAATTGTCTTTATATACATAGAAACATTTCTTCCCTTTAATTCGATTAGAAAGATTTGTATTCCCAAGCGAACTATAACTATTGAATAATATTGGAATATTTGTAGTATCTCAGTTTCTTTCGTTTAGGTGTCTAAAATAAAATCTTAAAATTAAAATTTTGTGATCATCGAGAATGTATGTTCATATGTATATTCTTAGCTGGTTCTCATATCGATAATTCAAAATGTTGCCAACGGCATGACAAACATAGTTCACCTTCGTTCTATGGCCGAGGGTATTAAACGTATATTCATTTATTATTCATACTTATCTGGGATTTTGAACTTTGAACATTAGTGTTATTTTTAAATCTTTAAAAATAAATGTAAAAAATGTTTTATTTAGACTTAAACAAAAACAATTGCAAATGATGATTTATAAAAAATACTCGCCTACCGACTATGCTAATGGCTGATAGCCAAAAATTGTTGGCAATTCATTGAAAATATATTTGTCTGGCTAATGGCTTTAAGAGACCAAGAAATAAATAAATTAGAAAAAGATTCAACGCACATTAGAAATTGTGCGTGACTAAAAGTGAATATTAACACCATTAAGCAAAAGTTTTTTTAAGAATGAAATGATGTTTCTTATGTAGGATATTTAATTAAAAAACTGAGAAAATGTTCATTATTTTATAGGTTCGTGATAAAATATTAGAAAGACAATTGGAGGAGATTTCTTCAAAAAAAAATATTCAAATAATGAATGAATAGTATTTTCTTTTCGATCGGTGATAGTGTCAGAGTTTTTACTGAATATAAATAATAATAAATTCTGTCAATAATAATTCTGTAATAAATTTCTGTCTAAGAAAACAAATTGTCTCGAACCTGAGTAAGTAGTTACAACAAAAACTATGAAAAGAAAAAGATCAAATAATAATAAAAAACAAAACAAATAAATAAATAATACCAAAGGCGAATTTAAAGACAACTATGTGGGCTACAAATGTTCTAAGGACAGTTTATCAATTGGTTAAGTTGTTTAAATAAGGTGGACAAAAAGTTCGAGAAAAAAAATCTGAAATTTTTCAGAAAAGTAGACAAAAAGGAATTTGAGATTTGATTGGTATTGTAGCACTTTAATTTGTCCTCAAATGTTTTAATATATTCCACCTTTCTTTTTTCAATTTACAAACAACAGAATGTTCACTAATGTCCTTTTAATATTTCCAAAATTCTCAACTCAGCCTATTTTCTTCTCTACTTTCTATCTTGCAGATTCCATTACGTACGTGCGTCTTCTCTAAATCATCACACACAAGTGTTTCAAATGTTTTAAACAAACTTCAGAGGCCAACAGACACGACCGTACACTTTGAATTTAAAAATATATTTTATTTTTTTCTAACAACAACTACAGAAACAAGAAACCCCGAAAGTTTTCATATTAAAGAGTCGGCTAAGAACGCGAAAGAAAATAAAACTCCAACAACATGGCCGATGACATTACATCGATGCGCATGATGCAGAAGAAGACACGCAGCGCTTCCATATGTGCCACCGGCGGGAGCATAGAGACGGTGATATACAACATGCCCTCGGGCAACAATACCCCGGATAGTGCGGGCACACCCACCAACTATCGAAGACGCAGACCTGCCACCCGATCACAAAGTGCACGGATAACCGCAACAGCCGGAAGATCGGTAAGTGGATTTAAATTGCGGTGGCTTTAAAAATTATGCGATTATATTTTATTATATTTATCATTTTTTCAAATTAAATAAAGTTTCCTGTGTATGGTACGTGGGTGTGTGTGTGTGCGAGTGTTAGCACATTAATAAAATGATGAAACAGGATACGCACATGTGCTCTTAATGTGTTTGACATGCATGTGTGTACCTTCTGTTCTCTCTAACTTTATGTAGTCTCAGCACAGTGGTACACGCTCGGAAGCTAAGTCCGCAAATATTAATTTAAATTAGATTTTTTGGAATTTATTTGCACCGTTTTGGGAATTGTGGGATTTTCATATACATATTTTTTTAACAGTGACACAAATGCAAGTTATTGATTTTTTTTAAATCCCAAAATTCTCAAAACGGGGAAAATAAATTCGATAAAAGAGATTTTTTAGAAAAATTACCGCAAAACCTTGATTGTATTGAAATCCCACATTTCTTAAAACGGGTAAAATAAATTCCAAAAATGTTCAGTCATTATTTTAAAAAATCTGAGTTGTGGAATTTTTTTCCCCGTTTTAGGAATTGTCGGATTTTTATATGGGACATATATTTCTCAAAAGATATACGAATATAAATTCTTGAATTGTTTTGAAATCCCCAAAATTCGTAAAACGGGGAAAATAAATTCCAAAAATATGCAGTTATTCTTTTAAAAAGTTTAGGGATTTATTTTCCCTGTTTATGGAATTGTGAGATTTTTATATGAGACACATATTTCTCAAAAGCTAGACGAATATAAATTCATGAATTGTTTTAAAATTTCCCAAATTCCTAAAACGAGGAAAATAAATACCAAAAAAGAGATTTTTTAGAAAAATGACCGCATACCTTCAATTGTTTTTAAATCCCACAATTCATAAAACAAAGAAAATAAATTCCAAAATTGTGCAATCATTATTTAAAAAATCAGAGTTTTGGAATTTATTTTCCCCGTTTTAGAAATTTGCGGGACAATTCAAGAATTTATTTTCGTCTAGCTTTTGAGAAATATATGTAATATTAAATAATCCCACAATTCCTAAAACAGGGAAAAAACCCAAAACTCTGATATTTTTAAAATAGATTTTTTAGAAAAATTACCGCAATAACTTGAATTGTTTTGAAATCCCCCAAATTCTTAAAACGGGGAAAATAAATTCCAAAATGTACAGTCTTTCTTTTAAAAAATCAGAGTTTTGGGATTTACTTTTTTTTTTGAAACACGAATATAAATTCTTAAATTGTTTTGAAATCCCACATTTACTAAAACGGGAAAAATAAATTCCAAAAATGTACAGTCATTCATTTAAAAAATCAGAGTTTTGGGATTTATTTTCCCCGTTTTAGGAATTGTTGGATTTTTATATGAGACATGTATTTCTCACAAGTTAGACGAATATAAATTATTGGATTGTTTTGAAATCCCTCAAATTCCTAAAACGGGAAAAATAAATTAAAAAAAAAAGATTTTTTAGAAAAATGACCGCAATACCTTGAATTGTTTTTAAATATCCCAAATTCCTAAAACAGAGAAACTAAATTAAACAAATGCGCAATCACTCTTTTAAAAAATCAGAGTTTTGGAATTTATTTTCCCCGTTTAAGGAATTGTGGGTTATTTATATGAGACATATATTTCTCAGAAGTTAGACGAAAATAAATTCTTGAAATGTTTTGAAATCCCCCAAATTCCTAAAACGGGGAAAATAAATTCCTAGAATGAGATTTTTTAGAAAAATTACCGCAATATCGTCATTTTGATCATGAAGGTATTAGTAGTCAGAATTTACTAGAAAATTAAAATCGTTGCTTTTCCTTAGGAAAAAACATATATATATTTAAAATCGGGGGAAATGGAAAAATTTATTGATTATGTATAACTCTTAAACTAGAGGAAATAATAAAAAAAGTTCTAGGTCTTTGTAGGAACTGACTAGTATTTTCTAAAAAGTCTAGTATTATCAAAAGCGAAAGGAAACTGTTTTGATTTTGGCGAAATCAGGTTTCACAGCCGAGGTGACCAGCTCTGTAGAGAAAAACTTTTTGAGGCTAGAAGACCAGGTTAGATCTTCAGTTAAACGCGAAAGCATCTTGGCTACCCAGTATAAAATTCCATGAACCTAGGTCAAACGGACAGGTTGATTTATTTACAAAATAAATTGATTTCCCTCCACTGTTGACTGGAAAGATGCTAGCCATACAAAAACTACAAGCAAAATACTACCACCCTAATAAATACCATATAATTATTTTCTCCGAATCTACTTTTGACTTCTTTACTTTCCCCCTATTTGGGGACATCTTCCTTTTACTGCATTTGCTTCTTGAATGCTTACAATAAAAATCATTTTTTGTTCCACTGTGCCTTGTCGCATTCCGTATAGAGAGACGTCTTCTTCGCCCCATAGATGTTCACAGCGTATCCTTGGCTTTTTGTTTGCATTCCATAGCGCTGAGATACATATTTTTCTAGACACACATTCCCATAAATTTATGCTTTGCTCTTCTTCTTCTTCCACTTTATTCAATACACTTTTATTGAAATGCTGTTTTTTCTGCCACATTTTATTAACAAGAAACACCAACAAATTGTCGTCAAGAGTGTATATTCACCGACACACACAATATGATTTCAATCTATTCATCTTTATATATATTTAAATCCAGCAAAAGTTTTGAGAAGACATAGAGATACATATTAAACTAAAGTGGAATTTATAATTTAAGATGAAGCGGTTGACCATATTTATGATGGCGACATTTGCAAGTATAAATCCTTAAAGAGATTGACAAAAGAGTAGTGAAGTAGATCCCTATCATATTCTGGTTGGATAGTGGCTTGTCTGGTGGTGTTATTTGTTTTTTAAGGATCTATTTATGTAGCAGCACGAAAAACGGTATAATTTCTCACACAGAAAATTGAAATCAACAAATATTTGAAAATGATCAATGTTGAAATGTTGCCTAAAATATGAGTCATAATTAAGGTCTTCGAAAAAGCACCCAAAAAATCCCTTATTAAAAAGGTTCCAGGAGAAATCAGCTCAAAGAAAAATGGCCCAAAAATGTAAAATTACCCAAAATAAAAAATGATATTATTTCAAAAAATACAAACTCGTCCAAATAAAAATAAAAATTTGTGTAAAAATGGCTTCAAAATCGCGCTAAATAAAATCAAATAATGAGCCAAAAAATCAAAAATGACCCGAAATGGAAAAATTAAATTAAAAGAAATTCCCAAATATAATTTCATAATTAATTAAATGAACAAATATAAAATCATCAGAAAATAGGGCTACTTTTTTGAAAAATTCGACCAAAAATGCTAAAAGCAAAAATTATACTGTGCGACAGTCCAAAAACTCTGGGAAGTGATACTATTTTTCTTGTAGGTATTGTCGAGTAACACAAGAATCTGTTTGTGAAATCCCCCAGACACCGGCACAATCTTGACTTACTGGTAAAAAGACTTTTTCAACGATAAATACGCTGTTTTTTAATACCTGGGTTATATGTCCAGCAAACATATATGCTTCTAATTTTGGTAATGTTTTTTTCACTTAATTTGTGAATTTATTTGCTAAATACGTTTAATACAGAATAAATCGCCACCTTGTTTTTGAAAAGTCATTAGTAATTTAATGAGTTATTCAAATTTACACGAAAATTATTTTTTTTTCAAAAATATAAGTTGTGCATAAGTGTTACATCTCTCAAAATTTTACAAATTATAAGTGCGACAAAAATACCTAAAATTCATCAAAACAGATAAAAACGATAAATGAAACATTCTAGTAGAAAAATCAAAATTTGGAGCCTCTTTTGGAATTAGGCTAATTTTTGGACAAAAACAAAATCTAGCATTTTTTCATTTTTAAACGTTTTGGTATTTTAGTTAGACCGCAAATTCTTAAATTTTTGAGAGAGGTGAGGTGAAGTGACCAAAATTCTTAAAATTTTGTTTTATTGAACTTTTAACTAAGTGAAATACCGATAGATTTATAAAAATAAAGTGGCAGGCACAATTTGAAAAATCACCCAATGAAAATAACCCCAACAAATTTTTAAAAAATTATCCACAAATTCTATAAAAAAACGTTCCATAACAAATCGCACCATAACTTATAAAATAATAAATCATCCAAAAAATTGGTATATTTTTCTTATGAAAAGCTAAAAATTGTCGTTGTTAAGGCTGTCCGTAAAAAATCGAATATGAAGTCGAAATTTGTGGCAAGTGCCTCCAAAAAGGTCTCGGAACCGGAATTAAACTGTTGGTAATCAAATCAAAATGAAGTAGACAAAACTCAACGCCTTAAACCTTTGTCTATTTCTTTTGGCAGGACCTAAAGGTTTTCTGGGGGCCTGGACTATGTCCAACGATGACTGTGCACATGTCTTCTGTTTTCATATTCGTGTTTTTTACATCAATCTTAACAAGACAGGATAACTATTTTCTCTATGGGCCTCCCACCATAAAATGAAATTTTGGTCGTTTTTCAACGGAAAAATAAAATAAAAAATCGTTAAAATGAAAAAGACCAAAAAATTAATAAAAAATGGTTTTTATTCAAATTTTCTATTATCATTGGAAAAAAATGGCAAATTAAAAAAAAGAAAAAAACAACGAATATATATTTTGCTGTTTTTCGATGTCTAGCATCAGAATCAATGCATTAGAACTTAAACTCTGGACTTTAGGTCATTTACAATTTGTTGACGATTTTTCATTGCGCCTCTTAATTTTAAATTTTTCACTGATTTAACCAATTCATATTCTTAACTTTGGGATCAGTCTTAATAAGATAGTTCTTTTCTCTTTCTCTGTATTTACTGTATAATTACCATTAATTGAACTTATAACCGGACTTAATGGGACTTATAGTTCCTTCGAAGAAAATTGGAATTTTATTAAAAAAATAATAAAAATATTCATATTTTTGAGTTGATTTCATAAATTTTTCTCATGGGGCTTACCACAAAGTCTTGACTTCATACCAGTGCACTATATGTCAAATGACCTATTTCACTGGCCAAAAGTCATAAAACTTAAAGCCTGATATTATGTTAACAAAAATGTATAGAGATAGCTTGATAGAGATGTATATTGTGAAGAATTAAGAAAAAAATTAAATCTTTCGGAGCGCCTATGGCCCTTAACCTTCTTGGGACCAAAAAGATTTAATTTAGTTTTTTAACATCACATAATTAAAAATAACCAAAAAAGGCTGAATTGGAACGTAGGTCCCTATATTATACCCTACACAACATTCCAAGCCCCTGCATGATTGAATTATGGACCATATAAATATAAAGACATGATCCTATTCATTTTTACAATAGTGAAATTTAATGTATCTATTATGAAATTTTTACCAAATTTTTTCTATATTTTTCTTGTGTTATATATAAAGAAGTCAAATCGGAAGAGATATTTGTATGTTGATAATATCAGGAAATTTACCACAGTATTCCACTATTGCCATAATTTCTCCTCGTTGAATTGTGATATGAAAAAATTATATTGTGATATATGTTTCTTGTGCGGTATAAGATGAGGATGGGAGTTTATAGTTTCATGCCAAATGTTTGTAACATTATTGAAATGTTAATGAAAAAAAAATCGGATCAGATATAGTCATCATATAAATGTCCCCCATTCTGGTCAAATTTTACACATTACTCTTATTTCCATCAAGATGACCTACTATTAATCTAGATATAGGTCCATGTGTTAGTGGTATGGTGTATCATTTTTTATTTATTTATTATGAATTACAATACAAAGTAAATTTATATTCTAATGCTATTCTAAACATATATATATATATATATATATATACTTATACTTCATATTATTTTTTGGCAAAATAACAACGCACATTCCAAAATTGATAACCAAAAATTCCGCGAAACAGTTTTATACTGACACTTTATATTTCCAACTTAGACATCGTGTAACACAACGGGAATATTTTTTTGGAAAAAAAATTCATTTTTATTTACTTTGATGTATTTTTTATTAAATTATATCAGCATAAAAGCGATTGTACTATGTTAGACTTTTGACTTTTGGTCACTGAAATGGGTCATTTGACCTATAGTGCAGTGTAGTGATCAATCTTGAGGGATATTTCTTCCCAGTGGCAAATTTTGTTTTTTTTGGGCGACTTTTAAAAAAAGTATCTCAATAAATTTGTTTCTTTTTATTATTTATTGAAGTTCGAGATCATTCTCTCTGCTTCTTAATAGTGAGTGTTTAGTTTGGTAGCAGGCAGGATATACGGTTACGCAACGCAGAACAGAAACACATTTCTTTAATAAAACTTTGTTTTCTACATATTAAAATATTAAAAACTTATCTCAATTCTGAATAAGCAAATCTATGAAAAGAAAAAGTTCGACTAAACTAAACTCGAAAATTATTCAGATATTTTTTGGCAATTTTTCATTTGGGTGATTTTTAATTTATTTTGGGCTCTTCATTTCGGGTAATTTTGCATGATTTTTTCTGATTTTCCATTTATTTTTGGTATTTATTTAATCATTCATTTTTGATAAATGTTCTTTGATTTTTTGACCCACTTTTTAAATATTTTCTTGACATTTTTTTTTTCGGTCTGTAATCAATATTTGATTTGAACTGGGATATTGTCCTGGCTCAAGACCATTTTGCATCTATATTTGATAGAATGCAAATTTATTTACAAATGGCATGTTGACATTTATTACTTTTTATTTTTGGAATTTTTATGTCCCCATAATTTTCGCCAAGTGAAAATTGTCCAAATTCAATCACTCTCATGCCAGTCAATGCATGAGACATTTACTTTCGTAGCCGTATTTTGTCATAACCCAAGGAGAAATTCTTTAGTTCCGGAGGAGAGCTTACAACGCAGGAAACATCTTCTCATTTTCCTCAAGGATCCATTGGCCATTGTCTTTTTGTTAATCTAGATCAATAGAGAATTCTCACATTTTTTAATGATTTCTCATACAATATTTTTCTTTACCCCTTTTTGGCCTTTTTTCCTGATATATTTCATTTTGGTTCAATTTTTATTAGTTTTTGGACTAAATTTCGTTTTTTTGCCATTTTATGATATAATTTCTTCTTTTTCTTTTACAATCCCCCAAAATTCCAATAATATACCCTGAACAGAGATAAAAACATCAAGATGTTAGAAAGGAAAATGCAAATATCACTTCTCTAGCGTTACATATTTTCGAGCCCTTGCTTTTTTTTTGCCCTCCACATCTTTGCTGGGTTGTATTGTGCATTGCGCCGCCAGTGACTTGAGACGGTCCCTCGCAAATGATGATACTCTGCGTTGAGTATGATTTGATTACCACTGCTGGCAGACTCATTGACATTCCCAGCATCACTCAGACGTAAACTGTGAGTTAAGTCTCCGCAACAAAAAGGTTTCTGCATTCCAACATTGTCGAGATGTCGAGAGCGAAAGCTCTTCATAAATGTTTCAACTTCGTGGAAATACTTTAGAAATTCCACACCACAAAAAATAAGAAGAAAATGATATCAGTTTAATTTGATATTTAAATTAGAATTGCTTTAAATAAATTTGTTAAGTGAAGTTCATCTAAGTTTTATTTCATGGGAAATTTAATATTCTGTTCGAATACAACGAATCAACAACTAACGAGAATTCAACGACTGACATTCATTCTTGCCAATAAAATTATGAAAAGGAAACTGTTTCGAACACCACGACCCCTTTTGGAAAGGAAACTGCGTCTTCTTCTTTTTCTTAAGAATTGTTCTTTTCTTCTGTCGCCAGGAAATGCATTTTTCATTTATTACCGATTTCCTTCCGTTCGTTCGTTCTTTGTTGGGCACAGTAACCTTCAATCCCGACATTACGTTTAGCTGCCACCTTTGATTTATGATCCTTTGCCTTTGCTTCTGTAGCAATCGTAGCTACATCAATTGAGCAGATTCTGTTTTTCCTCTCTGTCCGTCCGAAAGTAAATACAATGAAATAAATGGAAAACTATTAAATCACCATTTCTTGCCATTAGTAGAGAATAAAAAAGTTGTTTTTTAAAGTAATTTTTCAACTGTCCAAATAAAAATGTCATCCGAAATGGAGACATCATTAAACAATATTTTATTGCCCAGCAAAATGACCCTTTGTTGACTTATCCTTGGATGGATAAAAGGGCCACATATGCTGACTGCAGTTATGGCCCCATGAACTCACTTCATGACCATTAAATTTGTTATTTATTGGCAACATTTGAAAGTGGTTTCAGGACCAATGTTGGAAATTTAAAATCTTTGACAATCCTTGGAAAAAAATCCTTTGTCTTACTAATGAAATCCCTTGTCAGACTTAAACTTGAGTAAATACTATCGGATGTCGAAAAAAGGACAATTCAAATGGAGGGAAACATATATTTTGGCTAGTTTCAACTGGCAATGGACACATTCATTTAAAATCTATAATTCTTTTCTGAATGGTAACCATGAAGCACACTAACTTTTCTTTGTGACATCGAATAAATCTCCAACATCCTTCGGATGAAATCAAATATATGTTGTCAAAGGCAGAGGGAGAAAACAAAGCTCCCTAAAAAACTCTGAAAAATTCCCGGGAAACACTTCACGAAGTCACAAACGTACATACCCGTGTGTACACATCTGACATCCAGTAACACAAAGACTAGAGAAAGTGAAAAAACACTGTGAATGTGAAAAAAAGAAGAAAAACCTCTATAACGAACCCACAATTTGCCAATGTTGCGTATGTTTGTGTTGAGATAAAAATTCACGAAATAATTTTCCACACACACACACACCGCATCGCATTCACGGGGATCACCCAGGAAAAGCAAAAAAGTGTGTGAGGGAGAAATCAAACAATTCAAGCACGTTGTCATATTTGGGCCATTCTTTTCATGACAGAATGACTGCCATTGTGTGACCACAGGAAAATCCGTTGCATGGCTAAATAAGAGCCACAAATTCCCGATACCGACACACACACACACCGCATACATGTATGCACGCACAAAAAAAAGGATAATGGATTGCCTTCACAAAACAAAAACAACACAAAACCAGTAAGGAAAGGCTAAAGTCAGGCGGGGCCGACTCTATGATACACTCCACTTTCAATCGGAATACAATTCAATTCGGTGAAAAAGTGAAAACGGCAAGGTTTTTTGTATCCTGTAAATGTATGTGTTTGACAAAAAATTTTATATCGGAAAGGACATTTGTATGAGGATATATTGAAACCTGGAATAGGTGAAATATAAAATATATAGTTTGGCCAAAATCGGTTAAACTTATGGGAGCAACATTTGAATTTGGGCTATATTTAAATCTGAACCGATCTTACCCACTTTCACCATAGTTTTGTTTAGTTAGATTATAAGATGTTGTGCGAAATTTAAAGAAAATCGAGTACAATATGTGGCTTTTAAAGCAGCTAAGGTCAAATCGGGAGCGACATTTGTATGGGGGCTATATCTAAATCTGAACCGATCTTACCCAATTTCTGCATAGGTGTTTCTAGTAAGATTATAAGATGTTGTGCCAAATTTAAAGATAATCGGGTACAATATGTGGTTTCTAGAGCGGAAAATGTCAAATCGGGAGCGACATTTGTATGGGGGCTATATCTAAATCTGAACCGATCTTACCCAATTTTTGCATAGGTGTTTATAGTTGGATTATAAGATGTTGTGCCAAATTTAAAGATAATCGGGTACAATATGTGGTTTCTAGAGCGGAAAATGTCAAATCGGGAGCGACATTTGTATGGGGGCTATATCTAAATCTGAACCGATCTTACCCAATTTTTGCATAGGTGTTTCTAGTTGGATTATAAGATGTTGTGTCAATTTTAAAGAAAATCGGGTGCAATATGTGGTTTCTAGAGCGGAAAATGTCAAATCGGGAGCGACATTTGTATGGGGGCTATATCTAAATCTGAACCGATCTTACCCAATTTTTTCATAGGTGTTTATAGTTGGATTATAAGATGTTGTGCCAAATTTAAAGATAATCGGGTACAATATGTGGTTTCTAGAGCGGAAAATGTCAAATCGGGAGCGACATTTGTATGGGGGCTATATCTAAATCTGAACCGATCTTACCCAATTTTTTCATAGGTGTTTATAGTTGGATTATAAGATGTTGTGCCAAATTTAAAGATAATCGGGTACAATATGTGGTTTCTAGAGCGGAAAATGTCAAATCGGGAGCGACATTTGTATGGGGGCTATATCTAAATCTGATCCGATCTTACCCAATTTTTGCATAGGTGTTTCTAGTTGGATTATAAGATGTTGTGTCAATTTTAAAGAAAATCGGGTGCAATATCTGGTTTCTAGAGCGGAAAATGTCAAATCGGGAGCGACATTTGTATGGGGGCTATATCTAAATCTGAACCGATCTTACCCAATTTTTGCATAGGTGTTAATAGTCGGATTATAAGATGTTGTGCCAAATTTAAAGAAAATCGGGTGCAATATGTCGTTTCTAGAGCGGAAAATGTCAAATCGGGAGCGACATTTGTATGGGGGCTATATCTAAATCTGAACCGATTTGTCTCAAATTAAATAGCGTTCGTCCTTGATCCACAAAACTTACTTGTGCCAATTTTTGTTAAGATCGGACTATAATTGCGACCTGTAGTTTGATTACAACAATAGATGGACAGACAGACGGACAGACGGACAGACGGACAGACGGACAGACGGACAGACGGACAGACGGACATTGCTAAATCGACTCAGAAAGTGATTCTAAGTCGATCGGTATACTTAACAATGGGTCTATCCCGCTTCCTTTTGGGTGTTACAAACAAATGCACAAAGCCATAATACTCTCGTGGAGTGTATAAAAATATGTTGACATGCAACATATGCTATCCTTGTACCCTATATTACAAGAAGCGAAAGACTACATTGCGCTAAAGTTTGTAACGAAACCCGAGTATTTTTCTGCAAACCATTGAAATATATGCTTGTTGTAATAGGATAGGTCCTGCATCCTTTAAATTCGGGCATCGTATGTTCGGTAGCAGATCGCTGCACAGAACTTGGAATGCGATATTGTGTCAATTTGATCTACAGATTACCTCTGGTCTGATTAGCTTTAGTTCTAAGCGACTTAAAAGTTGGTCACTCCCGGTGTAGAAAATTTTAAATTCTCGTTAAAGCAAGATTATCATCATCCCGTCTCACAGTCGTCATGGGTTTCTGAAAATAACCATTCTCGGTTCGGTATTTTTATACCCTCACTCTACAGAGTAGGAGGGTATATATCACATTGAAGGAGTGACTTAAGACCCTAAATATGTTTGGACCAAATCAGTTTCACGACTTTTTAAGATGTTTGAGACATGTCCGTCCGTCCATCTGGCTGGCTCTCGAAATCAGCTAAGGAATCAACTCAAACTTTGCACATGGTAATATTTTCCCCAAACTTACTTTAAGTTCGGAGATGGACGAAATTACCACGTCCCTTCTGGTATCTGCCACACAAATAACATCTTAAATTATAACAAGTAAGGAAGGTTAAAGTGAGGCGTGGCCGATTAATGATACCCTATACCTAGTCAATATACCCTATGGTGTAGGGAATAAGAAGGTCGTTACATTTGAACCTGGCATGTATATACTACAAATTTCATACTTTTATCTGTATTTGTAAGAAAATTTGAACAAAATTTGAGCTATATATAAATATGAACCGATCTAACACATATTTAGCATAGGTTTTCTGAAATATAAGACTCTTTTCCAAATTTGATGAAAATCTGTTAAATAAGTTGTTTCTAGAGCTGAAAGTCATTTATATGGGAGCTATATATAAATCTGAACCGATGTGACCCACTTTCGCCATAGATGTTTGTAGTTGAAGTATAAGCTAGTTTGCCAAATCTGGTCAAATATGCTATTTCTAAAGCGGAAATAATCAATTCAGTGTCGAAAATTGTATTGGAACTATATATATATATATATATATATATATATATATATATATATCTGAACCGATCTGGCCCTAAATGCTGCTAAAAAAATGTGGTTTCTAGAGCGGAAAGAGTCAAATCATAGGAGACATTTGTATGGGAGCTATATATATATCTGAACCGATCTATTTTTACCAGAGCTATTTCTAGTTAAATTATATGAGGTTTTGCTAAATTTGTAGAAAAAATCGGAAGCAAAATTTGTATGGGAGCTATATCTAAATCTGAACCGACTTCGTATCAGAAATTTACATCAAGAGCGCTTATTGGGTTTATATGTCCCAAGAAAAATGCTTACTAGAATTATGTGTTTCACGACAAAAGGACGATTTCAGTATGCAGAATATAACACTGTGCGACATTGCAAAAACTCAGGGAGAGTATTATGTCTTTGTGCATTTGTTTGTAACATCCAAAAGGAAGGATGGTCCGTCTGACCAACTATTCTTGTAATCACAATGCAGGTCGCAATTGTAGCCAGAACCAAATGAAACTTTTTCGGTAGAAGGACGAACGATATTTAATTTGAAAAACAAAAATCGGTTCAGATTTAGATATGACTCTTTTAGATGACTCTTTATACACTCCACGAGAGTATTATGTCTTTGTGCATTTGTTTGTAACACCCAAAAGGAAACGAGATAGACCCATTGTTAATTATACCAATCGTCTTAGAATCACTTTCTGAGTCGATTTAACAATGTCCGTCTGTCTGTCTGTCTGTCCGTCCGTCCGTCCATCTATTCTTGTAATCACGATACAGGTCGCAATTGTAGACAGAACCAAATGAAACTTTGCACAACGATGTTTTTCGGGATAAGGACGAACGCTATTTAATTTGAAGAAAATCGGTTCAGATTTAGATATAGCCCCCATACGAATTTCACTCCCGATTTGACTCCTTTCACTCTAGATACTACATATTTTACAAGATTTCCTTCAAAATTGGCAAAACATCTTATATTTCAACTAGAAACACCTGTGGCGAAAATGTGTTAGATCGGTTCAGATTTATATATAGCTCCCATACAGATTTATGTATATATAGCTCGCATAAAAATGTCGTACCCAATTTGAATCTTTCCACTCTAGAAACCACGTATTTTGACAGTCTCCTTCAAATTTGGCAAAATATCTTTTATTTCCGCTAAAAAGACCAATGGTGAGAATGGGTCAGAGCGGTTCAGATTTATATATAACTCCCATACAAATTTCGCTTCCGGTTTGACTTTTTCCGCCCTCCAAGTATTTTTTTTTTTCAAATTTTCCATAACTCGTTACACTTTAACTAGAAGTGATTCACTTCTTTCTATATTTGGATATAATCGTCGATTTGACAAAGTGGGTCAGGTCACAGCGTGATTTACTGAATTGAGTTGTATTCGAGTAGAAAGTGGAGTGTATCATATAGTCGGCCCCGCCCGAGGGCTATATGTTTATTCTACAAAAATTATCTACTTTCCCTTTCAGAATTATAGGGTCGCTACTCTGTTCCAAAAATGCTGTTGGACAGTTATGTTAAATGTGCCTACGATGAACATTGGAATTTTTATTAAAAGTAAAAATATAAAAAAAGTTTTTTAATATTTCTTCGTGTCTTTATCACGCCAGTGAACTTAAGCACTTTTTAACCAAATAAGCTTTCAGTTTAAAATTATATAACCTCATTATATTACTTTATTTCAAATTAGCCCTGTATTTAAATTTAATTAAATTTATAAAAACGATTTATCGAGGCATCCTCATGCTCATTTAATGCACTTGCTTTAAATATATTTCTTTGCGAAGACCATTGAATGGGAATTTTACAGTGAAGGGTGCCTAAGATTGAGCATGGCCGAATTTAAAGTCATTCAAAAAATCTGCGAATATTACACCGAGCTATATATGGCCGCATAGCTACACATATACCTCTGTGTGCGTCTAGGTATATATGCATATTAATATGGCTGTGTGTATTAATAAAGTTCTGAGAAATTGCGTATGAAATCAACTCACAAATGAACGAACGAATCCCTTTCAATGTACGTCGAACGGACTGAGTAAACAGAATTCCCCATAAACTCAACACAAAAAGTTGTTGACAACTTTCACAAGTGTCGCCCAGTCGTCGTGGGTTGTGTTCGCGGAGCTTGAATACAAGCCATTCGAATATACATTCGAACAAGGACCAATATTTACGCGGGTTTTCTGATCCTGCAGCACTTGTTGTTTTTATTGTTTCATGTTCGTAGTGTTGTTGTTGTTGTTCTCTGCTCTGTGTTGTGTTTTCTCGTTAAAATCAAATATCCGTAGGGGGTTGTTTTTTTTGTTTTTGTTCTTCAATTTCTACAGGTTCATGACCATTGCGACCCATACATTCGTTGGTTTTTCCCATTATCCTGTGCGGCAACTACTCCCAGACCTCGACTCCTGTTTGGCGTACCATTTTTTGTTGTTTCCATGTTAATGACGACGACGTTGTTGTCGCTTGAGGTGGTGTTGGGGGTGTTGTTGGGATGTTGTTACATTCGTGGTTGTTCAATATTGTTGCAGCTTGTTTTCGTAATAATTGATTTTGCGATAAAATTCATTGTTGAACTACAACAGTTTTTTTTGTATAACACAACAGATACACTCACAGAGTTACGTGTGTTAAATTGAAAGAACAAAACATTTTCATTTTATACAAACTCCCATATCTGTACACACAGCCGTTGTTGTGGCGTTTTGATTCATAAAATAAATACTAAATAATAGGAATATTTGTATGGAGGCTATATCTAAATCTGAACCGATTTCCTCCAAATTCAATACCAATCGTCCTTGGCCAAGAAAAGTAACTTCTGACAATCGGACAACAATTGCGACCTGTAGAGTGCGAACAAGTTTAGATGGACAGCAGACGGACGGACGGACAAACGGATCGATTCAACTGGTGATTCTAAGCCGATCCGTATACTTAAAGGTGGGTCTAGCTCAATTATTTCTTGGTGTTACAAACCTTTGGCGCGAAACTAACTTATAATACCATAGTCCACGAAGTGGTGTAGGGTATAAAAATAATTTCGTGCATAAAAACAAGAGGTAGTGAAGAGAAATGTAATAAATGTCAACGCGAAGTTTGTAAATCAATTCGCATTCAATAAAATATAATATGGGCATGAGCCAGGACTATATCACGTTTTGAAGCAAATACTAAATATTTTTCAAAGTACTTCGAATACTCCCACAAAATCCCAGAAATATTTAAATAAAATCCCCACAAAAATCTCCTCTCCCCATTTCATATTTTTTGTCCATTTACCTATCATAAAATCCTCATGATTGGGTACAAATCCGCACAACTGGCAAGCCTGATCGAAAGCTATAGAAGATGTCGTAAGACTGAATTTTTTCCAGATAAATATAATATTTCAATATGTTGCAGAGAATCCCACATGTTTACTTTATGTATTCTGGGTTTCCTTCAAATTTATGCTTTAATTAGATAAGATCACCCATCCAAATACATTTTGTTAACAATTAAGAAACATCGCCCACTGACGAATCAACGAATTATTCTAAATCAATTTGAAAAGTAAAGCAGATTTTTATTTCAGAATTTGTTATCTTATCACATGAAAATGGCCCTTGTCTCTCATGATAAATTTCAATAAAATCACTGAAGGATTATTGTTTAAAAAGACTCTCGAATGTTCCCCGATCATGGAGAGTGTAGCTCTGGCTACGCTTATCGAAATTGTTTTTTGTATTCTCAAATATAAAATTAAACTGACAGCTGCCGTACAATATAACATTTTCTCTTTTTGTGTTGTCATTTATTTTGGTTTAAGACCAAAGGTTGTGCTGAAGTCTTCAGCAGAACCCAAAATTAGCAAAAAGGCAAAGTGAGACCTTTATTGTTGCAGCTAAAAGTTGACTGCGCAGTTTCGATGGGCGCTACCCCATCTCGTCAGAACTTTCGCAACGAATGTATGTCTTTGGCTTTCTATTTTTCATTCCAAACTTTTCCCGATTTGAACTAACAATTGTTCTTCGGGTCTATCTCAACGGCCTCTTAAGTAATTTGTCATGTTGGCAGTTCTGTGTCACACATTCACTTGGAATATTCAGGCTTCAGACAGAAGTTTCTGCTGTTCATTTGTACGTAGTAATTGTTATTTTAATAATAATGAGACAATTTGAAGCAACCTTTTGTATTCGAGGCAGCGGTTCAGCGGTGGTGGCGGCGGCGAGGGTGTGCTAGGCGATATATATCTGTGATGTTGCCTTTATTCCCTTTTCGCCCTTCTTTCTTTTATGTAATTAATTGACTTGTAAATATAAGATAAGTGTAACATGCCACTCAATAAAAAAGGAGGAGATTTTAATAAATTCGATTACCCATAATAAGAGGGTTGGTGTTATGGTCAGTGTAAGGGGGCGGATGAAAGTGAATGCAATCCAATTTTTTATGTTTATAGGGAATTTACAAAAACTGTCTGTGAAACCAGGGAAATTGGAAAGAATCACTGGTACTGAGTCAGGGAAGGAAATAATATTTTTAAATTCCGACGTAGCTGAACTATTTGCTAGTCTCGGATTATGGGAAACTCACACATATCAAGTTTAAAATTTCTCAAACTTAGACCCATACTAAAAATCTTACAATTAATATAAAATGGATTTGGGAAGCATTCAAAATTCAGCCATGGTAACCATCTTCGTGGACCTGTAACTTAGAATATATTGAAGCTATGTGACCGATATAAGTCAATTTAATTCGGAAACACCTAGTCTCTGTCTATCGGAAATTTCAAGGAGCCACTTCATATAGAACAGAAGTTGCAGAACGTTTTTAAAAATAATCAATATCCACCCACTGTCCCACGGAAGTCACTTATATTATTGTAATTTAAAACGTTTGAGTTCACACTTCAATGTATAAAAATGCATATTATGTCTCTGAAAGAAATTAAAAATGGAAATTTGATGTTTCCCTTTCATCGATTAAAATTAACAAACTAATTGAAATAATATATCTCATACGCCACACTGGTAAAACGCAACAATATAAAACAAGTAAGGAAAGGCTAAAGTCGGGCGGGGCCGACTATATAATACCCTACACCACTCCTTGCGTATGTACCTCGCTTTGATTACTAAACCCATTTATTTCATGGGAGCAATTTTATGTAGTTCATATAAATTATACAGTATAAATTGTACTATAAATTAATCTTTAGTCATATTTAACGAATATGGTTAATAATATGGTAATTGATCCAATTATCCGACAGACAAATACAAATTATACAGTAGTAATAGGATGAATCGGACCGACATTTCAAAAGGGGGCCTATAACTACATTTTGGGCCTGGTCCAAAACATGGGCCTATATATTTCTCATTCACGGTAGGTATTCCTGGTTTAAAAATACCATGATCTGCAAAATTTGATGAAGATCCGATGTAAGATGTAGTTTCTAGAGCTGTAATAGATCAGAATGGGGCCCCATATTGGGTTATACCAAAGTATGGACATATGGGCATCTCTCAGACATGTAACGAAATGCTAAAGACGGACGGACTTTCTATCTCATTACAATTCAATTCGATAAAAAGTGAAATCGGGAAGGAATTTTGCATCCTGTAAATGTATGTGTTTGACAAAAAATGTTAAATCGGAAAGGACATTTGTATGGGGTATATTGAAACCAGGAACGATGTGACCCGCTTTCACCATGTATGTTTATTGGTGAAATGTAATATGTAAAGTTTGGCCAAAATCAGTTAAACATTCGGCAGCAACATTTGTATGAGGGCGATATCTAAATCTGAACCGATCTTACCCACTTTCACCATAGGTTGGATTATAAGATGTTTTGCCTATTTTAAAGAAAAACGGGAACAATATGTGGATTTTAGAGCGGAAAAAGTCAAATCGGGAGCGACATGTGGTTTCTAGAGCGGAGGGAGTGACATTTGTATGGGGGCTATATCTAAATCTGAACCGATCTTACCCAATTTTTGCATACGTGCTTCTAGTTCGATTATAAGATGTTCTGCAAAATTTAAAGAAAATAGGGTACAATATGTCGTTTCTAGAGCGGAAAATGTCAAATCGGGAGCGACATTTTTATGGGGGTTATATCTAAATCTGAACCGATCTTACCCAATTTTTGCATACGTGTTTCTAGTTCGATTATAAGATGTTCTTCAAAATTTAAAGAAAATAGGGTACAATATGTCGTTTCTAGAGCGGAAAATGTCAAATCAGGAGCGACATTTGTATGGGGGCTATATCTAAATCTGAACCGATCTTACCCAATTTTTGCATACGTGCTTCTAGTTCGATTATAAGATGTTCTGCAAAATTTAAAGAAAATAGGGTACAATATGTCGTTTCTAGAGCGGTAAATGTCAAATCGGGAGCGACATTTTTATGGGGGCTATATCTAAATCTGAACCGATCTTACCCAATTTTTGCATACGTGTTTCTAGTTCGATTATAAGATGTTCTGCAAAATTTAAAGAAAATCGGGTACAATATGTCGTTTCTAGAGCGGAAAATGTCAAATCGGGAGCGACATTTGTATGGGGGCTATATCTAAATCTGAACCGATCTTACCCAATTTTTGCATACGTGTTTCTAGTTCGATTATAAGATGTTCTGCAAAATTTAAAGAAAATCGGGTACAATATGTCGTTTCTAGAGCGGAAAATGTCAAATCGGGAGCGACATTTGTATGGGGGCTATATCTAAATCTGAACCGATCTTACCCAATTTTTGCATACGTCTTTCTAGTTCGATTATAAGATGTTCTGCAAAATTTAAAGAAAATCGGGTACAATATGTCGTTTCTAGAGCGGAAAATGTCAAATCGGGAGCGACATTTGTATGGGGGCTATATCTAAATCTGAACCGATTTCCTCCAAATTCAATACCGATGGTCCTTGGCCAGAAAAAATAACTTCTTCCAAGTTTCATGACAGTCGGACAACAATTGCGACCTGTAGAGTGCGAACAAGCTTAGATGGACAGCAGACGGACGGACGGACAGACAGACATCGCTAAATCGACTCAGCTGGTGATTCTAAGCCGGTCGGTATGCATAAAGGTGGGTCTAGCTCGATTATTTCTTGGTGTTACAAACATTTGGCGCGAAACTAACTTATAATACCCTAGACCACGAAGTGGTGTAGGGTATAAAAATGTATAATTAAAATCTCTAAAATATTAACTAAATCGGATAGAAACTCTTGATTTAGTGAACATTCATATTTTTTCATACCCATGGTAACCAACTTCGTTGACCAGTACCTTAATACTTATTGAAACTATGTGACCAAGAGAAATCAATTCAATTCTGAAACACCGAGACTATATCCGGTCGATTTCATAGAGTCACTTCTAATAGAACAGAAGTAGTTTAATTTTTTCAAAACTAATCGATTTCCAACAACTTTGCCACCAAATTCATTGATTTTGTTGTGCTTTTAAAGGATTAAAAATGGATATTCTTTCTCGGAAATAAATTAAAAATGGAATTTCGATTTTTTACTTTCCTCGCTTAAAATTAACAAACTACATGAAAATAATATATCTCATACGCTACACTGGTAAATCTCCAATTAAAATATATCATACGCCACATATCCTTTATCGGAAATAAATTAAAAATGGAATTTCGATTTTGACTTTCCTCGCTTAAAATTAACAAACTACATGAAAATAATATATCTCATACGCCGCACTGGTAAATCTCCACTCTTGCAACAGACAATTAAAATATATCATACGCCACAGTGTTTACTCAAGTAATAACTTGTGAGATAACGTCAGTCAAACCAAATGTTTACAGATTTAAGTCATACTCAACTTCTTCAGTAATAGTTAAAGTTTTAAATGGTTTTCCCCTCCGTCACGCAGATCTTAAAGGATCTACTAAAATTAAAATTTGCCAGCATATTTATAAAGTTTCTTCTCGGCAGCTTTTATACGGCAACACAAACAATTATTATTATTATTATTACTACTATTATTTATAATGTTTGCCGTTAACTTTTCTCTTCACAGAATTCAATTAAAAATATTTTTCACTTTGTTACTTGACTTGTTCTGTTTGTGTGTGTTTGTTGTTCTGATTTCATTTTCTTTCGTTGCAGGTACGCCGACGTCCACAAGTGCAACCGCCAGTGCAACATAATTTACAACAGACCCGTTCATACTGTACCAGTGAGCCACGACTTAGCGAAACTGAAACACCGCCACAAAGCCGAAAACTATCACAGAGAAGGCCACAGCAGCACCGTAAGTTACCCGAGCCCCGTATTTTTTTCTGTAGACAACACAGCATGTTTGACAGTCTTGTGCCGGATACTTTGCATCATTGGATGCAAAGTAGATGACAGAAGTTGTCCTCCGTGTCACAACTATTGCACATAATAAAGTGTAAACTTTATGTATAACGAAAGGGTCCTATATTTAAAGAGGGGTGATTGATATTCGGGAATTTAAAAAATCTCTTGCGAGAGGGTTCAAGCTTCCGTGGCGTAAAACAAAATTGTTTTTATTGCCAGTATCTGGATATTTTCGGATTTTTTCGCGATAGTTGACAATATATTTAAAAGTAGTAATTTCCAAGAATATGAATAATAGTTGTAGACCGGTTGGAATGGCAAATGGACAAAATCGGTACAGAGGGAAACATGCTTCCAATAATATAAATAAATATAAATAAATTTTTGATCCACCCTAGTGTCTTAAATTTTTTATTTTTTGAAAAAAAGAAAAGTACATATTTGGAAAATATCATCAACATTGGAGAGAATTGGAGATAAAATATGTGTGTTCGCAACACATAAAATTGCTCAGGGGTGAAATGAGAAAAGAGGGATAAAAAAGGTACCAACCAAACGGCAGAATGTGAAATCGTGAAATTCTGTGTGTACATTCCTCTGGCGATATAGACGCGCAACATAAAGAAAAAAAAATTGAAACTTGGTCTAATAGGGATTTATTCGTACCTTAAGTGTGAAAATGGGGAGTAAGGGATAAATTTGGTACCGACCAAATGTATGCAGGTAGAATCATAAAATTCGACATATTCATCCTTCTGACTTCGTAAACGTCTACACAAAGTAATTTTTCGAAATTATTAATTTTTAGGGGATACACGGGGAAAGGGGATAAAAATTGTACCAACAAATGAAGTAATGAAATTTGATGAATACGTCGCTCTGACTGCATAGACGCAAAAATTTGCGGAATCTTTTGATATTCGTACTAAAGGGTGATTTTTTAAGAGCTTGATAACTTTTTTTTTTAAAAAAACGCATAAAATTTGCAAAATCTCATCGGTTCTTTATTTGAAACGTTAGATTGGTCCATGACATTTACTTTTTGAAGATAATTTCATTTAAATGTTGACCGCGGCTGCGTCTTAGGTGGTCCATTCGGAAAGTCCAATTTTGGGCAACTTTTTCGAGCATTTCGGCCGGAATAGCCCGAATTTCTTCGGAAATGTTGTCTTCCAAAGCTGGAATAGTTGCTGGCTTATTTCTGTAGACTTTAGACTTGACGTAAAAAATAAAAACAAAAAATAGTCTAAAGGCGTCAAATCGCATGATCTTGGTGGCCAACTTACCGGTCCATTTCTTGAGATGAATTGTTCTCCGAAGTTTTCTCTCAAAATGGCCATAGAATCGCGAGCTGTGTGGCATGTAGCGCCATCTTGTTGAAACCACATGTCAACCAAGTTCAGTTCTTCCATTTTTGGCAACAAAAAGTTTGTTAGCATCGAACGATAGCGATCGCCATTCACCGTAACGTTGCGTCCAACAGCATCTTTGAAAAAATACGGTCCAATGATTCCACCAGCGTACAAACCACACCAAACAGTGCATTTTTCGGGATGCATGGGCAGTTCTTGAACGGCTTCTGGTTGCTCTTCACTCCAAATGCGGCAATTTTGTTTATTTACGTAGCCATTCAACCAGAAATGAGCCTCATCGCTGAACAAAATTTGTCGATAAAAAATTTCGAACCGAACACTGATTTTGGTAATAAAATTCAATGATTTGCAAGCGTTGCTCGTTAGTAAGTCTATTCATGATGAAATGTCAAAGCATACTGAGCATCTTTCTCTTTGACACCATGTCTGAAATCCCACGTGATCTGTCAAATACTAATGCATGAAAATCCTAACCTCAAAAAAATCACTCGTTACTTGGGTGAAAATGGGAAACAAGGGATAAAATTAGTACCGACCAGCCAGAATTATAAAATTCGTTGCGTAAATTTTTCTGACTCCACATAAAGATTTTTTGTGAAATTTGTACTTTTGAGGGGAAACGGGTAAAGGTGATAAAAATGGTACCAACAAAACCGGCACAATCAAAATCTGTTTAAACGATGCTCGGACTGTATAGTCACAAAAATTAAGAGAACTTTCTATATTCGTACTTTTAGGGTGAAATGGGAAAAGAGGGATAAAATTGGGACCGACCAAACGAATGCAGCTAGAGTAATGAACTAGAATCGCAAAATTCATTATGTAAAGTTTTTTCCCCGAAATTTATACTTTTAAAGGCGATAAAAATAGTACCCACTAAACGAATGTAGATGAAATTCGGCGAATACGTCGCTCTGACTGCATAGAAGCAAAATTTGGGAGACATGTTTTATATTCGTACTATTAGAGTGAAAATGGGGGATAAGGGACAAAATTAGTACCGAGCCAATGGTTGTAACTAGAATCACAAAATTCACACTCAACATAAAGAATATTTGTCGAAATTTGCACTTTTAAGAGAGAAATAAGGAAAAGGGATATAATAGTACCGAAAAATTCGGTGCATAAGTCGCTTTGACTGCGCAAACGCAAAATAGAAATATTTCGATATTATTACTTTCAAAGTGATCATGGTGAAAAGGGGATAAAATTGGTACCCACCAAACGAATTCAGATAGAATAATGAAATTCTGCGAATACATCGCACTGACTGTATAGACGCGAAAATTGGAGACAATTGTGATATTCGTGCTTTTATGGTGAAATAATGGGATAAAAAATAGTACCCACCAAAAAATTCGTACTATTAAGGGGGATTTCGGGATAAAATTAGTACCGACACAAAAATCCTAAAATTTGGTGTGTATATTTTTTCGGATCGTGTTGAGAGGAGACATAAAGAAAATTTTCGAAATTTATCCTTTTAGTGTTAATGGGACAAAAGGGGATAAAAATGGTACTAAACAAACCGATGCAGCTAAAATAATAAATATGAAATTTGGAGTAGACGTCGCTGTGGCTGCGTAGATGCATGAAATACAAGATATTTGTAGTTTTAGGGTGAAAATGAGGAATAGGGGATAAAAATGGTACCGCTCAAGTGGCACTTCTCTGATTGTGTAAACGCGCGACATAAAAGAATTTTTCGAAATTCGTAATTTTTGATGGAAAATCGGACGAAAGGGGATAAAAATAGTACTAACAAAACCACTGCAAACAGGAATGATAAAATTCGATATATACCCTCTGGCTGCATAGTCGCAAAAAAAAGTAGTCATTCCAAACAAAAAGCACCACATCCTACTCTGCCTCCTTGAGAAACTTTAGCGCTCTCTTTGAGAAACCCCTCTTGCCATCTGTCGACATGCTTCAGTAACTAGCGTGATACTTACAACGGCAACTTTAAAATAACTTTGAATAGAGTTTGCCACTTTCACTTGAACAAGAATTTAAATTAATTTCAATCTCAGTATAGTAGTACTGTATTGCTTTTTATAAGATTCGCCAAAAAACTGAGGTATAATATGTCAGTCAAATTGTTTGCAACGTAAGGAAGATTCTACAAAGTCTTAAGGTTTATAATAAATACCAAGCAAATAATAATGTAAACCAACCCTTTCTTGAAATTTCCATAGACAAATAGAATTTTGTATATGAGACAATGCTGAGAGGGACCAAGGAGTCCAATGTATGAAATATGTGTGATATTACTCTAAACTCACTGAAAAGGATCTACACTTTACGAACACCGTCTTAAAAAGGGCAAGTTTGTGTTTTAGAGGGTCTTACCAGATTTTCTGTCAGAATTTATGAAATGAATTAAACAGATAGTCTTGACCAGATTTGAACTTGGAATTGTCTTCATGGCAAAGGCGGACATTAACGGAAATACCACGGCATTGCTGATGTATATACCTCTGATGAGCTATAGATCAAATACTCTACTAAAGTGGAAGTGTATACAAGATTCGGATAGACTAACCACAGCAACGTCTATACTCCTTCTACTTAATCTACGTCCGCCATAAATGTAAACTTTCAAGTTCTCTTTGAAATAAAAAGCAGCCAACTATGCACAGTGGGACAACTTTATGAACATTTTTGGAGTTTCTTAAAATTTTGCTATACCCAGAGTTGTGGGCGGGGTGAGATAAATCGAATTGAAACGTATTTATAGGGTCCGCCATCTAACGTTTTTTTTTTCAACTATTCAACCGTTGGACTATTATTTGTGGGGTGCCCGAGGCAGACATTTGAATGAAATTATTTTCCATTACTAACCGGAAGGATTGCACTTTCAAATAAAAAAAGAAATTTTAGAAAATTTTCAGTAGTTTTTTTATAGCATTTTCAAAAAAAAGTTATTTGGCGGACCCTATAGAAACATTTGGTACAGTTTCCATATATATTTTCTGCTTCTATATTTTATTGTATAAAATATTCTAATATTCTATATAAAGAGAATGAAAGCTGAACGAACAGAATGACAAAGACGAACAGACAAATGGACGAAATGCCAGACAGACTAACAAGTAGGCGTACAGGAGGACGGACTTACTGGCCGAAAATGCACAAGCTGTCGGACATGCAGGATTAATACTACCCGCTGATTTATTCTATGGCAATCATAACAGACGAACTTAAGGACAGACAGGCGAATGGGTGGAGAGACAAATACACTGACAAACAGGACTGAGGAGTCGAGACAAAATTGCCCGACTCCGATTCCGGCTACGATTCCAGCATTTCATAATGTTACGACTCCGACTCCGGAGTCTACTCCAAATATGCACAAAAGCTAGATATAGTGGTACATTATTCAATAACTAAACCCTACACCATACTGTGAAATAGTGTTAGTTTAATGCAAAAATATTTTGTAACACTAAGAAATAATTGAGATGGACGAAGTATTAATTTTACTAGGGACGGATTCGAAATTGGCAAAACATCTTATAGTTCAACTAGAAACACCTGTGGTAAAAATGTGTTAGATCGGTTCAGATTTATATATAGCTCCCAAACAAATTTCGCTCCCGATTTGACTTTTTCCGCTCTAGAAACCACAAATTGTATCAGATTGTCTTCAAATTTGGCAGACTATCTTATATTTCAACTAGAAACGCCCATGATGAAAATGGGTCAAATCGGTTCAGATTTATATATAGCACCCATACAAATTTCGCTCCCAATTTGACTTTTTCCGCTCTAGATACCACATATTTTAACAGATTTTCTTCAAAACAGACATATTGAAAAAATGTGCTTAAATACTCTAAAATATTATATGGGTATTTTTAGTCCTTGTGAGGGAAATTTTTTTCCCTTTGGCCCGATTTCGCCCAGTTTCCCAACGATCTACGACTATGAGGAAAATTTGGAATGACAAAGCTAGTATACCCCCATCCTGGAGTTGGAGGGTATAAAAACTTCAGTTTTCGTTAAGAAGGTTAATATAACATTATTACTTCCCGGTAATACAATGATGCCAGTTGATTCTATACATTCTACAATTGAATCATTTTGTAAAGGAAGAATAATTTGGACCCCTTCTGAGTGGCCGACCAAATTTACCATAATTACGACGCGTTATGAAAGCATTTTACTAAATCATTTAGATTTTAAGGACTGGAATTCATTTTCTACAGCATTTCTACCGCCAAACATTAAAATAAAATTTAATTGTTTGAGATCGGCACATTTTGAAAAACTGGTATTTTGCTCACAATTTAAATATGATAGTTTGCAGATAGTATGGTGGATGAAATGAATATTAATTTAATTATCCGTTCAAAGAAAAATTCAATATCGATATTACCTAAAAACATTTATATGAAATTTAACTATCAATCATAGCATATGTGTCAAAAATAGTTGTTTATTAACAATTTGAGTTACTTTACTGTTGATTTTACCTTTATAAAAGTAGTGTTATTTATTTTATTATGTTGTTTTAATAATTTTTTTATAATAAAAAGTGTGTTTTTACTAAAATTTCGAGGTTTAATCGAATAAAAACTTATATCGTAAGCGCCATAGTTTTTTTTAGTATTTGTAGCCGCAAGTACAATATTTGTATCACAAACGCCAAAAGTACCGTACCGTATAATGTAAACAAATGATAAATTTTTAATAATAATTCGTTGTGTACGGCGGAATTAAAACATATTTCATTTTATGCAAATATTTCAAAATAATCAATAAAAACCTTCTCCTGTAAAATGTGTGTTTTGGCGCTTGCGATCATTCCGCGCTAAGGGCTCGATATATCCGCCGATTTTGTTCAACTTTGAGAGAGAAAATAAACCACAGTTGTCCATGTTTTGAATTATGTTTAACAGATATTCTTCTCTTTCATCTGATACCCAAATTCGTATATCGTCCTGAAAATGAAAAACTGAGTACACGATTTTTCTACATACGAACTCTAGTTTCAGCTTTATATGATCCTGTTCAGATCCAAAAAGTACTGTCGCACGGTGTAATATTAAATATTTTATTACAATTTATTTCATTTGCCTTGCCATAATATGGTCGTCAGCGACCAAAAATCATGATGAAGATAGTGAGCATCCAAGTAATAAGTATCACCACGACATTTGTAAATAAATTTGCTTTCTATACAATTCCGTATCGCAGTTCAAATCAAATACTAAATATTTTTCAATGTACTTCGAATATCCCCATAAAATCCCCAAATTTTTTAAGAAATCCTCAAAAAATCTCCTGTCCTCATTTCGTATTCGTTGTCCTTTTGACCACTGATTTGATTGTAAGATTCAGTAAAAGACACGTCTAACTTTATTATTAAGTGGCTTTGCAAACATTTACCCTGAGACTAACTTATAATACTCTATTGCACTTATTAATACAAGATTCATAATTTGGTACTGCAACGAAATATTCTTCAACAAGGCCAGTGTATATTCTTTTAAAGATCAATTACAAATTAAAAAAGAGATTTTTCCACAAATTCCTCCCACTGTGGCATTGACAGGGGGCGGATTCTATGCTACTTCAGTTTATACATGGTTGTTGTTATTGTTTTTTTTTTTTTTGTGAAGAATTAAGTTAACTTTATTTTCGTAGCTGCTGTTTAATACTCTCAGAGCATAATTTGTTCCGCACTACGACAATAAAGTAAAGCAGAAGGAGCACGAAAAAAATGGAGCAAAAAGGAAAAGCAACAAACACAGCATCTGTTTTAGTCATTTTAGTTGGAAATTGTAGCAAATTCAAGTGCCTGCTGAGTGTTCGCCATAGAGACGCCGGAGACATCATTACTGTTCACATTTGCTCTTATTATTATTATATTTTAGTTTACTTGCTTGTTTGTTTGTGTTATGATAATGAGTCCGTATTAAGTAGTTTCATGCTTATTTAAAGTGTCGCCAGCCGACATGGGACCACGGGGCAGTGGTTCAACGGTGCATTATAAATCTAACATCAAGATCTTAGGTGACGGTGAATGAACAGCAGGAATTTATAATGGAATGTTATGGAATACAGCGAAATATTGAGGAAAACATACATATTTTGGGAAACTGACTAACTCAAATACTAAGAATATTTTTCGATATTAATAATATTACAAAATGAAAAAGATAAAAATGACGAAAAATTACTACACTTGCCGATTTTTCAGTCTTCAAAAAAAAATAAGAATTTTTAAAGTGGGGAAATGTGTTCCATAATTGGGATATTTGCTAATTCATAAAAAATGATGAGAAACGACTAGATTTGCAGAGCTTGCATTATTCCAAAAAATGCCGAATTTCCAAAGCGGGGAAAATTTGTTCCAAAATTGGGATTTTTGGTAAAATGTTTGCAATACCTTTATTTACAACAAAAATCTAATATCTTCCGTTTTTATGAATTTTTGGTATTTTTGTTGGACCTCCAATTCGAAACATTTTGAGAGGTGTGAAGTGCGATGACCAAAACTTGGATGGACGGATTTGTAAAAACAATGATTTTTTGGACTCATACAAAAAATGTCTGTTTATACACTCCACGAGAGTATTATGTCTTTGTGCATTTGTTTGTAACACCCAAAAGGAAGGGAGGTATACTCATTGTTAATTGTACCGATCGACTTAGAATCACTTTTTGAATCGATTTAGCAATGTCCGTCTGTCTGTCCATCTATTCTTGTAATCAAAGTCCAGGTCGCAATTGTGGTTAAAACTAAATGAAACTTTGCACAACAAATTTTTATGGGATAAGGTCGAATGCTATTTAATTTGAAGACAATCTGTTCAGATTTAGATATAGCCCCCATACGAATTTCACTTCCGATTTGACTCTTTTCACTCTAGATACCACATATTTTAACAGATTTTCTTCAGATTTGGCAAAACAATTTATTTTTAAACTAGGAACACCTATGGTGAAACTAGGTCAGATCGGTTCAGATTTATATATAGCTCCCATTAAAATGTCGCTCCCAATTTGACTTTTTCTGCCCCACGAATTTTCACCGAATTTCTTCGAACTGAGCATAACACGTTATATTTGAACTGGAAGATCTTTTTTTTAATGTTAGTCTCTTTATTTAATATAGCCTTGCCACAAATATTCTTTTCGATTTGAGAAATTTGACCAGGCCATATAAGCCTATGATTAGGAAACATACAAAAATTCTTCCCGTTTTCACTTTTTTAACGATTTGAATTGTATTCGGATAGAAAGTGGAGTGTATCATAAAGTCGGCCCCGCCCGACTTTTGCCATTCCTTTCTTGTTTTTTTTTTTATTAAAATTCCGAAAGTTTTCTCTCATTTTGAAAATATAGATCATACCCGCCTATATTGCCATATAAAGATAATTGTGATGGCTAACAATGTTTTTAACCTCACTTTAACATAGAAACAGTAGTTCAGGAATAGTCTCAAAAAAAATTATTTAAAAAATCATTTTTTGCTGGCACGAAAAAACCCATAAGAAATAGAGAAAAATTGGGAAAAATTATTTTGTTCTATTTGTAATAGATAATAACGCAGAAAAGGTGGCCTGAATGAATGGATTAATGCGGAAGTTATGATCGATCCTCTTTGTTGACACAAGATATTTTTATGTTGTCATGTCATGTTTTTTTAATTTTAGATTAAAAAGCATGAAAATCCAATACAAATACTTAGAAAATAAAATTTTTAGTTTTATTTTTTAACAAATATTCTAGCGAAGAAAATAAGGCATATTTGAAGATAATCGATAATTAAATGTAGATGTTATGACCCTAACTTTTTTCAAAACTACAAATTTTGGTCATTCTCTCAAAATTTTACCAATTTGGGGTCCAACTAAATATCTAAAATTCTCAAAAAATAAATAAAAATAATAGAAAAAATTACAAATTTGCAGATGTCCCAAAGTGGGGAAAAGATGATACAAAATTTGATATTTTACTAAAATGATTACCGCAGAAATACAATATTTTTTGATTTGATGAATTTTAGGAATTTTTGTTGCATTTATATTATAAAATAGCAAGCATTCTAGCGATGAAAACAAAACCTATTTGAAGAAAATCTAAATCTGAATAAATGTAGAAGTTATGACCCTACATTTTTGGCCATTCCAATTTGCATCTCTCAAAATTTTATGAATTTGTGGTCCAAAAAATAGCTAAATTTCATAAAAGCAGATACATATAATTAAAAAATACTAACTTCGCAGAGTTTACATTTTCCCAAAAAATATTGGGTAATTCCCAAAGTGAAAAAAATGTGTTCCAAAAATAATTAAAATTCATAAAAACAGTTAAAAATGGAAAATGGTGTTCCAAAAATAACTAAAATTCATAAAAACAGTTAAAAAAAATTATGAAAAATTACTAGATTTGGAGTTTTTTTTTAAATCCTAATTCCTAAAGTGGGGAAATTTTGTTCCAAAATTTGGGTGTTTTTACTAAAATGTTCCCCATGACTTTATCTCCCGCAGATATTAGCTTCGCAGATTTTGCATTTTTTCCCAAAAAAGAATTTCCAAAGAGAGGAAATTGTATTCCAAATATACCAAAAATTCATAAAAACTATGAAAAATACTAGATTTGCCGATTTTACATTTTTTCAAAAAAATCGGTAGAATTCCCAAAGTAGGAAAAATTTGTTTCAAAATTTGAGATGTTTTTAAAAATGCTCACCGTGCTTTTATTTCCAGCAGAAATGTAATATTTTCAGATTTTATGTTCCGAAAATACGTAAAACTCATAAAACAGTTAAAAATGGTGGGAAATTACTAGATGTGGAGATTTTGATTTTTTTTTTTCAAAAAAAATAGAATTTCCAAAGTGCGAGAATGTGTTCCAAATTGCGATATTTTTACTAAAATGCTGACCATGCTTTATTACCAGCAGAAATGTAATATTTTCTGTTTTTAAAAATTTAGGGTATTTTTGTTGGAGCCCAAATTCCCGAAGTGGGGAAATTATGTTCCAAAAATACATAGAATTCTGTTAAAAACTGTTAAAAATGATGAAAAATTACTAGATTTGGATATTTGGATTTTTTCCAAAAAAAATTCGAATTCCCAATGTTGGGAAAATGTTCACATTTATATACCGCAGAAATGTAATATTTCCTGTTTTTAAGAATTTAATGTACTTTTGTTGGAGCCCAAATTCACAATGTAGGGAAAATGTATTCCAAAATACCTAAAATTCATTAACATGGTTAAAAGTGATGAAAAAATTACTAGATTTACAGATTTTGATTTAAAAAATCCGAATTCCCAAAGTGAGAAAATGTTTTCCAAAATTTGGGTTTTTACTAAAATGGCTATGACTTTATTTGCGCAAAAATTTAATATTTTCTTTTTTTATGAATTTAAAGTATTTTTTAAGGAATCCAAATTCCCAAAGTGGGGGAACTGTGTTCCAAAATTACCCAAAATTCATAAAACAGTGAATGAAAAATTATCAGATTTGGAGATTTAGAAATATTTTCAAAAATAAAAAAAAATAAATAAAATGCTCACCATGCCTTTATTTATCGCAGAAATGTAATATTTTCTGTTTATATGCATTTAATGTATTTTTGTTGGAACCCAAATTCACAAAGTGGGGAAAATGTGTTCCAATAGTACCTAAAATCATAAAAAGATGAAAAATTTGTAGATTTGGAGATTTTGATTTTTTTCCAAAAAAATCCGAATTCCCAAATTGGTCAAAATTTGTTCCAAAATTGGATATTTTTACTGAAGTACTTACCATGCCTTTATATCCATCAGAAATGCAATATTTTCTGTTTTTATAAATTTAAGGTATTTTTGTTGGAAAAAGTGGGGAAATTGTGTTCCAAAAATAAATAAAAATTAGCAGATTTACACATTTTTCATTTTTACCAAAAAATTCCGAATTCCCAAACTGGGGAAAATTTGTTCCAAAAATACCTAAAAATTAATAAAACAGATAAAAAATTATGAAAACTAGATATGCCGGTTTTGTGTTTTTAAAAAAATCGCCAGAGTGCCTACAGTGGGGAAAATGTGTACCAAAATTTGCTAAATTTTAAATTTACTAAAATGATTACCTTGCCTTTATTTGCCGCACAAATGTATTATTTTCTGCTCCGCTGAATTTTAGGAATTTTTTGTTGAACCACAAATTCATACATTTGTGAAAGATTTGAACTGGAATAACCAAATCCTGTATTTTTGCAGAAATTTAGTTTTAATAAAATCTTCAATAACTCAGTAAATTACCAAAGGATTTTTAAAATCAAAGTGGCATTTTACTCCTTTCTAAATACATGTTTAACACAAATTCACAAATAGTACGAAAGGTCTTCGTTTTTACATTACAAATACGATGAGGAAAAGAAATTTGGTGAGAAATTGATAACACTATGGAAACATTCCCAAGAACTAAAAGAAAAATTTAAAAAATAATTTCTTCTTTAAATTCCCAAATTGACATTGATATTTTATTTATATACATTTTTTATATTATATCTAAATATTTCCTTTGTTCGGTGACTTAAAGGGAAATTTGATATGGAATATTTCTTCCATTTACTCTCTAAAATTCGGAAAAAGTACGAAATTAATCCTGAAATGATTATTATTGGCATTTATTTATAATATTATTTATTTATGGCATTTAAGTTGAGTTTTGGTATATTCAGAGAGTATAATTTTATGGCAAATATTTTGGTAGAAAAATATTCCCATATTGAGGTGATAGAAGGTTAAAATAGACCACAAATTTGTTCATCGTATTGTTTTGAGTAATATTGTTAAACACATCCTATACTTAAAATGTAAGGACCACAAGGTTTCGTATGTCGATTCATCAAAAGAATGTGCAAAAGGGGGAAATATTGACCCCCTCTTAAATTTTCAAAACGCCGATACACGTATATTATTTTTTCTTTATCAGAATCCGTTTTCAGAGCTTTGTTATTTTGGAAAAACGTTCATTTTGTTCCACAGTGTAATCAACTATGTTATAGCCTTACAAGTGCTCAAAGATACACAAAACCGGATTTTTACCCGAAAATTAAAATTTCATACAGATTATTAGATAAAGCGAAATAGTATCACAGTATCAAGTATTTTGGACTGCTGTTAGTGTTATAATTTACATTTAAAATTTTTAATATTACTTTCGAAAATCGCTCCCACAGCACCACAGTCGTGTGAACTAAATTAAACTAAAGTTTATTTTATAGTTTTCACTCAGTCTGTCTGTACGGATTCATTTTGTTTATTTTTGTCTATTTACATGCACTTGGCTTCCTCTTCCTTTGGAAGTTGATGTTGTAGTCTATGCTCCATAAAGTCATATTACAGACATTCGCTTGAAACCCCAACACCCCAACACTCCTCCCTCCCCCAAACAAATGTCAGTTAGAAACTTAAGCTAAAAAAAGTCCACACAACGACTTTACTTTGTTGCTGTGGATTTTATGGATATTATACATAGCTGGCGGAGATGAAGCTCGTCATTTGTATGGAAATATTTGTTAAATGAGGGATAACTTTACTAAAGCCATTCACAACGTGGATTTTGAAAAACACGAAACTGCAATTTGCTCTCATAGTGGAAATAATTAATGGTGATTTTATTTAAATTTTATGGCTATGCCTACACTTAGTGGATGTGCAATTTAAAAGGGGTTATGTGGGCGTATGATTAATACAAAAATTCTAATTTCCAACATTCAGGCGTATGATTAATATTCATTTATTCAACATTGCTCATACGCTCCATTGCCTATTGTACATACCATTGTAAACATATGTTCTGGTGAATTACTGTCAATTAATTTGCATATGCGGTGAATCTTAAATAAATCTAACCAGAGGACCATCCACACTATACGAATAGATAGCCACGACATCTTTTGCTCTTTAATCCCACAAATGACAAATGTCTGCCATAAGGTTGTTGTAGTAGTTGCCCGTTTTCTGGGTCACTGTCGTAAATTCTTTTATTTTATGATTTCGTCTTTGGCAAAACGAAACGAAACAAAAGAACACATAAACTCAGGGTGGTATTGTAGCATTTTATGTGGTTATATAAGCTGTGTGTTGGTTGATGTTTCGTAAGTGTGGGATGAAGTTGTTGTTTTATGACCAGACAAGTGATTACTTCATCTCCAACAGATTGACTTGAAATTAATTTTGTAATTCTAATTAATTATATATATTATTGTTTTTTGTTTCCTTAGAAATTTTATGACTTTTTCGGATCACTTTGGACCAGTTACAGATTACCAATAACTATGAAAAAATCGCCAAGCTGTTGAATTTGAAATAAAAAATCAGTTTTAAAACATAAATTAAAGCCGTCCTCATGGAAGAGAGAGAGAGAGGGAGAGTTTAATAACTATAGCAATTAGTTTTAAACGTCTTTAAATATATTTATTGAATTAACTGGCCACAAGAAATTTTTAAGGTCTAATAATAATATTTTAATGGAATTTTTCGCCAATATAAAATTTAATATATTTATAAAATCAATTTGCCAACAAAATTTCAGTACAAATTTTCGGTGGAAATAGTCAATTTTGTGCTGAGTTTTTTTTAGAAAAATTTAAAATCGGATCTAGAGAATGACAAAGAAAAATGCTTTAAAAACTGCCAAAAAGTTCTCGTTGAATTTGGGTTGAAGTCTTAAAATATTTCTTAATTTCCACATAAAAATGTTCCTAATGGAAGGGAGGTTGGAAGGAATGTTTCTTGTGGAATTGCTGGAACTGTTTTCATAGATAGCCCTAGGAAGGCAGAAAAAAACTTTATTGGTCCAACCTTATAGACTCAATTTCTTAGAAAAATCGGACCATCCGACGCATGACTGCTTGATGTCGAAATGGTGGAATTTTAAATGTATTAAAATTTTTAATTACATATATTTTAATTTGAAATCTCTACTAAATTTTCGGTTTTTGTAAAAAGAAATTTGAAGTGAATGTAATTTAAAATTAAAAAATTGTAAGACTAAAGTGTTTTTCAGGGAGAATTTTTGTTTAAATCAGCCTCTGATTTGTTTTTTATTATGGGATAGATAGATACAATTTTAGGAACACCAATTACTAGAAATAATTATAATTTATAATAAATAATATTAATTACTTAATACTTTAAAAATTTCAATCCGTTCAATATTTTTTTAGGGTTGTTATCAAGAGCGTTTAGCTCACAGACGGCTTGATCTAGAAACGAAGTATTTTTCTAATCATCCTTAAAGAGCTCAATTAAAGAAGAAATTATTTTTTAAAATGTAGAACTGCAAACTCACCCAGCATATTCATCTAAGTCGTAAGAACTTCAAACATTTCTTGTTAATTTAATATGGTATTCCTCCCTAATGTTATTTACAAAACCAAAAAGTGAAACATCTCTATGAGAAAGAATGTTTAATAATTTAGTAATTGATAACATTGTGAATATTTTTTTCAATATTTTTTCTGAAAAGTACTTCAAGTAACAAAAATATTAAAAAAAAGAATATCTAATGCGGACCATTTTATGAAGAAGTATATATATACATTCCGTTCATTGCATTCTAATCAATTTTAAGATATGATTTCCTTGATCCTGCAACTTTCCAGTCTAACTGCCTTGATCTATTCGAAGCTCTGGTTGCAATATTGATGCAATTTTATTTTTAAGGACAAGTGCTACCACTTTGTTCCCCATATTTAGAAGAGTTATACTTCTCCAGTTATTGCAATCGGGTAGGTTCCCCTTTTTTGGGAATTTTTATAATATGTAGTTCCTTCTTTTAGGTCATCGCTAATACATTCCGTCTTCCATAAATGTTCAATCACGGGGAGAATTTATTGCTTCAAAAAACAAAAATATTAAAAAAAGAATATCTAATTCGGACCATTATTCCGTTCATTACATACTAATCAATTTTAAGATATTAATTTTATTTCGCTCCATGATTTTCTTGATTCTGCAACTTTCCAGTCTAACTGCCGAGATCTATTCGAAGCTCTGGTTGCAATATTGATGCAATTCTATTTTTAAAGACATGTGCTACGACCTTGAAATAATTTTTTTTTGTGAGAAACTTTAAATCATAATGTAGAAACTGTCAAAAATCTGCTGAAATTTGGCTACAAGTGTGTTTAACTTACACTGTTTCCTGCAATTTTCGCTTTATTTATAAACGACTAGCTTAAGGTTGCTAATTCGCACGAGTAAAATTTGTATACCCTCCACAAGGGTATTATCTTTTTGTGCATTTGTTTGTAACAGCCAAAAGGAAGCGAGCTATATTCATCATTTATTATTCAAAATCCGTCTGTTGTTGTAATCAAAGTACAGGTCGCAATACAAAAATTGGTAAAAATAAGTTTTGCGGATCAAGGACGGACGCTAGTTAATTTAGAACAAATCGTTTCAGTTTCGGATATAGTCCACTTACAAATACCGCTTCTGATTTGAATTTTTCCTCTCTAGGAACCACGTATTTAGACGGTTTTTCAAATTTGGCACAACACCTTATAATCCAACTAATCATAATCAGAATTTTAACGAATTGTACAATTCTGGCTGGAATACTTTGGTTGGTACCATTATACCCTCCACCTACAGGATGGGGGTATACTAACTTTGTCAGTCCGTCAATATCAACCTGAGACCCCATAAAGTATATATATTCTTGAAATGGTGAAATGGGGCAAAAAGGGATATAAATGGTACCTATTAAACGACTACAGCTAAAAACACGGTGTGTACATTCCTCTAACTGAGTAGAGACATAATATAAAAGTATTTTTTCAAAATTCGTACTTTTAGGGGGTAAAATGGGAATAGAGGGATAAAAATGGTACCAAGCAAATGAATGCAGCTAGAGTCATGAAATTCGGACGGATACATTCCTTGACTGCGTAGACACAAAAAATAAATGATTTTTAACCAATTCGTATTTTCAATGGATACAATGGGTACAGAGGGATAAAAATAGTACCAACTAAACACCTATAGCTAGAATGATACAATTCGGTGTGTACCTCCCTCTAATTGCGTAGACACGTAAAATAAAGAGATTTTAGAAAGTCGTACTCTTAAGGGAGTAAAATAGGAAAAAGGGGATAAAAATGGTACCAACCAAATGGCCGCAGCTAGAATCATGGAATTCGGTGTATACATTCCTCTGATTGCGTAGATACGCAAACTAAACGATTTCTCCAAATGCGAACTTTTTACTTTTACTACAAAAATTGGTTGAATCATGAAGTTAGATTAATTTGGACATGTACGTGAGATAATGCATTTTCAAAATTTGTACTTTTGGAATTAAAATAGAATGGAAATACAACCAACTGAAACACCCACTATCTACCAATATTTATGGTATTTAAGCTTTTTGAATATATAAATACAAGAATATTCATTTTTTGAATTAACTTGAAGTATTATTTCGATATGTAAACGTATAGGTTGCCTTGCCTTAATAACTTTATGGTGCACGTTTTTGCTATAAGGGGAATGCGCATACCAAATATCAAACAAATATAAACCGATATAACAAAACTGCTTAAATACGCTAAAATATTAGGAATTATTATGGGTATGTTTAGTCCTTGTGAGGGAAAATTTTTTCCCTTTGTGCCGATTTCGCACCGTTTCAATCCCAACCGATCTACGACTATAAGACGCATTTATGGAAAATTTGAACGTTCTATCTCCATTCGTTTAGATGCTAGCGTGCTTTCAACAGACGGACAGACAGACGGACATGGCTAGATCATCTTAGATTTTTATGACGATCCAGAATATATATACTTTATAGGGTCTCAGATCCCCCATCCTGGAGGTGAAGGGTATAAAAATCTGTGCAATATCCCGACAAACTTTTCCTATGTAACTAAGTCTAACTAAGTGCCACCAGAGCCCTTCTCAAGCAATATAGAGGAGGAGTGATGACAGTGCTGATTGACCAATTGGTAACCATTACTACTGACAAATGAAACTACACTACCGAAGCTCTGACAACGAATAGGAAATAGAGACAGACGAGCATCGTTGCACACGGCTATCAGAATTGATATTGGAGATCTAACCAAATATCTCAAAGCTCGATATACTAAAGCTTTCCGAGAGCTCTGGTGCATTCAAAACGGGGTCTTAAGGCCGTATATGAATATAAGAGGCTACATAAACCAACCATGCAATAAGCGATTTTAAGCGGAGATTAATGGAGATCATAACTTAGAAACGCTTAGCTAACTATTCATTTTCGACGTCAAGATGACGATCGAAAATGATAAAAAATGATTAACAAATCAATTTTAACAATTTAAACAGACTATCTAACAAATATAAAAGAAATGGACAGAATAGACATAAAAACATGTAAGGAAAGGCTAAAGTCGGGCGGGGCCTACTATATGATACACTCCACTTTCCATCCGAATGCAATTCAACTCGGTAAAAAAGTGACAACGGGAAAAATGTTTGTATGTTTCCTAATCACAGGTTAATATGACCTGGTCTAATTTGTCAAATCGAGAATAATATTTGTTTCGGGGCTATATCCAAACATGCAATGAAGTGACTAACTTTTACAATAAGTTCTTCCAGTTGAAGTATAACGTGTTATGCTCAATTTTAAGATTTTTTTTGAAAATACGCGGTTTCTGAGTGGACGAAATTTGTATGAGAGCTTTATGTAAATCTGAACCGATGTGACCAAATATGTGGTTTCTAGAGCGGAAAAATTCAAATTGGGAACGGAATTTGTGTGGGAGCTGTATATAAATCTGAACCGATCTGACCCATTTTTACCACAGGTGTTTCTAGTTTAAATATAAGGTGTTTTGCCAATTTTGAAGAAAATCTTTTGAGTGTAATTAACAGAAATAATATCATTTTTCTCGCAGGTGTATCTTATTCTATTACAATTTTTAACTAATCGCCTGAAGTTGCTAGATTGTAACGAATACAGGAGTATTGTTTCTTCAGAAGAATAGGCTTAAATAGGCTTTACTCATAAACTTTCAATAATTCAAATATATTGTCCCTTAAATATATACATTCCCACCAAATATACCGTAGATGGAATCTGAAAAATTCTGTATTTAATTGAACAAAACTAACATTTTTGTTTGTTTTGCAATGATTTTCCACCCTTTTAATAAAACCCCAATTTCTCACAAACTAAGTCATTGTGTTCCATTTTTGTCTTTCGGCTTCATATGGAATTGATCCCAGTGAAATAAGCCATTCTCAACTCTCTACTTTTAATTAATAGAATAAGCCAGTCAGTCACCGCACAACTTATACGCCCACAATACCCAGCATCCGTCATACGCTCCGGTGTCTGGTGATACATCCCAAAATTAATATCAATCATACGCTTAGGGTTCTTTTAACGAGATAATCTTAAATTTCACAAACCGCTATACGTGAGGAACCCGAAACCCTTAAACAATTACAAATTGTCTGTAGCTGTTGTTGTTGCCGTTTAGTATTGTCTTTTGACCTTAACTAACTACAACAATCTTGACGATGACGATGATGATGTTGTTGCCTCCAACACAAAAAACTTTTATTATATTTAAGGGTTTATTACACTTAATTTTGTGTAATCGTATACCAGCTTTGTGGCTACACCCTTTTCCAAAACAAAGGACATGATAAGAGACATATCTACATGTGTAGTTGCCTTTTGTTTCGTTTTGTGTATGTCCTTTGTCGCATTCAACAATTCAGCGGTTCGTTGTAGTGCCCCTGGTTAAGTGCTGCTTATAATGGAATCCTTTTCGTTGTCCTTTGCGAGACTCATCATTCGATTGGTTGATTGCTCAAATTGGATAGCAATGTCGTAGTGTATCATTGCCTTCACCATTCATTGAAATAACATGTGCAAATGGATTTTTAATTGGTGTTCGTTCGTTCGGTCGTTCGTATTGATATCAATCAAAGTGGAGTAACCGCGTTCATAGCATTGAAGTGCACCACTGAGTGCCATTGTTTGAGTAGTAATTTGGGTGATTGATTTTTTCCACTTCTGCGGGAAAAATGAAGCGGAAAATATTCGTAACATCGCCATGTCATAAAAGAGAGACAAATTTATTAAATATTCTTTTTGTGAAATATTTGTATTGGAGAGCACTGTGGGGTAGATTATTCTAAATGTTTAATTCTACTCTAAGTGTATAGTCATGTAACCATATATCCCATTTTACTGTACACCTCTCACTCTATCAGCCAGCAAACTCTCAGATTTCGTTTGGGCCAGACAACAAGTTCGATACCTTCCAACTCATCGAAACATCCAGGATTGAGATTCAAAATCTGGGTTGGGAATGATGGAGGTATTTTGCAATATATCCGTAATGCTGCAAATAAACCATATGGAGGCAGGAATATAATTAAATTGTTTATGGTTCCTTAAAATATTTAAGTGATTTTTTTCCTTGCCAAGTCCTAAATCTAAATTGTATTTAACGACTTTTCATGATTTCTTTGCAACTCTTTAAATATTCTAAAGATGACTAAATTTCCCTAGTCTGTGTGTTTGTCTTAAATCCCTCATTTAAGCCGCCTCCTGCTTTAATAGCCCACATCACAGTCCCAACACATCACATTTTTCTCTGTTCGCCATATATTCCACTTTTTATCTTTATTACACTTTTATCGCTCTTCTTCAGCTCTGTGAGTTTCTCTATTTATTTCACTGTCACTCACTCACTCACTCTAGCCTCACTCACCCTTGACTCACCATCACCTGTACGCAAACAGGATACCACTGCTCGCTCATTTCCCTCCCCCCCCCCCCACAATCGCCGGTATCTTCTTTTCTATTCGTGTTGGTATTTTGCTTTATTAAGGCCGCAGCAAAGTAACCACTAAAATCAATTGAGACATGAGGGTGTGGGTGGTGAGGGTTGGAAATCGATAATTGGGTCATCAAACGAAAGAGAAACAACGACGAAGAGGAAAGCAAGGACTAAACCAAAGAAAACAAACTTTAGCTTGTTTTGTGTTTGTGTAACATGTCCCATGTTCTGGCTCTGCGGAGACAGCGGGATGATGGTTGTGTTACGTTCACCTCTACATATGTCTGTGTGCTCATTAGTAGACTTAGAGCTTTGCCAAACAGCAAACCTTTTGACTTAATGAGATCTGAAATGTGTGAAGACGAGTTGATACGAGCAGGCATGGCAGGATTTTTTGAAAAAGCGGCCAACAACACCAGGCAATCAAATGGAAATAAATTCTGTGGGTTTTTGAAATAATCGCGTATCACTAAAACGATAATTAAATTTCCAAATATTAATTTCACTTCGGAGTATATCAATTGCCTATTTTTTATGAAAGAAAGGCCCAAAACTGCCCGTAGACTTTATAGTAGTGCTTTATAGAGCGGAAAAATCAAATCGCGAGCGACATTTATATGGGGGCTACATCTAAATCTTAACCGATCTGACCGATTTCCACCATAGCTATTTCCACTTCAATTATAGGGTACTGTGCCAAATTTGAAGCAAATCGAGTGAAATATGTGGTTTCTAGAGCGGAAAAAGTCAAATCGGGAGCGACATTTGTATAGGGGTTATATCTAAATCTGAACCGATTTGCTTCAAATTAAATAGCGTTCGTCCATGATCCACAAAACTTACTTGTGCCAATTTTTGTTAAGATCGGGCTATAATTGCGACCTGTAATTTGATTACAACAATAAATGGACAGACGGACATTGCTAAATCGACTCAGAAAGTGGTACTAAGCCGATCTGTTTAATAAACGGTGAGTCTAGCTCGTTTCCTTTTGGGTGTTACAAACAAATGCACAAAGACATAATACTCTCGTGGAGTGTATAAATAGGCAAATGTATGGGGACCGCCTTAAGGCTTGTAGATGGAGGGTAGGTGTGTTCTGAAATATTGGGACTGATAAAATATAGGGGGTGGGTCTTACATTTGACCCCACTAGCGGTCTCCTGGGGCCAGTAAAAGCGGTGGGGACAAATTTTATAAACTCCTTAACGAGTGGGGATAGAGGGTATGTGTGTTCGAAATAAATGTTGGGGAAGGAAAAACTTAATGGGGGTCGGTCTTACATTTAACCCCTCTGGGAGCGACTCCGAGGCTGTTTTGGGACTTTTCCTGTATTTTTACCACTTACCTTTGACGCCGATGAACGGCCACTTACACTAACCTCACCACCCACATTTTTTGGCTCATGAATTTTATTTCCGAATGTTAACTACGGCTAATAGAAAACTGTGCTAAAATAAAATTATTATATTGATTTAGAACAAGCCGACCCCCAATTGCGATTTTATGTAAACCATATTAAAAGTATAACTTATATTATCCAATGGTTTACTGTATTGATGTTCCCAAGTATATATTTATTTATTTTCCTCAAAACACTTAAATTTTTACATTATATAGAAAAAAAGTGAACTGATGTGAATAGTTAAAATAAATTACTTTTACATCATAGTATGCAAAACTCAATCGCTGCATTATGGTTTGGTTAGGTTGAAGTATAAAAGTCGCCTGAATTGTTGAGAGCGACTCATGTCTAGTGGCATATACCTAGGCCTCCTAGTCGGCCTGTTGTGCGCCCTGCATCCCACATGTACGTAAACGTAAAGTATTATAATTATTTCAGGAATTCTGTGGTTGTCAGAAAATTCCTCACCATGCCTCTGATGTCCTCCAAGTTAGTTAGTATCCGCCCCGAATAGTTGTTGTGTTGTGGAATTTTCATCTCACACGTGTGTACGCGAAAAGTGCCTATTGTTTCAGCCCTCAGTCTCGAAAAGAAGATTAGGATTAGGATAGGATTAGGAAGGATTCCGGCTTTTAGATACGTAGCTAAAAAGATACGTAAATTTCCTTTGTTCGCAAGCTGAATTGTGATTCATTTGTCGGTACTATGCTGAACCACTGTGCTCCACCACATACACAATGAGAGTTCTGTCCCCATTGCCTTAGTTGATGTTGTCCGAATAACTCCGCTAATGACAAGGCAGCACATTCTTTGTAGATTTTAGAGTATTTTCACTTAATTGTCATCGATTTGTATAGCTAGTGTATCATTTTAGGCCTCATTATGTCCCTTCTTCGTGATACATCGCTTCATCCTACTTTTAACATAGAGCTGAACTATTACTTCAAGACTGCTGCAAAGACATTGTATTTGCCTGTGTATTGAATAATATTAAAGAAATAACTTTGGGCGAACAACTGAAATGATTTTTTATGACTTCGTTAATACTTAAATGAATTAATAATTTAAAGAAACGCCTTAAGATAATTCAAAAACAAGTAAGGAAAGGCTAAAGTCGGGCGGTGCCGACTATATGATACACTCCACTTTCTATCCGAATACACTTCAATTCTGTAAAAAAGTGAAAACGGGTAGAATTTTTGTATGTTTCCTAATCACAGGCTGATATGACCTGGTCCAATTTGTCAAATCGAGAAGCATACTTGTATCGGGGCTATATCCAAACATGGAATGAAGTGACTAACTTTCACAATAAGTTCTTCCAGTTCAAGTATAACGTGTTATGCTGAATTTGAAGAAATTCTGTGAAAATACGCGGTTCCAGGAGCAAAAATTTGTATGGGAGCTATATATAAATCTGAACCGTTCTGGCCCATTTTCACCATGGATGTTTCTTGTTGAAATAAAAGATATTTTGTAAGATTTGAATAAGATCTGTTAAAATATGTCGTTTATAGAGTGGAAAAAGTGAAATCGGGAGTGAAATTTGTGTGGGAGCTATATATAAATCTGAACTGAAATTTGAATGAAAGCTATATATAAATCTGAACCGATCTAAATCATTTTTACCACAGATGTTTATAGTTGAAATATAAGATGTTTTGCCAAATTTGTAGACAATCTGATAAAATATGTGGTTTATAGAGTGGAACAAGTCAAATCGGGAGTGAAATTTGTGTGGGAACTATATATAAATCTGAACCGATCTGACCCATTTTCACCATGGGTGTTTCTAGTGGAAATATAAGATATTTTGCAAGATTTGAAGAAGACCTGTAAAATATGTGGATTCTAGAGCAGAAAAAGTCACATCTGGAGCGAAATTTGAATGGGAGCTATATATAAATCTGAACCGATCTAAATCATTTTTATCACAGATGTTTCTACTTGAAATATAAGATACTTCGCCCAATTTGAAGAAAATCTGATGAAATATGTAGTTTCTGGAGATGAAAAAGTCAAATCGGGAGCGAAATTGGTATGGGAGCTATATATAAATCTGAACCGATCTGGCCCATTTTCATCATGGATGTTAATTGAAATATAATTTGCAAGATTTGAAGAAGATCTGTTAAAATATGTCGATTCTAGAGCAGAAAAAGTCACATCTGTAGCGAAATTTGAATGGGAGCTATATATAAATCTGAACCGATCTAAATCATTTTTACCACAGATGTTTCTAGTTTAAATAAAAGATGTTTTGGCAAATTTGAAAATAATCTGATAAAAATGTGGTTTCTAGAGCGTAAAAAGTCAAATTGGGAGCAAAATTTGTGTGGGAGCTATATCTAAATCTGTACCGATCTGACTAAGTTTTACCACAGATATTTCCAGTTGAATTATAGATCTGAACCGATCTGGCCCAAATTCAACATAGATATTTCCAGTTTAATTATAAGGTATTGTGCCAAATTTGAAGCAAATCGAGAAAAAAAAAGTGGTTTCTAGAGCGGAAAAAGTCAAATCGGGAGCGATGCAGCCTATATCTAAATCTGAACCGATTTCCTATGAATTAAATAGGGTTCGTCCTTGGACCGCAAAACTACCATTTTTTTACGATCGGACTGTAATTGCGACCTGTACTTTGATTACAACAATAGATGGACGGACGGACAGACGGACATTGCTAATTATTGGCATAGCCATCGTGAAGAAAATTAACTTCATCTGAAAACATGAAAATTATCCACATAAATTTCTTACATTTTGCGTTAAGGGCTAAACACTTTCAAAGTAAGTTTTTAATATTTCCCAATTTTGTTCGAGCGTATAGCGTCCCATTTTGCAAATGTCAAACATAAATCTGGAAATAAAAATAAAAAATTAAAATTATACGACCCTTCAAAGTCAAAGTAATCGTTAGTTCAAATTTTAAATATTAAATGGCCCACCCTGGCCCTTAACAGTCCTCTTCTCTATGTTGGTGAAGAGTATTCAGAAGTCGTTGTCAGCATGAGATCAAAGCCTGCACAACATGTTATTGTCAAACAGTTGATGGTAGTTCACGTTCAGCTGTGTGTTCAATATTCTTCATTATCGACTGTTTAGCAACAACAATAACAAGAACAACAATATCAATTCATGTCAACTCAAACAACAAACAAAATCAGAAAAAGAAGAATAATGAAATTAACAACAATCAGGAGAACACAACACCACCACCAACATCATCGCTAACATTAGCGTGGTGATACTAAACAACGCACAGTGTTCAGAAAAGATAATCAAGTACATTTTAGGGATAAAAAGGAGCAGCAATTTTATTAGAGACATTTTTTGTCTAATTTAATTTTTTTTTAATTAAAAAATGTTCACTCAAAAGTTGAACCGTACAGTGGTTCATTATTAAAATTCATCGGCCAAAATTCAATAACTTTTGTTCTGGTAGACATTTTTGAGTTCTTTAAAAAATCAAAATTAGAGAAGGACCCAAAGATTATTTTGAGATATTAATATTAAAAATAGGGAAATCAGATTTATTTTAGAAATCGGCCCAAAGTTGACTACTTTTCGTATTTTTAGATTTTAAAGAAAATTAATATTTTTATTTTTTGTTTTTATGTTTTCTTTTAACATATTTGTACGTGTTTGTTCATAATGCGAAGAAAAAATTTTGTTTTTTTTTTGTATTACAGATTTTCAAGTTTTTCAGATTTTGAAAATTGAAAAAACGTAATTTCTTTTTTTTACTTTGTCGAACACATTTTAAGAGATTTTGCTCTCAAATATTTTTTATTAGAAATTGAGGTTTTTTAGCTTTATTATGACGTTAAAACTATGTTTGTCCCAAATATATAGGGTTTGTAATAAATATTTAAAAATTTTTTTTTTCTTTGATTTTGATTTTGATTACAGACCAAAAAAATGCAAACGAAAAACTAAAACAAATGAGCGTTGGCACGGCAGAAGTATTGCTGGGTAACTATGGGCATATACACATACTTACATATGCAACTCAATGCTTGTAAGATGGCATGTGTGCTTTATTACTTGGTGCGATTTTTTAAACGCAAATTCGGCAAGTGAGTTGTGATTCTCGTTCGTTTGTGAGAATCATCTCCTTATAGAGGCCGGGTTTGATGTTGAAAAGTCGCTGCAAAGCCACTTGAAAAGACTTTTGACATGGTCGAAATCATGATCGTGGTAGTCTGCAGCCAAGTAATAAATGTCACCATGCCATTTGTAAATAAATTTGCATTCTATTAAATATAGAAGCAAAATGGTCTTGAGCCAGGACAATATCCCAGTTCATATTTTAAAAAATATCCTTTTTGAACAAATGTCTGTTGATTTTGTTCCCATTGTCCGAATGTTGTTCTCTAGTTTGTCAATTCATGATGAAAGAGCAAATCCAACTGAGCACAATTGATAATAGCCCTGCCAGATCTGACACATCTGTGATCGTTGTAGGGATGAGAAACCTCTTAAAAACCACTCGATATGTCCGTCTGTTTGAATGTCTATCTCTCAGTCTCTCTATCGTTATCTTTATTTTCCTTCTTCATTATTTGAAATTTTCCAATAATTTTTCTGTAAATATACATGATCAATGTGTTCAAAAATAAATCAATTTCCCACCACTGTGCCACGACATTTAACGTAGAACGAATGATTGAACTAAAACCGTCCGCCACAACGTTCAAGTATAGTAAAGTAAATAACGAGCACGAGTACAATGTCATCTCTGAAGAATAGCTGGGAAGGAGAAGAAGAAGGAGGCGGATGATGACGACGACGACGACGATAATGATGAATGTGTTTATATTCCACTTTATAAATCCAACGTTCATTGAACCTTGCCGAGCAGAATTTATTTTTGTTTTTATTTTTGTGGCTGTTACTGATGTATTTTAATCATCCTCCCACATATACATAAGAACAAGAGCACATTTATAGTAATACCCCATTTAGAGCAGAACAGTGCGGAGTACAGCACAGCAAGGCACAGCACCTGTCATCCCCAGTCCTCTAAGAAGATTATTTGAAAAGCTTCCCCATGGAGAAGCAACTGCTGCTGCTACTGCTGCAAACATTCATATTCTTTTGGAAATAAGATAATGGTTGGATTTAAATTGCAATTTAAAGCAAAACACTTAGAACACTGTAAGTAAGCAGCACAGCACAGCATAGCACAATGCCTTTGAGAGACATCAAGCTTTTAAAGACATTTTCCAGAAGTTGTCGAAACACTTGAGTAGTGTGGTAGTTGTAGTTGTTGTTTTTTTCCACAATCACAATACAACGCACTATGTCGAGAATATATTTTGTAAATATTTGGACTGAGTCTCTCCAGCTATAACACCTGGGCATTTATCTGCCGAACAAAGAAGCTTTGTGGTCCACTTATGTGAAATGGAATGGTTAGACAGTTCTACACAAGTTTATGTCTTGTTTATCAGGAGTATTGTGTCAGGAGTATTGTTTTGCATTTGCATAAACATTTGTAAACCTTCATATGTTTGCATAACATCATATCCCAGCAAAATATTCCAAAAGAAAAGTATCGAAAATACTAATTGATCATGAGAAACGAACATTGAGATGATAGAAATAAAATTGGAAATCGATGTAGAAATTAAAAGTAAATATCGTTTGTTTGTGAGAATAATTTACTTAAAGAGGCCACGTATATTGTTTAAAATTCGCTGCGAAGCCACCTGAGGAAACCTTTGACAGGTTGGAAATCTTGATAGTGGTAGTCTACAGCCAAGTAATAAATGTCACCATGCCATTTGTAAATAAATTTGCATTCTATGAAATATAGATGCAAAATGGTCTTGAGCCAGGACAATATCCCAAGTCAAATCAAATTTTACTGTTTAAATTATTAAAATTGTTGTGTTTTTAAATGTTTTATTTTCCGCCAACGGTAAAGCTCTCACAGGTTGGTTAAATTTGGCAACAATAGACCAATTGTGCTTGGTTTGATTTGTCATTTCGAAGATGACAGTAGAACATTCGGATAATAATAAAACGTCACATACCCAACTCAAAAAGTTCATGGACTTTAATCCATCATTTACATTTTAGAGGTAGAAACTACATTAAGTGAAGCCTGTGGAACTACAAACAAAAAGCAATTTTAGGGCGACCATGCGGGCTCGTAAAGAAAATTAAAAAAATGTTGCAATTCCCTTCAGATTAGCTATAATATTTTATTTGGGATTTTTATGATGAACCGGTCTATAGGCAAAATATTAAAAAATTACTTCCAAAGCAGTGAGTCTTTAACGCAAACTGTATGAAATTTACATGCACAATTTTCAAGAAGAGATCGGCCTTCAGTTCAGCCTTCATGAATCTCATTTCCATGCCGGTGGCTATGTCAATAAGCAAAATTGCGACTATTGAGAAGCCAATGCATCCACAACGAGTCAGTGTTTGGTGTGGATTTTGGGCTGTACTGAAAAATTGGGTTGATCGGATGAAGTACTGCCGAGCCAGTCGTGGTATGGTATATGAACGATATTGTGATCCATTTTTAAATGACAAAATTCCATAAAATCAGAAATTTGAAAAAATAATCAATAATTTTTTATAGCCGACTAAAATTCAAAATTGTAAATGGCCCACCCTACATTTATAGAATTTAAATAATTATAACCTACACCACTTCGAGCTAGACCCACCACCTAAGTATACGGAACGGCTTAGAATGACCAGCTGAATCGATTTCACTATGTCTGTCTGTCCGTCCGTCCGGCTGCTGTCCATCTAAGCTTGTTCGCACTCTACAGGTCGCAATTGTGGTCCAATTGTCATGAAATTTAGCAGAAGTTACTTTTTTTGGGCAAGGACAATTGGTATTGAATTTGAAGAAAATCGGTTCAGATTTAGATATAGCCTCCATACAAATATCCCTATAATTTACACAATTACTGCAATAGAATACACATTTTACATGGGATCATGACAACATTTTCAGGATCGTATTATATTTGAACTAGAAACAGCTCAAGTAAAAGTGGACCACATGGGTCCATGTTTCGATATAGCCCCCATACAAATGTACCTCCTATTTTCAATATTACTGCTCCAAAGTGCACATTTTACATCGAATTTTCCACACAATGTTACATTTATACTAGAAACACATATTTTGAAAGTCAGCTATATAGGTCAATGTTTTGGAATAGCCCCATACAAATGAGCCCCAGTTTACATTATTATCGCGCTAGAACCCACATCTTACGTTGGATCTTGATAAAATTTTGCAGATCATATATTTCAATAAAGAATACCTACTTTGATAATGATCTATAAAGGGACACTTTTTAATGTAGCGCCCCATTTGAATTATTACCTCTCTATGTAAAATGTGGGTCATTTTACATCGGAAGTTTTTCAAATTTTGCAGATTATATTATATTCATATTTCATACATCTATATGGGCCCACTTTTAATCTTTCCAATTTAATCTAGCGCCCTTACAAATGGCCCCCATTTTTATTATTACCCTTCTAGGATCAACAATTTACATCGGAAGTTTATCAAATTTTGCATTTTGTATTATATTTCAACTAAGAAGGCATATTATGAAAGTCAAATATATGGGACCATATTTTTGGGTATAACCCCCATACAAATTGGGCCCCCATTCTACTCTATTACACCTCCAGAACTCAGATCGTGCATTATATCTCGATATAACTTTGCATATCATGTCATGTTTCAACTAAAAACTTTGAAAGTGATCTAAATATGGAACCACTTTTTAATGTAGAGCCCTTACAAATGTCCCCATTTTAATTTTTACCCCTCAAGAACGCAAGTTTTACTTCGATTTTTTTCCAATTTTGCAGATTATTTTATATTTTAACTAAGAATATATACTATGAAAGTCAAATATATGTGTCCATACCATGGAATAACCCAAATGTTGTCCCCATTTTACTCTATTACAGTTCTAGGAACTACTTCTTACATCGGATCATAATATATTTCAAATAGGAATACCTACTGTGAATGAGAAATATATAGGTCCATGTTTTGGACCAGACCCCAAGTGTTGTTATAAGCAACCTTTCAAGTGTCGGTCCGATTCATCCTATTACTACTGCATAATTTGTATTTGTCTGCCGGTGAATTGGATCTATTATTTACCATATTCGTTAAATATAACTAAAGATGGATTTATGGTAAACTGTATAATTTATATGAACTACATAAAATTGCTCCCATGAAACACCTGGGCTTAGTAAGTATTTACGCAGTGAGTAGTGTAGGGTATTATATAGTAGGCCCTGTCCGACTTTAGCGTTTCCTTACTTGTTTTTCCTACATTAGATTTGGTTCATATTTTAATTTTTTGAGTTGTTGCTAATTCGGTGATTTTATTTAGTTATTCATTTCTGTTAAGCATATGCTCAAGAAATTAATCTTATACTAAGCATAGAGACAAATCGGTTATGGCCGTATATATCAAAACCGTTTCACGACTTTTTAAACTGTTTGGGCCACGTCTGTCTGTCTATCCGGCTGGTGATTACTGTCGAAAGGAGTCAATGAATCCATTCAAACTTTGCACATGGTAATATTTTTCCCAAACTTCGTTTATATTCGGCGAAACTGCCACGCCCCTTCCAGTACCTCACACACAAATCACGCAAAACTATGTAAAATTAAAGCTCTTATAACTTCTATGCAGATGATCGGAAAACTGTAAAATTTTATATTTTGCAATGCTTTTATAAAAGTTACATTCGCATGGAATATGGGCGATATTGACACACCGCTTCTGGTAACTCCCACACAAACTTTGGTTACAATAAAACCGACATAACATCCAAATATTTACGCTTTAGCCACGCCCCTTCTTGTACACAATTGCCTGTCTAATTATCCTGTCCCACAATAAATTTCCCTTCCTTATAACTTATCTCTGTGTGAGAGTATATATAAGTCGGTTTAGCCGACTGAAGCTTACATACTTCTTCATGTAGTTATTGTTGAGTAAAAAATGTTCAGTTCTCGAATTATGGATAAAAACAGCTTTGCACACTTTAAAATTAAACTTGCAACTTTCTAACAAGAATCAACTGTTTTTTTTTTAATTTTTTATTGTATTTGTACCTTATGTTACTATTGATGATATTATCGTTATTATGATATTTTTAATGAAATTTTGGTTGATTTTGCAAAAACAAATATTTTGAAAAAAATCGTACAAAACAAAAACTACATAACCACCACTTTCAAACCCACAAAATTGCTAAACAAAGAAATCTAATACACATAAAAAATCAAGTAAAAAAATCATTTCAAAATTAAAATAAAATAAAAAAATGTAAAAACGTAAAAAAATCTAAATAAATACTTTCAAAATAAGGTATAGTACTTTAATATCGCTCAAGAATTTTAGGAGATACAGGTGATTCAATCACCTTTATGAAAATATCATAATTCCACTATTGCACACAGGTTTCAAACACATTTTTACGCCATAAAGTTGAAATATATATATAAAATCTTGTAAGCGTTTAAAGTTCTCCAATAAATACATTCACTAGTTTTTCAGATTGACATTTTAAATGAAGTATGCATTGAATAAAAATTAAATTAATTTATTAGTTCAACTTGTTCGTTTGCAAATACTCCTTTAACGTGAAAGAAGGCCAATTTACACAATTAATATTTCCATAACTTACAAAAGATTATACAGCTATATTGCTATAGATATATTGCGATAGTTCTAGCTAGATAAATCCAAATTATTTTCAAAGGATTCAATGTTGGCACGGCTTTTATTCGAACATTATTATAAAAAAATACAAATATTCTACTGGGCACTGTAATTTAAATAATTTAATTTAAATAAGATCTTAATGAATCTCGTATACAAAACTGATTCAGCGATATGACCAAATATGTTAAATATGCACGGCTAATGGAAAATTGTGCTAAAGTAAATTGACGATTGAGGTAATTTGGCGAAAAATTGATGACGAGATATTAATTCCACCATAAACATAAATATTGAATCCATGAAATGTATGGTTTATAATCACTACGAATCACAAAACTACTTACACAGGCCTTCAATTTCCATAATATAGCCAATTTAATATTTTCTTTTCACGCATTGGCTTTAATTAATTTTTTGTAATACTGCTTTAGACACGAATTTTAACCGCAGACTTTAAATACTTTGCCTTTTCTTGATTTCTTGGAGGCTTGCCATAAAGAACATATTTAACAAATTCCAATTCTAATTTTTTCGAAATTTTGAATTGGTCATTGATAAAATATTTTTTCTAAAAATACATACATATGTACATATAAAATATTTTTATGAGCCGAATACATACAGAGACTTTCGAAACAATCCAAGTTGGTGAGGTCAGAAATCGTACCTCTTGATCGAACACCATAAAGCAAATTTTTAAATCTAAAGCTTTAAAATAGGCTTATTGCCGCAAAATTATAAATTTCGGAAATTTCATTGTTTATTGCTGACACATTTCTCGAATATGGCACTTGCAAATTATATTCATGCCTCGAATTATATTTACACACTAATGGCATGTTTTACGTGGCCACTCACTCTCACATAAGGGTTATGTATTGCTCTGGTCAATGTGCATGATCTTAACCTTTGTTTCTTTCATGTTTCCAAACAATGTACTGTGTCAAAGTCTCTTTAACGCACTTACATCCGCTGCCAGACCAGAACCAGACTCACGCTGTTCTCGAGAGATTGAAACCTCTGTGTTCTGTATTTTAAGGCACTCCAGCATATTTCCACTTGTACTTTCCATCTTCGTTAACAAGAGTCTGGCTCGAGATCTCGTTTTAGTAATGCCACCCAATTTTAAGGCGATCTATCAATGTCCTTCCGTCTGTTGAAAGCATGACAGAATAATCTAATAATTATATATCCGTTAAAATTTCTAAATTGTCCCTAACAAGGATAGAAAATACTCCCAATAATATATGGAGTATTGAGTAATTTCACGTGAAGTGATCACACACACTTTTGCTCTTCTCTCTTCCAAATTTCCCTCACATGGACTGAAAATACCCCTAATACTAAGAGTATTTCAGCCTGCTTTTTGTACATGTCTGCTTGTATTTACTTGATATTTGGAATGAACATTCCCCTTATAGCATAAAAGCGCACCATAAAGTGATTCGTATTCGTAGGGGACGAAATGGGACAAAAAGGAATAAAAATGGTACATATTCAACGATAACAGCTAGAAACACGAAATTTGGTGTGTACATTCATCTAATTGAGTAGATACATAATGTAAAAGTATTTATTTTCACGAAAATTAAAAGTTTTTCAAATTCGTACTTTCAAGAGATATAATGGGTACAGAGGGATAAAAATAGTACCAACTAAACGACTACTGCTAGAATGATGAAATTCGGTGTGTACATCCCTCTAATTGCTTAGGCAAGTAAAATAAAGAGATTTTAGAAAGTGGTACTCTTATGGGGGTAAAATAGGAAAAGATGGTTAAAAATGGTACCAACCAAATGACCGCAGCAAGAATCATGGAATTCGGTGTATACATTCCTCTGACTGCATAGGCACAAAAAAAAGATTTTTCCAAATTCGTACTTTTTACTTTTACCGCAAAAATTGTTTGAATCATGAAGATAGGTTATTTTGCACTATGTACGTGAGATAATGTGTACTTTTGGAATTAAAATAGAATGGAAATACAACCGACTGTAGCACCACCATCTACCATTATTTATGGTATTTAAGCTTTTTTGAAAATATAAAGAATGTTTATTTTTTGAATTGACTTTAGGTATTATTTTGATATATATAGTGCAAACACATTGCCTTGCCTTATATGCGTGGTTTGAAATAATAAAAATATTATATTTATTTATAAAATTATTTTTTCAATATTTGTATTTGTTTTGGTTTGGCTCTATTAAAAAAATATACTTTTCTGTAATATTACTGCACTTCTACGAAAACCGACAGCCTCTGTGGAATGCAATCCATGGTGGAGGGTATATAAAGTTCGGCCCGGCAGAACTTAAAGTCGTTTTTACTTGTTTATTTTATAAACTATTAATAGTTAATAGTGTCAGTAAGACGCTCCATAAGTTGATGTTCCTGGTACTTACTGGTACAATTATAATCGTTCCTCTGGATTTTTTATTTCATTATCCACCTTTTTGGCGATGTACGCAGTCTATGAAAAATACATCCAACCCCTGCCCTGGCATCGGAGGGGAGTAGCTCGTATTTGGCACTGGATTATAGGCTCTTACAACCTGGATCTTACAAGTGCCTCCCATTCACTGGCACATACATATGTATCTGACATTTCATGACATTGAATATTATGATACCACAACATTAATATAATCCCATCACAAGTTCAAGACCACAAAGAGTCAGACAGTCACAGGTTAACACGTCCGCACAGAAACGTAGGAGGCTGAAATGTTACTCCAAAAAAGACATACATAAATACTAAAATACATACATATGTTGTTTTAGGTACGCTACCATTAAGACCACCAGCAGGAAGCTTTTACCGAGCCTTTATCGTTTGATACAATTTTTTATTTATTTTTTTATTCTTGCAAAAATGCTCTCCATTGCAAGTTCATGGGTACATCAGTACCAGTACACTGCATTTATTGAAACATTTTTTATCCGCACAGACACCAGACAACCTCCTTCCAGTCGACTGTTGAGCTGTTATGGTCTCTTGTTCGCCACATACTTCGTGGCCATAAACAAGACTTTTTATGAGCGCTAAATTTTGTGCGGCGTTGTTCAAGCATAAAATTATTTATTAAATACTTAAAGAGGTTTTAATGTGTTAATAAAATTCCACATTCAATTATCATAAAAAACAAACCTCTATTCGTCATCCTGGCCTCATCCATCCATCCATCAAACAGTCAACCGTACATCACAACATTTCGCATAAAGTACGTTTGAGTGTGTGTGTGTGGTGGAGGTATTGAAAAATTATGTTGGCAACGTCAACATCGATATCAACGACAGCTACGCCAGCAACTCCCAGCAACGACAACATTTATGCGATATTTGATTTTAATGATGAGGCATTTTATGCGGAAACTGAGCCACTGGAGCGTATGATGAATATTAATTGTTTAGCACACCCCGCCCCCAACACACACACGAGCGCACGCACACCGTAGCGTATGATTGATTTTTATTGGATAAGCTCGTGGTAAAATACTTGTTCGAACAACTTAAATGTCCGTCAGCGAAAAAGCAGCAGCAACAACGACAGTTGAATGAAAACGCTACAACTTTAGTGTTCGGCAACAACAAAACAGCGATAAAGGACCGTCTGAATTTGTAGCTGTTTATATTTTCAAACCAAAAAAACGAAACGAAAATAATAAAAAACAATTTAAATTACTTTAATGCGAGCGTGTGGGCATTATTGCGAGCGTGCGTGCGTGCGTGTCTGTTTGATAATGTTTTTGGTCATAAAAATCGTTTAAGAATTTAGAATTACTAAATGATTTTAATGCGAGAAACACCCCCGTCTTGGAAAGATTTACTGGTAAAGCGTACGCGTGCAAAATCAAATAATAAAGAGGGGGAGAAAACAAATTTACGACCACAATACAAGCGGACTCATGTATACTGTCTAGTAATAATGCATCGAGATAAGGCTACTTAAAGTATTCGGCAACTGGTGCAAAACTTTTTTGTTTTAATTTTTTAAATTAAACACAGTTACAGAATTCTGGCTGGGTGCAACTCTCCTTAGTAAAATTCAATGAGAAGCAGTAAAAAAATCAAAAATAATAAGAATTTGGAAATTATGAACACTTTAGTTTTCACCTCACCTTGCTTTGGTATAATTAATTCATTATTTCATAAAGCTTTTAAAGCATCGGCCAAATGGGCTGGGTTAATGAACATTTGGTCTCTTTTTACCGGACTTGTAATCATACTGGGGAGAACTTCGGGCGAACGTCGGATATAGTTTGGTTGTAATAAACATTAAAAAATATACTTCTTGCATTTTGCATTAGGCCATTAACGCCCTGTGTATCAATATGAGGACAAATGTCGTGGGCTTATATTCATAAGTGGCCATTTATGCCTAAATATATAAATAAGATTTATTGTAAAATCATTGACGTTTTTAATGAAATGCTGACAATGTTGTGTAGAAAACGCTTTTTCTGGGATGTACACAGCGAATTTAAAGATTCCATCTTCATCCGTTAAATTGGTACCATTTTTATCCCTTTTTTCCAAAATTTTTACAAAAAGTGGATATTGTGGTAGGGCACGGTAAACAAAAAAAAACAAATTGGATATTTTTTGGAAAATTTTCATTTTCGCGGGAAATATGGCTACAATTATTTTCATTCATGACCTTTTTGTTTTTTACCAATTTTCCATAACCAATTTTTTCTTGGATTTTTCATTGTTTTTATACCTTGCGTTTATGAACTAATAAAAAAATTATAATTTTGATGATTTTCACTGTATTTCTGGTTGATTTTGTTAAAAATAAATCGAAATAAATCAAACTCACACAGTCGCTTAAAAATAGACCTAGCTTTAAATTTCAACTTTAAAATTTCAACAAAATGAATTGGTGTAATCATTTCGAAAATCAAAATAAAAGAATTAAAATTACAAAAACTTTAAAAAATCTAACCCTGCTATAACACAACAAATAATATTATAATATTTTAAAAGTAATTGAAATTACGTTCTAAACGAGGTATGACATTATACTTTTACATATTTTGATCTAAATATACAATAGTATATTTACATTGTGAAAGTAGGTCACTTTGGTTCATGATATAGTACCCATACAAAAATCCTTTTAAAGCGGGACAAATACAACGTTTATATGTGCCACTTAGACTGATAGTGGTCTAAATCACACTTTATCCATTCTCAGATATACAATGGTTTATGTTTGAGTCAATTGAAATATAATTTTCCACCGAAGCACACAATTTTTTTTTCTTAGAACATCCTACTACTATATCGAACTTTTGTAAAAAAAATCGACAACGTTGATACCTCGCAGGGAACCACTACTTTCAGAGGACGCGCCGACTTAGACCACTTTCATTCTTCTCAAAATTGAAAAATTGATCATTTTTAATTTTTTTTTTCGCAAAAGCAATATATCCTTACCGAAAATGAAAGAAAACACAAAATATTTTATTTCAACAAAATTGAAAAAAAAATTATACATATAAATATTTAACCTGTTCCTCTAGAAAATTTATATTGAAATTATTTTTTACTTTTCAAATAATTTCACTTTATATGTTATTCAAATTATCTGAATCACTTAAAGTGGGCATTATAATAAATAAATGTTTAAAAAATGGATATAGTGTGAATTAGACCACTTTCAAACTAACACTAAAGTCAATTTTGGTGTGCAAAAATGAGAAATGTCATTGTAAGGGTACATTTCTTATAAATGTCAGAAATTAAGGTTCTTAAATTAGAGATCTGAAATTAAAGAGAAAAATTGGCATATCTCAATTTTTTGGATTTTTTAGACCACAGTCGTTCTAACTGGCAGATATAGCGTGATAGTCATATTCTTAAAGTATTCTCAATGTTCTCAGAAAGTGAATAAATTCAGAAAACTTCAACAAAATGTATTTTCAGTCCATGTTAGGTAAAATGTTTTCCTTTGGTCGGATTTCACCTATTTGAAATACCAACAGAAGTAAAACTATTTATTGTACGTCTAATTTAAATAGTGCACCGAGCAGAACGAATTCCATGATTCATTTTCATAATTTGAACGTAAAAATACGAATTATGTAGGAAAAATGCGTCCAAGAATTTCATAATTGTATCTGGGACCGTTTGGTTGGTAGCATTTCCAAAAAAGTTAATAAAAATGTACACATCGAAGTTAATAGCTTCGGCTTCAAGCATTTATTGGGTAGTATAAAAATCTCTTAACCGCATAAAGTAACGAAATTCGAAGGGAATCCCTTTATTTTACGTTTCTGCGCAATTTTTTCATTCCATTTCTTAAGTCTATGGATATAAATCCTTACAAACCAGCAATGTTTTACATTGTTTATATTATAATTAGTATGACAATAAAATGTTTAATTAATTATATTATTTAACAATTTTTATATATAAGACTAGAAATAGAAAAATCTACAAACTCACAAATAGTGTTATAAAGTTTCATCGATTTAATCAAGGGTTCATTAGGAGCATAATTAGAAAAATGTCTATTGATATGAAAAGGGTAGTAATGTCTCAAAGATTGGGCCGGCGCATTAAACTGGATGAGTGGTAGTAACTCTGGACAATGTAAAAACACCAGTGAAGCTACATCTCTTCTAGAAGTCAAAGATTTTAAAGATAAAATCAAACATCTACTTTCGTACGATGGAATTAGTGCACAAAAGTCTGGGTCTGAGAATTCAGCAGTGTTTCTACGTATGAAATACATAACTGAATAAGCCTTAGGGATAATATAATTTTGATGACTGAGGAAAATTAGCTTATAGTCAAATAAAACACCTAAATCAAGCTTTTCAAACAGAACATCCAAATTATGACTTGAGATATTGTATTGTGAAATTATTGAATTAACGCTTCTGTGGAAAGTAATTTGTAAACACTTCGAATGGTTGATTGCTAGACCATTATACGTAGACCAACGGGAAAATCTATCAATATCATCCTGCAATAATTTAACGTCACTCAAAGATCGAATAGCCTTGAAAATATTTAGATCATCAGCATACATGAGATGCCTAGAATTCAAAAAACTGCAAACAATATCATTTACAAAAATATTGAACAACAACGGACCCAATACACTAGCTTGAGGGATACCGGATCCTCTGTTTATGGCACATAGACGAAGGAATAGAAGAACAATTTTTCATCGATTTAATAAAATGCCATAACCTTTTAGGATCAGCCTTTATACTATCACAATTAGAGGAATTTACATCCCGAATTTCATGTTTCTAGATGTTGCCGTTTGAATGGTACCATTGTTATCCCCCTTTTGTACAAAAGAACCTGGAATCGTGCGTAACTATTCTAAATATGAGGGAGGGCCGATTTCGTCCAGAAACACATGTGGAAAATTTGAACCACCTAACTCATGCATGCATTCAACAGACAGACGAGCATGAATAGATCGTCTTTGAATTTAACCATGACCCACAATATATTCTTTATAGGGTCTCCGATGAGGTGTTACAAGCGGTATGACAAAATGAATATACACTTCATCCGCAAATATTCCACAAAAAAATAGTGACGACTATTCCGCATTCCTGCAAAGTATATCATTCCATAACTTATCGATGTGTATTCTCTGTTTACTGTTTACTTTACAAATATAAAAATAAACAAAATATTGACGCCACATGTCAACATTATATCAATTTCCCATAGATATAAATATGTTTGACCACCCTGAATAATAATTGGCAAGTCAACAATATTTCTGATATGACAGAGCTTTCTAAGTGCCACTTTCCTCCTATCCCCCAAATAAGTAAAGAAATATAGTTTAAGAAATTCACACGAGAATTCCCTAAAACCATTTAATTTTTTTGTACTTTTGACCATTAATATTTGCCAACCGATGATATTTGAAAAATGCTACCTTCTGCTTAGATACCTGATATAGCTTCCTAATTATACTTCTCCCTGTTTTCTGGAGAAAAATCTATTTAATAAAATTGAAAAACTCATCGAACTGAATTAAAACTGATTGTTTGCTCCCCGGATATTTTGTCATTATTCTTGCCATGTTCAAATGAAAGTACGTCTGTATGTATGCCCACACTAACGAAGTGTTTCATTTTAATCAATTTTTATAAACCGTTTATTATGCTGCCGTGGATGCAATTAAAATTAATTAAAAACATCGAAAGCAAAGCGATTCTTAAAATTGAATTTGGGGGATTTCACTGCAGCGAAAGTTGTACTTAGATTTATTTTTAAATTAAATTGAAATTTCAAATGATAGATATTGTTGTTTATTTTCTGTTTCTACAGCGCATCGCAAATCAAATGCATTTCTCGATGTTCCCACCATGAATATGCACCATTTGAGAGTTACCGATGACGAGGATTTGGATCGTTTGAGGACGTTCAGTGCTTCAAAAGGAGGTAAGTTTTGGAGACAAAAAAAACAAACACGAAATTAACATAAAATAAAATAAAACTCATTCAATTCAATTTATATGTAAAACCAAAATGGTATTCTTTTCAAAATTTCCCTTTATTGTTTTCCATTTTGTTTCCTTTCATGTTTTTTGTATTATAACATCAATTATGTATGTATCTTTCGTTGCTTCCCCCTTTTGCCTTGCTTGCCCTTGTGCTGATCTTCTCATTATATAAAATGACATTTTAAATTTAACAGTCGATTGGGTTTTTTGTATTATGTTAAAGGGTATCACTCATGCGTTTCGCCACATCTGTTGCTGTTTAGGCGCATATGATTCAATTTTACAAAACAGGTACATTAGGTTGTATCGTTTCTGTATCTTTCAGTCGGAGAACCTAAGCAAAGGAAAGAGTCTACCAAAATGTTTATACACCGTGATAGTCAACGACTATATATATCAAATTAAAAATCAAAAGTGACAACAATCTTCAAAAAAATTATTTAAATATTAAGAGTCATTGGAGGTATTTTCAGACCTTTTTAAGGAAAAACTTTATCCCTCGCGATCAATATTACCCATTTACAATCCCAACATCCACACAGTGCGAGGAGGCAACACACTGAGTTTCATAGTTCCAGCCACAGTCGTTTGGTTGGTTTTGGTACCAACCTTCTTTTTCTGTTATCACCGGCGCACCGTTTGGCAATAACAGCGAATGTAGATTTAAAGCCATGCTAGCTTTTTACAGCAAAATATTAATAAATAAGAAAAACAATGGATACACACATAAATATACACGAAAATTAAAAGTATATATGATATGATATGATATGATATGATATGATATGATATGATATGATATGATATGATATGATATGATATGATATGATATGATATGATATGATATGATATGATATGATATGATATGATATGATATGATATGATATGATATATATGATTGCTAAATTTTTAAAATATATATGAATTTCATAGCAAAAACTTATAAAAACAGTAAAATAACGACAAACAATTGTGCTTTGCAGAAGAAAATGTTATTGCTGTTCGGTGGCATAGCCCGGCCTCTCTACAAGTTAACAGACGAAGAGCGAGATTTCCCCTCTTGTATATTTACGCTCTTTGGTTGGTACCATTTATCTCATTTTAGCCCTAAAAGTACGAATTTGGAAAACTCCATTTGTTTTCTTGTCTAGACAATCAGGAGAACATCTTCAACGAATTTGAAATTATAGCTGCAGTCCTTTGGCTGGTACCCTTTTTATAGCCTTTCGCCTCGCTTTCCTCCTAAACGTACAATTTTCAAAAAAATATTTTAGACATATTTGTGGAAAATTTTAATGAAATTTTAAATTTGAAGTTGGTACCATTTTATCCCTTTATCTCATTTCGACCCTAAAAGTACGAATTTGGAAAAAATCTTTTTGTTTTTCGCGTCTACGCAGTCGATGGAACGTACATATATACAGAATTTCCTGAATTTATTTGCATCCGCTTGATTGGTACTATTTTTATCCTAGAGGAAACAAATCGTTCATGATGCGAGTCTACACAGTCACGGAAACGTATACACCGAATTTCATGATTTTAACATAAGCCGTTTGAAGGTTACCAATATTATCCCTCTTCTTTCCATTATACCCTTTAAAAGTACGTATTTTTCAAAAAAATACCTTTATTACCTATACACAAGTACCATTTTTATCCCTTTTTGAAAAAATATCCCTTTATAACATCTTGACGCCAAAGAGTACGAATTTGAAAAAATCCCAGTGCTTTGTATCTACTCAATTAGAGGGATGTACACACCAAACTTCATATTTGTATCCCTTTTTGTCCTATTTCACACCCAAAAGTAAAAATTTTGAAAAAAAATTTCTTTGACTCTAAAAGTACGAATTTAGAAAAATCCTTTTGTTGTTCGTGTTTAAACAGTCAGGAGAATGTATACAACGTGTTCCATATAGCTACAGCCTTTTGGTTGGTACTATTTGTTATCCCCTTTCGCCCATGTTCCTCCTAAAAGTATAAATTTCCAAAAAAATATTTTTTTTGTGTTTACACAGTCCAGGCAATATGTATATTAGAGTGGCTTCAAAATAAAAGTTGTGGATGTTCCCGACTAATATGAAAGATTGGTTTATTTTATGTGTTCTCCCAAAATATTTTGCTTTTATCAGCGTCCGTTCGTGAGCTGGACGCGTTCAACATAACCTCTATAAATCAGGCTTTCTTGAATAAAATTCACGGTGAGAATGGTATTTAGATAAAACTTGCATTTTAACCCAGAATAGAGGGTGGAATTTTAACATTTTTGTGCAATTTTTGTTGCATCTGTTTTTTATTTTGTGATAGTTTGTCTTTTTTACAGGACTTTTCATTTCCAAAGGATGTAAATGTTTCAATAATTTAGTTTCGAACTTTTGCGTTTCATACAATGACGATATGGTTATCAAATGAAAGAGAAGAACGTCTACTAAATATACTTTAAATTTCGTGAAGGTATCTATGTTAATTTAACATTAACAACAATTTCAATTTTTCCCCTTTAAAAAGTTTATGTAGATTATTCATGTTTTAATTTTTAAGGGGAAAAATTTAAATGGTTGAATTCTTTTCCATAAATCTGCTTTATATAAGACTAGAATGTGTTTACGATGCAAATAACCCCATACTTCAGTTTTTACTTCACATTTAACGCAATGAGTATTAATAGTATGAAAAAAAAATTGCGTTCCTTAATGGGTTAGAAAATTCTAAAAATTGCAATTGGTTATCAAGACCTCTCCAACGAGCCCCTAAAATCATAAATCGAACTGCAAATGTGGAAGTTATTGCGGTTTTTATAAAAAATGCATCAAAAATTGCACTAAAATAGTATAAATCTGTCCTTTATACTGGGTCATATTGCAAGTTTTTAATATGGTTTGATAAGGCTCGAGTCGGATTTTAACATCTAGCGGTTTTTTTCTCAATATCATTCTCATCGTGAATTTTCAAGAAAAACCTTCACGAACGGACAATGATAAAAGCGAAATATTTTGGGAGAACACATAAAACAAACCAATCTTTCATTTTAGTCGGGAACATCAACAACATTTTTTCCTTCCTCGCAAAAGAAGCCACTCTAATATATATACACCGAATTTAATGATTTTGACTTCACTTGGAGGGTACCATTTTTATCCCTCTTTTCTCATTTACCACCTGAGTAGTTACTTCTGAAAATCCCTATATTTAACGTGTTTACACATGTAAAATAGGAATTTAATGGAATTTAATTATCTCTTTTTGGTCCTATTTCACCCCCTAAAATTATGAATTTAAAACAAGTAAGAAGGCGTTAAGTTCGGCCGGGCCGAATCTTATATACCCTCCACCACGGAGTGCATTCCACAGTATTACCAGCAGCAGCTTAAAGGATGTCGACTTTACATAGAAGCACAGTACCATATTACGAAAATTGTGATATTTTTATGCACATTACTATATTTGTTTACTATTTCAAACTATAATGTATACTTATGCGCACTGTTTAAAATCTACTGCTATAAATAAATACAATGCTGTAATTGTGAAAGTGAAAATGCTGAAAATACTTGGCTATTGTCAGTCGCCATTAGGGAGAATCATTTTCAGATACAGACAAAGTGATAAGAAAAGTATAAATTTTAAAGATATCCCCATTCGCCCCATTCTCCGCCCAAATGTACAAATTTCGAAAAAAAACCCTTTTTCGAGTGTTCCTAGTCAGAATGTATACACCGAATTTCATGATTTCAACTTCAGCGGTTTGGTAGGTCCCATTTTTATCCCTCTTTTTAACTATATCCCTTAAAAGTACGAATTTCGAAAAATCCCTCTATTTTACGTGTCTATGCAATTAGAGGGATGAGATTAGAGGTATGTACACACCGAATTTCATGATTCTAGCTGTTGTCGTATTACTGGTACCATATTTTATCCCTTTTTGTCCCATTTCGCCCGCTAAAAATTTTATTTTCATTGTGGTGCTTCCAAGCTACAAGAGGAATGTCCGCAACAAATTTTAACTGTATGAAAATAAGAAATTTAATTAATAAGCCAAGGCTACCAATATTTGTATACTATACATGGATATAATACTTCAATTCATAAAGTAAATATAAGGGAGCAATCATAAGTACCTTAAATATCGGGGGATAGAGAGTGTATTTTCAGCTACAGTCGTTTGGTTGGTTGTATCTCCATCCTATTTTAATTTAAAAAGTATACATTTTGAAAATACCTTATCTCTCACGTACGCAGTATAAGACAACTTCATGATTCTACCATTTTTTGTCGTAAAAGCAACAAAATAAAGTACGAATTTGGAAAAAAATATTTTACGTGGCTATGCAGTCAGAGGAATGTATACACCGAATTCCATGATTCTATCAGTAGCCATTTTGTTGGTACTCTCTTATTTTGCGTATCTACACAATTAGAGGGACGTACACACTGAATTTCATCATTCTAGCTGTATTCGTTTAGTTGGTACTATTTTTATCCCCTGTGGCCATTGTATCCCTTGAAAGTACGAATTTGGAAAAAACGTTTTATTTTTCGTGTCTCCGAATTTCATGATTCTAGCTGCTGTCATTTGATAGGTACTATTTTTATCCCCTTTTTCCATTTGAACCACAAAAAGTACGAATTTTGGAAAGTTCTTTTATTTTACGTGTCTACGTAATAAGAGGAATGTATATATCGAATTTCATTATTCTAGGTGCAGCCGTTAGGTTGGTACTATTTTTATCCCTCTATCCCCATTTAACCCCTTAAAAGTACGAATTTAGAAAAAATACTTTTATATTATGTATCTACTCTATTATAGGAATGTGCACGCCAAATTTCGTGTTTCTATTTGTTGTCAATTGATAGGTACCATTTTTATCCCTTTTTGTCCCATTTCGCCCCCTACAAATAAAAATCACTCTTTTATGCTATAAAGGGAATGCGCATTGCAAATATCAAGTAAATACAAGCTAATATGTTCAAAAAACATGCTGAAATACTCTAAATATTAGGGGTCTTTTCAGTCCTTGTGAGGGAAAAATTTTTCCCTCTGGGCCGATTTCTTCCACTTTCAATCCCAAGCGATCTACAACCATAAGACACATTTAGAAAAAATTTGAACCTCCTAGCTCATTTCGTTCGGCCGCTATCGTGCTTTCAACAGACAGACGGACAGACGGACATCCCTAAATCGTCTTAGAATTTTACCACGACCAGAATATATATACTTTATGGGGTCTCCGATGAATATTTTAAGGTGTTACAAACGGAATGACAAAGTGAATATACCCCCATCCTGGAGGTGGAGGGTATAAAAATCGTTTTTAGAAATTTTACACGCCATAAACAACAAATTTCGGAAGCTATTTTTTAAAATTATGCTGAGAATATTTTCAACTTTTGTTAGGGGAAAAATCCCTCTGATCTGCAACCGTTAAAACCATTTGTGGAACATTTTAAGTAGTTTTTATCCCTTTAACGCATTTTGTCCCTAAAAAATACGAGCGTGGAAAAATCCTTTTGTTTTGAGCGTCTACGCAGTCAGGACTGCGTATACACCGAAATCTAGCTACAGTAGTTTTGTTGGTACCATTTTTATCCCCTTTCGCCAGTTTCCCACTAAAAGTAAAATTTTCGCAATGCTGTGCGTTGTAATACCCACAGATCTGCAACAATTAGACAAATTTGTGGAAAAATTTAAATTTTAAGTTGGTACTATTTTTATCCATTTTAACACTACAAGTACAATTTCCCATTTCTAAACATTATTTCAAATTTCTTGCTGTCTAGTTGTCGTACCATTTTTATCCCTTTTTGACAAAATTCTCCCCCTAAAAGATCGAATTTTGGAAAATAGCTTTGTTTGTACCATTTTTATCCCTCTTTCACAATTTACCCTTTAATCGTTCTTTTTCCCCAAAACCCTTTACGCATCTTCAAAAAACCTTGAATCAATCAATCTTGAACAAATTTGCTTAATCAATCTTGAACAATAATGCTTAATGGGGATATTTTTCCCATTTGCAATCCCAACCGATCTGCAATCATTATATATATTCATGGAAAATTTTAAATTTAAATTTATTGTTAGTACCATTTTTATCCCTCTATCCCATTTTGTCCCTATAATTACGAATTTGAAAAAATCTTTTTTTTATTTTGCACCTGATTTCCGGATTTTAGCTACAGTAATTTTGTTGGTACCATTTTTATCCCCCTTCCATTCATTTTCCTCGCTAAAGTACAAATTTCAAAAAAATCCACTATTTTCTGAATATACAATGACAGTGGAATGTATACACCGAATTTTATGATTCTAGCTGCAGAAATTTTGTTGGTACCATTTTTATCCCTTTTTCTCATTTTCCCCATTTTGACCCTATTATTATGAAAATTAAAAGATCTCTACATTCTTAGCATCTACGGAGTCGGAACGCCGTACACACCCTGGCTCTTGCTGCAGTCTTTTTTGGTACCATTTTTATCCCTATCTCGCCTCGTTTCCTCCCAAAGAGTACTAATTTCGAAATATGTCTTTATATTCTGAGCCTACACTGTCTGGGCAATGTATACTCTAATTTTCATAATTCTATGTGCAGCCGTTTAAATGGTACAATTTTTATCCCCTTTCACCCATTTTCCTCGAAATGTTACAAATTTCATAAAATTCATTTATATTGCGAGCCTACATAGTCAGAGGAATATATACACCGAATTTCATGATTCTGTCTCCAGCTGTTTCGTTGGTACCATTTTTATCCCTCTTTTTACCATTTTCCCATTTTGACCCTAAAGTTATAAATATTATTATTTCTATATTTTTGGCATCTACGCCGTCAGAACGACATACACACTACATTTTCCTGGTTCTTGCTGCAGTCGTTTTTTTGGTACCATTTTTATCCCTATTTCGCCTCTTTTCCCCCAAAGAGTACTAATTTCGAAATATGTCTTTATATTCTGAGCGTACACTGTCTGGGCAATGTATACACTAATTTTCATAATTCTATGTGCAGCCGTTTAAATGGTACAATTTTTATCCCCTTTCACCCATTTTCCTCGAAATGTTACAAATTTCATAAAATTCATTTATATTGCGAATCTAAATAGTCAGGAGAATATACACACCGAATTTCAAGATTCTAACTTCAGTTGGTACCATTTTCATCCCTCTTTTACCCATTTGTCCCATTTTGATTCTAAGGTTATCAATATTTAAAGATCTCAACATCTACGTAGTCAGAGCAACGTAAACACCAAATTCCATAATGCTGGCCACTGGTACCTTTTTTATCCCTCTTTTTTCCATTTTTCCCCGGCAAGTAAAGTTTTGAATTTTTCATAAGACACTAACAATAGTGAAAGTATAACAATAAATACTTTTAATCTGTTATCACAAATTTCTAAATATTTTCTGTCAGATCATCCATTACAACATTTTTCGGTACTATAGTCACTACACTGAGCCACTGTTACAGTGCTATAGTGCGGCGCACCAATTTAGGTTACAAATCACATCAAATGAATTCAGAGCTCGTGATGAAAAGTGAGCAACGATCACACCGCCTGCCTGCTTGCCCGCCCGGCGTCTTGTCACATGAGGACCAACACCATCTGACCATATGTTTCACTGAATGAAGAATAATTTATTTCGCCTTTCGATTGATACGGTTTTGTTTGTTTCTTTTTTTGTTTGTTTTTTTAGAATTTATGCACAAATTTCAGTTTATTTATTTAACATTTGGCAAACGAAAAAAATATTTATTTGGCCTTCTTCGTTCGAGTGATAAAAAATGCGGGAAATGAGACTCCGAATCGAATTAAATGTTTCAACGTTTAAAATCTATTCATTCGCCTTTGTTTCGTTTTTTATTTCACATGGGAATTGATTAATCATGGCAGCGCATGGCATGGCATGGATATGTGGTACACTTTTTATTGGCATTTCTGCGATTTTGTTTTCATTCGCAATTTTATTTTCATACCCGCAATGGAAGTATGCTTTTCAACACTGAGATAAACAAAAACATATATATTTTTGATTTCAAAGCTGCCAAAGCATATTGCCAAAATTAGCAAAATGAAAAATCATTATTGGCCACAAGGCCAAGGAATGATTATGATGATGATTTACGAAAAAGATATTCATTTCACTTTTGTTTTTCTTTTGCCCCAAATACGCAATTTCAAAATGAAAACTGAAAGGAAACATTTGCCAAAAGCAAATATCCGAAATACCATGATCAATTTCGATAAGAAAAAAATGTTTAATTTGATTCGTTTCCTCCTGCCGTGGAAACGAGAAAAAATCAAAATCCAAATGATTGACTTGCAGTTAATTTTGGATGGCTACATCCTTAAATACGCCAAGAAAAATAAATATTTATGGACATTTTAAAATACTTTATTAAAATTCCGATTTCCTTCAGAGAGTTGAATTAAGTACTTATATATAATTTTAGAAGAAACAAGTAAGGGAAGGCTAAAGTCGGGCGGGGCCGACTATATAATACCCTACACCACTCCCTGCGTATATACCTCGCTAAACCCAAGTTTTTCATGGGAGCAATTTTATGTAGTTCATATAAATTATACAATAAATTATAAATTCATCTTTAGTCAAATGTAGTGAATATGGTAAATAATAAATTAATTGATCCAATTTTCTAGCAGATCAAGATCCAATGATAAATACAGATTATACAGCGGTAATAGGATGAATCGGGCGGACATTTGAAGGATCTTACCCACTTTCACCATAGATGTTTCGAGTTGGATTATAAGATTTTATGGCAAATTTAAAGAAAATCGGGAACAATATGCTGTTTCTAATGCGGAAAAAGTGAAATCGGGAGCGACATTTATATGGGGACTATATCTGAATTTGAACCGATCTTACCCAAATTCCGCATAGGTGTTTTTAGTTGGATTATAAGATGTTATGCCAAATTTAAAGAAAATCGGGAACAATATGCGGTTTCTAAAGCGGAAAAAGTCAAATCGGAAGCGACATTTGTATGGGGACTATATCTAAATCTGAACCGATCTTAGCCACTTTCACCATAGGTGTTTTTAGTTGGATTGGATGGATGGATGTTGTGCCAATTTTAAAGAAAATCGGGAACAATATGCAGTTTCTAGAGCGGAAAGTGGGAGCGACATTTGTATGGGGGCTATATCTAAATCTGAACCGATTTCCTCCAAATTCAATACCAATCGTCATTGGCCGAAAAAAGTAACTTCTGCCAAATTTCATGACAATCGGACCACAATTGCGACCTGTAGAGTGCGAACAAGCTTAGATGGACAGACAGACATCGTTAAATCGATTCAGCTGGTGATTCTAAGCCGATCCGTATACTTATAGGTGGGTCTAGCTCAAATATTTTTTGGTGTTACAAACATTTGGCGGAAAACTAATTTATAATACCCTAGTCCACGAAGTGGTGTAGGGTATAAAAATAGAACAATAATAAAATTAATTAAAACAAGTAAAAACCGGGTTAAGTTCGACCGGTCCGAACTTTATATACCCTCCACCATGGATTACATTCCACACGGAATGTCTATTTTCGTAGAAGTGCAGTAGTACTACAGGAAAATATATATTTTTTAATATAAACAAGCCAAAATAAATACAAATATTGAAAAAATAATTTTATAAAAGCAAGGCTACCAATACGTTTACAATATATATCGATATAATACTTCAAGTCAATTTAAAAATAAATATTCTTATATATATTTTCAAGAAAGCTTAAATACCATAAATATTGGTGGGTAGTGGGTGCTACAGCTGGTTGCATTTCCATTCTATTTTAATTCTAAAAGTACAAATATTGAAAATCTCATATTGATTATCTCACGTACAACATAACTTAACTTCAGGATTCAACCAATTTTTGCCATAAAAGTACGAATTTGAAAAAAAAATATTTTGCGTGTCTATGCAATAAGAGGGATGGATGTACACACCGAATTTCATCATTCGAGCTGTATTCGTTTAGTTGGTACTATTTTTATCCCTCTGTACCCATTGTATCCCTTGAAAGTACGAATTTGAAAAACGAATTTTTTTTTAGTGTCTGCGCTGTCAGAGGAATGTATATTCCGAATTTCATGACTCTAGCTGCGTTCATTTGTTTGGTACTATTTTTATCCCTTTTTTCCATTTGAACCCCAAAAAGTACGAATTTCGAAAAATCCTTCTATTTTATGTGTCTACGCAATCAGAGGAATGTATACACCGAATTTCATTATTGTAGGTGCAACCGTTTGGTTTGTACCATTTTTATCCCTCTATTCCCATTTTATCCCTTGTTTCTAGCTATTGTTATTTGAAAGGTACAATTTTTATCCCCTTTTGCCCCATATCACCCCCTACGAATATTGGTGCATTTTTTGTTATAGGGGGAATGCGCTTACCCAATATCAAGTAAGTACAATCAGAGATATTGAGAAAATGTGATTAAATACTCTAAAATATCAGGGAATATTATGGGTATTTTTAGTACTTGTGAGGGAAAAATTTTTCCCTTTGGGCCGATTTCGCCCAGTTTCAATCCCAACCGATCTATGACTATAAGACGCATTTATGTAAAATTTGTAAGGACCGATTTCGCCCACTTTCAATCCAAACCGATCTACGACTATAAGACGCATTTATGTAAAATCTGGACGTAGCGTGCTTTCAACAGACGGACGGACGGACATGGCTAGATCGCCTTAGAAATTTATGACGATCAAGAAAATACTTTATATGGTCTCAGGTCGATATTTCATGGTCAGGTCGATACCCATCCTGGAGGTGGAGGGTATAAAAAATCATGAAGACTAAAAGTGTTGCAAACTTCGCTTAAATTTAGGGACAGTCGCCAAAATAAATTGAGATATTTATATACGACCGGATATTAATAAAATTAAAGATAGTAGGTAGGAACAATAGTTAAAATGAAAAAGAAATTCTTAGAAAAACTAGTCAGGCATCATTTTAAAAATATTTTTCTACATAATTCCAATATATCTCAATACATGTAGATTTTATGAAATGTTCAATATGAATTTGTTCAAATATTTTTCTAAGGTGACTTAATTATCTGGAATATAATTTTACGAGGAAGAGAACGAAAAATTAATAAAATTAATTAATAAATCATGATGACTACAAGTGCTGCAAACTTCGCTTAGTTTAGGGACAGTCGCCAAAAAATGAGAAAAATAATTTTAGATATTTTTTTACAAGGATACAACCGGTTATTAATAAAACTAAAGATTAACGTGAAGGCTACAGCAGGAACAATAGTAAAAAATTTAATTTTTTTAAATTTCCAAATAAATTCGTAGAAATTCCTACGACAAATATTGGACTTTTAATAAAAAAATGCCCATTAAAAAATCGATTTCGAAAATGGATTTTTTTTAATTTCCTAAAAAGTAATATCGTATTCGAATTTAGGACAACAAAAAATATTCGAGAATATTTACAAAGCCCAGCGGCACACTATTCTTATCGATCATATCAACTCAGATGACATCAATATAAATTGTCTTTAAAATGTCTTCAACCCCCTCCCCAAGATTTTATTCAATTTGATGGAATATATGCAAATCAGATTTAAAGGCTCCATCCAAGCTCTGTCTCATAAAAAAACTCTCCTTTGCTTTGTCAATAGTAAACTTTATCAAGACACTTTATGACACCCCCTCCCCCTCCTCCCTTTCAATGGCGCATAAATTCAACGCATATTCTGAAAAGAATCAACAACATATGATTGATTGTATGTGTCTGTGTATGTGCCTGTGTTTGCGTATATTATTGATACAACTTTGCATGTAAATGACTTAATGTGATTGAATGAACAAACATCCATCCCCTACGCCTGCTTGTTATCCTTTTAAATGACAGGCATTACATGGTATCATGGGAAGAGCGAGTGAGAGTGGAAGAGACAGCTCAAATCTCCCAGGGGCTTACAATCTCAGACGCCGAGCAAACGCCACCAAGCAATGTGGATGACATGTCAAAATAATACGCTTTTGAATATGAAATGATTTTGAGAGGATTATTGCAAAGACCCATTTAAATTACAGCAAAAACAAAACGAAGAGACAACACATTATGGCAAATATTGTCGATGGACTCCATGAAGCCAGGGCTTTGCTAGAAACAAATGAGCCATCGATTCGAGAGCATTACATCAAGTAGAAGATTTGGCTCAGATTGTGTTATGATACAGATAAGTTATTTTGATATACTACAGAATCAAATGCCAATAATCCCAAATATATGAGGCGGCGGAAGGGAAAGCAGCTCCTCGGAATTAGCCAGCTGAGTGCGTTATCATTACTGTCGGTTCCAAACAGTTTTTTGCTTCTAAATATCGCCAGTATTAAAGAGGTGGACTGCCACGGTATTGGACCTGAATTGTCTCAATACAATGTCGACACACTGACAGAAAATGTTTTATGGTTTTGATATGACGAGTGCCTATATGACAACACCAAAAAATAGTTACCCATATTTTCACAATGTCCTGGTTAACCTCAGTTAGAGCTAATCGACAAACAGTGGTTCCAAATCGAGTTTTGGAATTAATTCTTTAACTTTTGAACGGTAATAGATATTGTGACACATGTGTTTTCCTGATAATTTGCAAAACTCTGGATATCCAGTGGGTATGGGGGCCAGGCCACTTGGTACTGTACTGATGGCACTGTTGTAGTGATCATATTTAGAAACCAACAAAAATTTACTTACAGTGTGTACCTCAATTAGTTTAAGATATATTTCGATTACAACTATCATATTTTGGCCGATGTTAGTTTTTACGAAGTATTTGTGCAGTAGAGTGTTTGTAAAACTCTTAATAAACTACTGTAAAGATTGGTGCAAATGTGTACATCAATCGGAAGGTATAGACTTCTAGAGACAACACATTCAAAAAGTGCCCAATTTTAAAGTTTTCTAAAAAGGCGACAAAACGATTGTTATTTATCGTAAAGAAGGTTGAAAGCCTCTCTTGAATCATTTTGGCCAACGGTCCTCAATAGGTGCACCGCAAAATTTGCAATTTTTCAATCCAAAAAAAAAATATTATCAAAAATTCTCATACCGCAAAGCACCGATTAGAAAATGTTTAGTATATATTTTTTTATCCTCATATGTTGACTTCTTATTCTAGAAGTACTACCACATCCCTGCGGTAAGTAAAAAGTGGCGACCATTTTAGTAAAAAATGCCAAATCTCCACTTTAGAAATTTGGGTATTTTCTTGATATACGCAAAAACTTATTATTTTCATAAACTTCTTTTCTACACAATTTTTCTGATTCAAATATATAATAACAAAATGAATATATCGCATAACAGATATATATCAAGACTACATGATAATCTAAACCGAGCTGCCTAATTCCATCAAATATATGGAGCATAAAACGAGTGACATGTAAAATATTTCATGGTGGTCAGTTGAAAAATATGGCTTTTGAAGATAAGAATATCTTGTTTATCTTAGATTTCAAACGAGTTTGTCCTCGAAAGTCCTTATGTACCTTCATTGAGATATAGAAACAAAGTTTTGTAAAGAGGACTTTATCTAAATAAGAAACTAGTAAATCAAAAAAAAATTTTTTTTTTTCAAATCCATGCTTTATGCAAGCAGAATTCTATTGGGCCTAGAAATTCTTTTTTAGTTATCTTTTGTAGAAGGAAAAATTACTGCAAAATTTCAGTTTTTTATCTGCCATAGAACGGCATATATTCGAAAATGGGTTTTAACTTCGTATGGGAGGTGCCACGCCCACATTTCCATTACCGCCCATTTTTGTCACAACTACGCACATTAATGCTAGATGCACTTACACAAAATTACAGTAGGTGTAATTTTGGTTTTAACTTCGTATGGGAGGTTCCACGCCCACTTTTCCAATACCGCCCATTTTTGGCACAACTATGCACATTGATGCTAGATGCACTTACACAAAATTTCAGCACTCTAGGTGTCATAGAACTGACTATATTCAATAATAGGTTTTAACTTCGTATGGGAGGTGCCACGCCCACTTTTCCAATACCGCCCATTTTTGGCACAACTATGCACATTGATGCTAGATGCACTTACACAAAATTACAGCACTCTAGGTGTCATAGACTGACTATATTCAATAATAGGTTTTAACTTCGTATGGGAGGTGCCACGCCCACTTTTCCAATACCGCCCCTTTTTGGCACAACTATGAAAATTGATGCTAGATGCACTTACACAAAATTTCAGCACTCTAGGTGTCATAGAACTGACAATATTCAAAATAGGTTTTAACTTCGTATGGGAGGTTCCACGCCCACTTTTCCAATACCGCCCATTTTTGGCACAACTATGCACATTGATGCTAGATGCACTTACACTAAATTACAGCACTCTAGGTGTCATAGAACTGACAATATTCGATAATAGGTTTTAACTTCGTATGGGAGGTGCCACGCCCACTTTTCCAATACCGCCCCTTTTTGGCACAACTATGCACATTGATGGTATATGCACTTACACAAAATTTCAGCACTCTAGGTGTCATAGAACTGACAATATTCGATAATAGGTTTTAACTTCGTATGGGAGATGCCACGCCCACTTTTCCAATACCGCCCATTTTTGGCACAACTATGCGAATTGATGCTAGATGCACTTACACAAAATTTCAGCATTCTAGGTGTCATAGAACTGACAATATTCAATAATAGGTTTTAACTTCGTATGGGAGGTGCTACGCCCCTTTGTCCAATTGGTCAAATTTTTCCATTTCCTTGTATTGTCATCGAAAATGATTAAGTGTGCAAAATTTGAGCAAAATTGGTTGAGAAAAAAGCTTTCAAAAATTGATTTCAAATTTTGTGGCACACAAACATATATACAATGTAACCTTATATAAAGCATGGAAAAAAGGAAAGTAATTAGATCAGTTGTCTGAATTTCAATAAAAAAATTATTTATGTAGACAATTATTTCTCTAATTAATTAGTAAATGTGTTCAAAGACGCAACTAGAAAACGCTTTTAAGCGAATATCTGTAAACATTAAAATCAACACAAAACAATATTCATGGATAATTTTTTTAAACATTTTTTTTATAAAAGCCCAATTTTCGTCACTGTATATTTCTCAACACTCAATTTTGAAAACAGGCTTATTTTACTCGCTGACATTTTCAATGAAATCTTATCATGATGGCTACAAATGTTAAAAATAAAACAAAGTTTTAGTAACAGTCTCCAAAAAATAAAAAAAAATATTTTTTAGCTGGCACGAAAAATCCTATAAAAAATTTCAAAATATATATTTTGTTTTGTTTTAAATATCTAACATTCTAACAAAGAAAACAATGTCTATATAAAATATCTATGGATAAATGTAGAAGTTATAACACTCTTTATAGGCGCAAAATAATTAAAAAATCATGGTGGACAGTTGATGTTTTCTGGCTATACTAGGTCATGATAGGAAAAAGGGGCGTGGTACTGCCCACACAAACTATACTTTAAAACTATCAATTAGTACTCATTTTATTTTCAAAAGCATACGAATAAGGAATGGGAAAGAATGAACCCGTGCAACGCCGGTTAAAAAGCTAGTTTATTATATTTTCCACTTTTTTTCGAAAAAAAAAGAAATATTTTTTTCTCAATTCTTGGAAGACTGTTCTAGACCCCTGTTTCTATATGAAAGTAAAATTCGCGCACTTCTGTAGCCATCATAAGTACCTTTTAGTGAACATATAAGAGGGTGTTATCAGACTTATATTTCCAAAATAAGAATACAAATATTAAAGGTATCTCCCTACTAAAATTCGAATTTTCAATTTTGGAATCATTTTGAAACAGGGCCACCTACTTTTTCATGAACTGCGTACATGGATAAATGATAGAGACACAATTTTTTGATAACCCTTAAAAAAATTTAAACAGTTTCTAAAACGGAGAAAAAAAAATAATCGACTTTAATCAGAAAATAGGGTTAATAGACATATTAGTGCATAAAAGCCAGTTTTTACCTCTTAAAGCGGAGCTTTGCCTTTCAAGAAATCACACTATACAACAAAAAATCGTTATTTTTTGTTTTAAGGCATACTTATCCATAAAATCAACGAAAAAAAATGTTTATGGATATATTTTTTTAATTTTTTTCTAAATTTCCAATTTTTATCGAAGGTGCCCTTAATAGTTGTAGTCTCATAGTTTACGATCACGTTCGGTTATAGAATAAATAAAAAGAAACCATAATGGCTACAAAACAAAAGTGATTTAGGTACAGTCGCAAAAAAATTGTAGAACTTTTAATTTTTTAATCGTTTATTGGTGCTACGGAAAGCCCATTTCAAATCGGAAAGTTTAAAAACATCTATAAATATTTTTTTTAATTTCAAAAAGGCATACTTTTAATTTTTGCTTAAATAGCCATTTCTGAAAGCCATTAAAATTTAAAATAAATTATTTTTATTATATATTTCGTAACGAATAAAATAAAGTATATGAGACAAATCTAACCAGCAAAAAAAATGGAAGTACTTCCAAAGGAATAACATGCTTTGAAACTAGATGTATGCGCTAAAAATGTACTTTGGACGAAGTTCTTTTAAATTGCATCAACAAATGTATATATAAAGTCATTCGAAGGTGGAGTGTGTTACGATTTTCCGCTTTTGAAGAAGTAGTTTAAGAAGTTCTTTCTAAAAAGTAATACCAGAGGAAGCATGTGCTAATTTCAAAATTATCTAAATATGGCGTCTCAACTTGTAACACAATTCCAATTCCTGCTGCCGGATGAGTTCAGAAACTTTAGAAATGTAATGATTCAGTTTTTTATTTAAAAAAGTTAAATCTCATTTTATTTAAAAAATGAAATGTATATGCTTTTTACAAGCGTATCTCAATAATTTAAACATGAATGTATGAATGGTGTAAAGGTATAACATTTTAGAAATATATACTTTTTTATAAAAAAAACATATGATTGCGCTTAACCAACAGCAAGATTTGTTTTACAAGTTCTAAGGTTTTTCAAAATAAAAATATTTTAAATTTTAGACGAATGTATATACAGATAGATATAAGATGATTAGTTTGAGGAAACAACTTACGAAATGATTGATAACTTTAAAATCAGTATCAAGATGTTGATGATCTTCAGATGGAAATATCTTGACCACCTAAAATTCAAAATTATAATCAGACTATTGAGAATTGTCTATCGCTTTAGTGTCTGCTTTTACTTTTTTATTTTCCTGAAGTAGTGATTAAGTTAACACCATTATCATTGATTGAAAAAAATCCATTTTTCACTACACTGCAAGATGTAATTAAAATTGGATTACCTACACTGATATAAAAGAACATCCACAATTCCATTCTTTCATAATATTATGAACACTGACTAAAATGCACTGAAAAGGTGACCTAAAAAAGGACACCCCTCCTATGACAACCCCGTGTAAAATTCATTGGTGAAGATCCGCTTTTTCACCACTTCCGAATCACAATATGAACATCTTTTTCACTTCCTTGGATGCTCTCTTTTTGCTTGGTATGGATAAATAAAGATGTTGTGATTCTTAGTTTGGTGATAAAAGATTATAAAAAATTTGGCGCGTCGTTCAGTTCAGTTGGCTATCGTTTTCCTAATTTTTCTCATTTAATGATTCCTTTAATACCAAATCATCGCTTAAATTATATTAAATAAACCATAGTTCAGAGTATTAAAATTTCATAGTTTTTAATCTCTTATTTGTTAAACAATTCAATTTCAAATCCTTTGGCTTAAATTTCGAAAACCAAATTTATTTGCCCATGAATTTGTGTGGTTTTGTGGAATCCCAATTCATGTTGTTGCAAAATAGTTTTACCTTATCATGCAATGGCATGAACAGTTGCAACACTATAATAATGAGAACAACAATTGCTGGTAGTTAGTTATTTATGTTCACATAAATGGATAAATATGAATCAACACTTACAGTGGGATGGATACCCTACAGCTCGGTCCAAAATGCACTTTTATGGCCGTACATGACTAGCAACAGCGAATATAATAAAATGATCTTGGCTAGTGGTTGATTGAAAGAGAAATTTATATTATGATAAGTCGAAAAAAATAATAAAATGGACAGAGTCTTAGAAGGTGTTCGACATTCTCAATATAGTCTATAAATATTAAAAAAATTTAAATGTATTCTTTAATAATTTGAAATATGACTTTATTCAAAACAATATTTAATATTTGTCCTACTCTCGCCAAAGGATAATAAACAATAGATTTTTAGTCCGTAGATTTGTTCAAAACAAATTCTTGAATTTTTCACTTTAACAATTAAAAATTGATGTAGAGGCAAGCAAGAAGCGTGCGATTTCTGTTTTACGAAAAATACTCCCTCCTTCGAAAAAAGAATGACCACACTACCTACCCAGTACTTGTGAATGTAACAACGATTACGAGCAAATAATACCACACTGTACCGTAGTGCATAAAACTGCTGCTTCTGGTGGTAATAGAATAAACAAAAAAGAAGGAAAATCAAAAACGACAACCCTCCGCCACAACAAATGAAGAGCAAAAAAATTGCGGTTAAAGGAAATGCAACGATGTTGTGAAAGAAAACTGGTTCAGAAAACCGGATATAGAAGGAGTGGAGATAAATGGGAAAAAATTACTATATATTGCAGACAATCATGCAATCATGCCGTTGAATATCACCAGCCAGACACAAGGGAAAGTCATCAACAACAGAAATGTTAGAAGCAGCAGCAACTAGGAGGAGGGTGTGCAATGTCAGTAGCATGTTGCAAACGTTTTCTGTGTTAATTTAAAGTAAATCTCGTTACATTTTCAATGGAGCGGCACAAGGACAGCGGTGCGTATGATTGTTGTAAATGATGTTTAGCAGCAGCAGGCATCACGTCATACGCCACCCAGGAAATTGCGACAACGTGAGAGAGAGGAATAAGTTTATGATTCTGTTTCTGGTTCTGAGCTAATAAATTGAATAACATAAATTGCATTTCAATCTGCTTTATGCTCTTGTTGGTTGAGTCTTTAGTGAAAACAAATTTAAAGAAAGAAAAAACAAATTAATTATATATTTCTTTTGCTTTGGTCACTCTGCTGCGAAAAGTTTGAGCCTCAGCCCCACCTCCAATATGTTGAGTTAGCTGTTGCTCATCAAAAGTTTTTACGACTGTTGGTGAAAAACTTTTCAATAGAGCCTTAACTTCTAACAAGCTGACAATTCACTTTAAATTGTTATCAATTGTCAAATTAAATCAACACAAAGTTGACGAAGAGAGAGAAAGAAAATCAATGTCCGGCTCAAACAAAACAATTGTCGGCGCAGAACGCAAGCAAAGCTATTACTTTTGTGGTCAGACAATTTGCAAAGTTATCAATCGATAATGAAGTCACATGCAAAAAACAATTTTGGTGGAAAATTTCTTGAGAATTCCATGTTGTTGGGTATCCACGTAAAACAGATTTCGACATAATTCGAAATTCGTACTTTTGAAAGATAGAATGGGTAAGTGGATAAAATAGTGCCAATCAAACCACAAAATTTTAAACCGTGAAATGCACATTGCTCCAAATTTAGACTTTTAGGGGAAAATGGGGCAAAAAAGGGTTAAAAATGATCGCTCTGAAATTAGAGATATTTCGATACTCTAACTTTTAGGTGAAAATGGGAAGAAAGGACTAAAATTGAGACCGACTAAATGATTGCAGCTCCAATTATACAATCCGGTGCGTTCCTGTAGCAGTCTAAGGGAGCGTTTAAGGGGAAAAGTACGAAAGGCGTTACAAATGATACCAATCAAACAGCTGCATCTAGCACAATTAATATCTCCAACTGCATAGACGCAAAAAAAAACAAAAAGATTTTTTCAAATTCGAACTTTCATGGTCAATATGAGGAAGAACATGTAGAAATGGTGCCAAGCTACCGGCTCTTCTGACTGTGTGGATGGTTGGGACTGCAAATCGCTTGAGAGGAATAATGGCTTTCCATAAAAAGGACTGAAAATACCCACAAACATCCTTAATATTTAGGATATTAAATATAGTTTTATTCCCTCACTCTAGAGAGATTTCGGCGGATTCCATCGGATCTTCTCAAAATCTACACCATTTAGATCAGACCTAAAATGAAATAAAACTCCCACATATATGGCCAGGCAGTGTTGTCAGATTATTTTGTACCTCTATCGCCAAATTTAAACAACTTCAGTTTTTGGTAAAAAATCGATAAATTCCATTTTATATTTAGTTCTTGTAAAAAAATTATGGAATTCAGATATTATATTTGAATTGAATATTTTCAACATTTCATGATAAACAATTAAACCATATTTTATTGGTATTTATTATTCTTAATTAAAGTTAAAAGTTTTCTTATACCATGACCTAGTTTAGGCAATTCATAAAGCAGAATACACTTTCAACGCACGGATTACTGGTTAAAAAACAATTAACAATAAAAAAGCAACAAATCTCAAAGAAAGCATATGGGTTTTCCAAAAGGAGGTGTTATTTTGAATCACCCGGTATTTCGGTAGCTGTCACTTTTGAAGCCATTACTAAAAATGGAACGCTACATGCTTCAACAACGCATTGAAATTATTAAAATTCATGAATTAAAATGATCCGGAATTCCATCGAAAAATCATATTGACTGATGAGGCCCATTTCCACCTCGGTGGCTACGTCAAGAAGCAAAATTGTCGCATCTGGGGCTCGGAAAACCCAAGAGTTATTGTTGAGAAGCCTCTTCATCCTCATCGTGTGACTGTTTGGTGCGGTTTATGGTCCGGCGGGGTCATTGGACCTTACATTTTCGAAAATGAGGTTGGATCAACAGTTACGGTGAATGGATTGCGCTTTCGAGAGATGATTAATGATTTTTGATCTGGACAAGGTTTACTTTCAACAAGACGGCGCTACGTGCCGCACAAGCAGCGAAACCATTGCTCTTTTACGGGAAAAATTTCCGGACCGTGTTATCTCTCGAAGAGGTGATCACAATTAACACCTTGCGACTTCTTCCTTTGGGGCCACGTGAAAGATAAGGTCTACGCCAACAGCCCAGCGTCGATTCAAGACCTCAAAGATAGAATTTCGTGAGGCTATCGAGAACATAGGGCAGCCACTTTGCGAGTTGGTTATGGAAAATTTCATGAAAAGGATATGGTCCTGTAAGCGTGGTCGTGGTGGCCATTTGGCTGATGTTGTTTTCCACTATAAACGGCACACCTTCCTCTTTATTATGAAATAAACATCCGATCATTTATCTCAAAAAATGAAATTTTTCTTTGAGTACCAACAGTAACCTCACCTCTTGTTGGAAAACCCTGTAGATGCGTTTTGAAAAATCTGTTTTAGTAGAAAAGTCAATGCATACATTCGTTCAAAAATAGAGTTTTCGGTCGTCTACATTTATTACAGTTTTTTAATTTAATTATTTTATTAAACTAAAATCTTTATAATCGACGGGAAAACGCATTTTTTTGACTTTTTAAAAAAGCTTATTTGAATAATTTGAATTGTATCTACGCGTTTTCACACAATACCATTTTCAATCTTGATTTTACTAATACTCAATTGGTCATATGTTTTAATTATTTTTTCGTCAAATATTTTATAGAGTGCAAAGAATGGAAATGGTAATTTAAGAAGTGTTCGGTTTGACACGAACGCATACAAATTGTAATATATTTCTCTACAAAGTAACGGCAATATAATAAAATCGAAGGACAGATTTAAAATTTTAGCCAAGAAATTCGCCAACTATTTTATAAATCAACAAAAAATTGCCATGTCGCCAAATCGAAAATAAAGTCAGCAAACATATTTAAAATTTGCCACTTTTGGCGAATAATCGCCATATCTGACAACCTTGTGGTCAGGTGCTCCAAGATCTTCCTTGCAGCTACTTGACCTGTAGAGCTTGATGTTATTGATAAGTGACACTAGAATATTCGTTGTTTTTTTTAATCACTTTGGAATATTAAAAAAATGGAGGCAAATGTTGGTATTATTTTTTATTTTGTTATTGTTTGGTTATTAGGTCATACAAACAAAAGACAAATATCTTGTTTTAAATTGTTTTTTTATTTATTTTTTCCAATATTTCGACTAACGTCGTTGGTCATTCTCATGGATCTATAGAAATACACATAAATTATACATTAACATAATTTCAAATGGAATGCAAAATATCGATATATGTATATAACAAAAACAATTACATTTACATTTAGAAAAAAACAAAGAATCAATATGGACGATTTGTGTGTATGTATAACAATTTTGTTTTGCAATTTTATCTCGCTCTATCCAAAGGATCTGACGGATTTTTTTCATAAGGAGAGGGGCTAGAGGGTTAAAATCTACCACAAAAATTACCCCATAAAATTCCACAATATAATTCTGACAATAAGAATTCTCTCAGACATTAACATACAACACTTTTTCGCTTAGTATAATGCTCCCTTCGACTAAAAAATGAAAACTTTGACCCACTGTAAAAAGAAACTCAGACCAGCTGGACTATAAGATTATTCTGCAGAATGGCCCATTCAAAATTATATGGTCGCTACTAAGTTCCAAAAATGCTGTTGGACAGTGTTATTATACTCGTATGTTATATTTTCATTTAATATTCACTCATCCTTTTTTGCGTTTGGGTAGATTATTACAAGTCAAATAACTTTTGAACTTGACGATATTAATATCAAATGAAAGGTCTCACCTCTACTTTTTCCAAATATTTTTCTATATACATGACCAGGAAAAGTAACTTATAAAATATTATCTTAAAACTTTCCACTTTATAATCAATTAAAGAGATAACAGGATTATATTTAGCCCCTACAACTCTTATACATAGCCGCTGATGTTATTTATCTTTTGGTATTAATTGCAAAAGTTTTCTATGACAAAAAGTACTTGTTTTATGGGGAAACATTGAAAAACGTCCGATTTTCTGAGATTTTAATGCCAGCACTTGCCTCCAACTTTTTTTCTATTCCAAAGCAATCAGAAACAAATTCCTTCTTAATCGATACGCCCTAACCTACAGTATATACCAACTCGAAGTAAGGGCTATCATTGAAGTTGAGGAGTAGTTGCGCAACAATGTTGTGGAGAACACTGTCAATAATATCGACTTGGATCGTCAGGCCATAAATTCAAGAACAGTCCAAGACTGCCGCGAATCTCTTCTATCTATCTTTATAAATCTTACATTTTTGTAAATCTTACAAGCTTGCTAGAATAGGGATGACAATACAAGAATTGGTGCACCCATGTCGAATGAAAACTACAGCTCAGGCAGAAAGCTGACGAACAGCAGGTGAGCAGACCTGGACACCCGCAAAATATCAAATTTGTCTGGCAGAAGGATAACACGAAGACTGCTAGCCGAAGCCGTTTAGTGACATTGGCTGTTGCTTTCTTTGCAGGCTTGGGCAAGTGGGCGGTAAGATAATGAATTTCGTGAGTGGCACAGGTTGAATCCGATGAGGGAGCCCGTGGTATCACAATGGACCTCTTCTGGTATAAGCGAGTCAGATGCTTAGTTTGTGACTGCCACCACAGCCTAGCCTAAACTAAACTAATTTTAAGGAGAAAATTGAAAATTTGAATACTGTTTGGCTGACTTCGAATTGAATAAAATAATTTATTCAAACTTTATACAGATTAACATTTTCCCTAAATTTATTTTAACTAGTGGACGAAATTGATATCTCCCACTCAAATCTCCCAGATTCAAATCGAAAATAAGGCTTCGCCTTCTCAATTCCTAGACTAATATACATTTTTATACCCTCCACCTCCAGGATGGGGGTATACTAATTTTGTCATTCCGTCATAAAATTCTAAGACGATCCGTCTGTTGAAAACACGTTAGCATCTAAACGAAAGGAGATGCGTCTTATAGTCGATGATCCGTTGGGATTGAAACTGAGCGAAATCGGTCCAAAGGGAACAGTTTTTCTCTCACAAGGACTGAAAAAACCCATAATAAACCCTAATATTTAGAGTATATAAACATGTTTTTCAATCTGTCTGTTTTTACTTACTTGACATTGGTTATGCGCATTCCCCCTATAACATAACCGTGCACCATAAAGTGATTTTTATTCGTAGGCGGTGAAATGGGGATAAAAATGGTACATATCAAACGAGAACAGCTAGAAACACGAAATTCGGTGTGTATATTCCTCTAATTGAGTAGATAGATAGATAATATAAAAATAGTTTTTCCAAATTCGTACTTTTAAGGGGTAAAATTGGAATAGAGGGATAAAAATGGTACCAACCAACCGGCTGCATCTATAATAACGAAATTCGGTGTATACATTCCTCTGATTGCGGTGACACGTGAAATAAATGGATTTTTCGAAATTTGTACTTTTTGTGGTTAAAATGGAAAAAGGGAATAAAAATAGTACCAAACATATGACCGCAGCTAGAGTCATGAAATTCGGTGTATACATTCCTCTGAATGCGTAAAGGGGATAAAAATGGTACCAACCAAATGATGTAATTCGGTGTGTACATCCCTCTAATTGCGTAGACATGTAAAATAAAGAGTTTTTAGAAAGTCGTACTCTTAAGGGGGTAAAATAGGAAAAAAGGGATAAAAATGGTACCAACCATTTGGCCGCAGCTAGAATCATGGAATTCGGTGTATGACTGCATAGACAAGCAAAATAAAAGGATTTTTCGTACTTTTTACATTTACGGAAAAAATTAGTTGAATCATGAAGTTAGCTTTTTTGCACTATGTACGTGAGATAATGGGTTTTCGAAATTTGTAATTTTGGAATTAAAATAGAATGAAAGTACAACCAACTGTAGCACTCACTATCCACCACTATTTATGATATTTAAGCTTTTTTGAAAATGTAAATATAAGAATATTTGTTATTGCATTGACTTGAAGTATTATTTTGATAAATATAGTGTAAACGTATTGGTAACATTGCCTTATAAGCGTGGTTCTAAATAATTAAATATTATATTTATTAATTTTTTCAATATTTTTATTCGTATTGGTTTGGCTATATTAAAAAAATTATATTTTTCTGAAATATTACTGCACTTCTACGAAAATCGACAGCATCTGTAGAATGCTATCCATGGTGGAGGGTTTTTACTTGTTATATTTGAACATATTTTTAAATTCACTTTCAGCGTACGAAATATGGAGGATTCATTATGTTTCTTTAGTGAAACATTAGCAAAATCCAATTAATTTTATTGATCAAGCCCTTTTAACGTCGACTATATTCATATAGTAATGAAACTGGGAAATCTTCTGAAAATGTATTTTTATGTCCTAAATATTAGGACATTTTTATGTCCTAATGTTAGGTGTCAGGACCGACTTCGGCCAGTTGCAATCTTAGCCGTTCTAAATCATCTTTAATATTATTCCGATGAATAAATAAAATATGTGATCGTTATTTCATTGAATTCGTCATGGTGTTAGCAATAATCTTATTAATCATCTTTAGAAGGTTGTCCCAACTAACCTTCTTCTTCGACTCCACATCTACTTCTAAATGGCCAGTGGTTCACATTTTATTTTTTTCAATTTATATTTCTCAATAATATTCTTAAATTTGGAGAGTCTTAAATTTAAAAGCTTTCTTTATTTCCACAACACCAAACACAAAACTCAATTTACATATATCTGTCCACCGCTAATACCCTTCGACAGCGAAAGAAAAATGAGCAAAAATTTCTAATCAGCAATTTCATGATTACATTTTCTAGCGCTGCTGTTGCTGCGTTTCCACTTCCTGCATTTTCCAATTTCTCCTATCCAGCAAGCAGCAATCAGCAATTCACCTCACCCACGAGTGTATTATCGTTATTATTTTAAATATTGATCTAATTTTATTCTCATCTAACTTTGCATGTTCGCTACAGTTTGTTTCCTAATGATTCGTGCCACTAATTTCCCTTTCATTTTTTTCTTCTTCTTTCTATTCTCTCCTCCTACACAGGTATCATCAATCGTGGCGACTCCTTTCGTCGCCGCCGTTCACGCAGCAATAGTTTGGCTCCCGTCAGTCCCATCCATCCACGCATTGGTGCTCTGGCCGGCTGCACGGATATGGACATGAACATGCAGGAGGGTGGCGGCAACTCACATCCACAGGTCGAGGTGTTCCACGTGGAGATGTTGGGCGCTGCCGGTGCGGGCAAACAGTCGTTAGTTTCCCAGTTTCGCACTTCAGACTGTATTAATGCATACGATGGACCAGGTAAAGTGGAATCTAAATACAAAAAAGAAAAAAGAGAGAAGAAAAAACACAAAATGAAAATGTCTAACAAACGGAGTGAGAGGCTTGTCAGGATGATAATGATGCCAAACGTTATACAGCATAAGACTAGTCTGCCACTAGGGCGGAAGGAGTTAAGAGGAGACAGAGAGAAAGTGCAAATGGGTGTTTGAGTGTTTAAGGATGAAGGATGAATAATTTACTGATTTAATGGGAGTGAAGAAAAAAAGAAATGTTGTCGGTCTGTCTGTTTGTATTTAAGCAATCCATAGACACAAAGGACTGCCTGTGGTTTTGTTGTTTTTTTTTTTTGGAACAAGTGCAAATATGCAAAGCTTGTTGTTGAATAATTTGCGAAATTTCTTTAACATCAGAGTAGACAAGGTGGGTTGACCACAGAATATCCAGGCTCTTTGATTCGAGCTTCTGTCTGCTAATTTTTTTTTTTAAGTTTTAAGGAGATTCGGCAACTTAGGCAAATAAACGCAGGTACCTAAGAGTTTAACAAACTTTTTTCTATAAGAAAATTATGGATTTCAGTACGATTAAGGTTTTAAAAGAATTTTAAATTAACATTTTGCAATTAATGGAATTTTGAAGAAAAATTATTGTCTCTCCCCAAACATATCATGTCAAAGTAACTCACAAAACCCATCACAGCACCGTGCGATACGATTTTTCTCCTAAGAACGAGACTATCTATATAGAACTGAAACAATAGGTCACCAGTGGTAAAACTGCATAGTCCGTTTTTTTGTTCGTGATCACTTTTACACAAGACTTTAAATTACGTTTGCAGGTCATAGAAAGACGACGTGATAACCAATTGAAATAGAGGAATATCTATTTGATATTGTAAAATATACTTCAACTTTTATGCTTCTATCTGTGTTAGTTTAGCATTAGTAACTATTCTAAGTTTCCCCTTAGTTTATTATACTCTCCACCACCAGGATGGGGGTATACTAAATTTGTCGTTCCGTTTGTAACACCTTGAAATATCGACCTGAGACCTTATAAAGTATATATATTCTTGATCGTCATAAAATTCTAAGACGATCTAGCCATGTCCGTCCATCCGTCTGTCCGTCTGTTGAAAGCACGCTAGCATCTAAACGAAAGGAGCTGGGACGTCCAAATTTTCCATAAATGCGTCTTGTAGTCGTAGATCGGTTGGGATTGAAACTGAGCGAAATCGGCCCAAAGTGAAAACATTTTCCCTCTCAAGGACTGAAAATACCCATAATAATCCTTTGTATTTTACAGTATTTAGGCATGTTTTTTGCTTTTCATTCGTAGGGGGTGAAATGGGACAAAAAGGGATAAAAATGGTACCTATCAAACGACAACAGCTAGCAACACGAAATTTGGTATTTACGTTCCTCTAATTGAGTAGAAAGTATTTTTTCAAAATTCGTACTTTTAAGGGGTAAAATGGAAAAAGGGGATAAAAATTGTACCAACTAAATGACCGCGGATAGAGCCATGAACGGATTTTACGAAATTCGTACGTTTTGGGGATAAAATGGAAAAAGGGGATAAAAATTGTACCAACTAAATGACCGCGGATAGAGCCATGAACGGATTTTAAGAAATTCGTACGTTTTGGGGATAAAATGGAAAAAGGGGATAAAAATAGTACCAACTAAATGACCGCAGATAGAGTCATGAAATTTGGCATATATACATTCCTCTGATTGCGTAGACACGTAAAATAAACGGATTTTAAGAAATTCATACTTTTTGGGGTTAAAATGGAAAAAGGGGATAAAAATAGTACCAACTAAATGACCGCAGATAGAGTTATGAAATGTGGAATATACATTCCGCTGACTTCGTGGACACGGAAAATAAAAGTTTTTTTCCAAATTTGTTCTTTCCAGGGACACAATAGGTACAGAGGGATAACAATAGTACCAACAGCTAGAGTGATGAAATTCGGTGTGTACATCCCTCTAATTTTAGAAAGTCGTACTTTTTAAGAGCATGAGAACTAAAAAGATAACACTATGCTACAGAAAAGAAAAAATGTGTGTCTAAGCCGAAAAAGTATATATCTTATGTGCCATAAGACATACTGATTCATAAAATAAAGACAAAAAATACACATATTTTATATAAAAACAAGTAAAATCGGCGTTAAGCTCGGCCGGGCCGAACTTTGTATACCCTCCACCATGGATTGCATTCCACAGGGGCTGTCGATTTTCGTAGAAGTGCGGTACGTGCTTTTACGGCAACGCTACCAATACGTTTACATATCGAAATAATATTTCAAGTCAATTCAAAAAAATAAATATACTTATATTTATATTTTCAAAAAGCTTAACTACCATAACTACCATTTGTGTGGGGGTATATTGAAACATGGAACGATGTGCCCCGCTTTCATGATGTATGTTTATTGTTTATGTAAAGTTTGGCCTAAAACGGCAACATTTGTATTGGAGCTATATCTAAATCTGAACCGATCTTACCCACTTTCACCATAGATGTTTCTAGTTCTATTATAAAATGGTGTTCCAATTTTAAAGAAAATCGGGACAATATGCGGTTTCTAGAGCGGAAAAAGTCAAATCAGGAGCGACATTTGTATGTCGAAATCTGAACCGATCGTCCTTGGCCAAAAAAATTACTTCTGCCAAATTTCATGATAATCGGACAGCAATTGCGACCTGTAGAGTGCGAACAAGCTTAGATGGACAGCAGACGGACGGACGGACAGACAGACATCGGTAAATCGATTCAGCTGATGATTCTAAGCCGATCCGTATACTTATAGGTGGGTCTAGCTCGATTATTTATTGGTGTTACAAACATTTGGCAGACAACTAACTTATAATACCCTAGTCCACGAAGTGGCGTAGGGTATAAAAATCGTTTAAAGAACCATAACTTATATATACATTCCTCTGACTGCATAAACACGCAAAATAAAAACATTTTATCCATAGATTTTCTTCAACTAGGCCTTGTTTTTTTCATGTATAACTTATATTTCTAAAATGGGAGTACACATATCTGAGGTAACTTCGTCAAAAATTGGAATTTTAGTAAAAAATAAAAATACCATAAACAAATTTCAATATCGTTTTTGAGTTTATAAAGCCAAAATATAACAGAAAATTTTAGACTTAACCTTTCGACAACATTTTTGTTGCGTAGTCTAATACAAGACAGAAATATTGTTGGAATGATTTCTGTATAAAAATCTGATAGATAATTTCATGGCATTTATTTTTTAAATATGATTACTGGCATATGTACGCCACAGCTACAAGTCACATGGTTCATTCGATCAGTCCAATTTTTGACTAGTTTTTCCAATAAATCTGGCCGTGTGACGGTAATGGTGGCTTGAATACTGGCTTCCAAAGCTTCAAGAGTTGCTGCTTTGTCGGCATAAACCAGAGGCGTAAAATCATTTTATGGACGTAACTGTGATTTGTTAACGGCTTGAGGATTGTCTTCGCTCCAAATACGGAAAATTTGCTTATCGACGTAGCCATTTAGCCAGAAATGAGTTTCATCACTAAACACACTTGTTTGGACGAAGTGCTCTATGAACTTCGCTAACAGATGTATGTGTATACACTCCACGAGAGTATTATGTCTTTGTGCATTTGTTTGTAACAAAAAAAGATCGACTTAGAATCACTTTTTGAGTCGATTTAGCAATGTCCGTCTGTCTGTCCGTTCTTAAAAAAAATTGGCACAATTAAGTTTTGTGAATTAAGGACGAACGCTATTTAATTTGAAGCAAATCGGTCCGGTCCGTCCGACTTTAACCTTTCCTTACTTGTTTTTTTTTTTTTTTTCAAGGAAAATTTCGACAATTTGGAAGCATTCTGTTCTGATGACTTGGCAAACCTTACTCAACAGAAATGTCAACACAGTTTGACATTATCAACTGTCAAATCATATTATAACTTGTTTGTTACACTGTACGTCGTTGCCTATCTAATTTTCAAACTTTCTTTGGAACATCAATTTCCTGCTGTAACTTTCCATAACAATTGTCAAATGAAAAAAAAATATCAAATAAAGTTGTTGGAAGTGTATCCGTTTCTTTTTACATATTCGTATCCATATTAAATATCCATAAAAAATATATAAAAATCTACATACATACATTGCATATGATAATTAAATGCCTTTGTCAATTTCAGAATGTGATGAAGGTGAACAAAATATTTCTATTATTTTAAATAATATCGAGTCGGAATTGATGTTCAGCATAAATGAACGTGAATCCAAGGTAAGTAACAAACTTAAAAACAATGACTTATATATAAATAATTGAGGGGGAAATAAACTATGTCACTGTGTGAGGAAGCGTTCTTAGCAATCAAAGAAGTCACGTGATTTTGGTCACTACAATTCCAAACATAAGAACCTTTAAAGAATGTTTTTACATCCAACTTGTATTATAAATCTTTCATAAATTAATATACATTTTTAGCTAAATCTGTTGTCACGTATTACTGCTGCTAAGGAATAATTTTATATGTCATGCAGCCCTTCAGATCACTGTAAAAGAATCTATCAAAATTTTAACAATAACTATTAGCAAGCATTTTGCAAACTTGTTCCACCCTACTATATACATCAACGCGATGTATACTCAGCAGTTTCATATGAATGTCACCGACTAGCATATGTCACGCAACTTCTTGTTATTCGAATTTCAAAATCCTATTAATCTATTTTTAATTAAAATTTATTTTTGTATGTTTTTTTTGGGAGAAAACACAAATTAATCCAAACAAATTTATGATGACAGCAAATGAAAGAAATGAAAAATGAATCGAAGAAAATGCTGCAACTCTTTCAATATATGTATGCCTTTGTCTGTCTGTCTGTCGGTGAATAAAAATCATTTTATTTCTGAATCAATTTAAAACCAGACAATTTGGTTTTTCCCTCTGATCGTTTTGTGACTAATGGATGCACGGCGGAACGAGCTCATGTCATTACTTTTTTAAATGTGATGCTCTACACCAGCGAAGTAAGCATTGTCAGTTGTGTCGCAACTTTATGACAACACAGCAACAAAGATAACTTGTTAAGCGAAATCAATTTCAGATGGCTTTCGTCATGAACATGTTGAAGCGGAAAAATTTTTAAAGGAAAAAGTTACAAAAAATCAAAATGTCCCAGTTCATTTTGATTTTTTTCCTGACTCAAGACCATTTTGCATCTATATTTAAAAGAATGCAAATTTATTTACAAATGGCATGGTGACATTTATTACTTGGCTGCAGACTACCACGATCATGATTTCGACCATGTCAAAAGTCTTTTCAAGTGGCTTCGCAGCGACTTTTCAATATCAAACCCGGCCTCTATAAGGAGATGATTCTCACAAACGAACGATAAGCACAACTCACTTTCCGAATTTGCGTACATACATCCATATATATGTATATACCGCGGAAATTGGTTTGAAGTTTTGAACAATTTCATATTTTTACGTTTTAAATTTTCCTATTGATTGGTGCTGATTTTACATTTGGCCCTAAGAATGTTAAAATGGTATAATTTTCTAGCCATATTCATGTTGTATGGGTTTTTTAAGGAATACGATTTGGTTTCGCTTGATCCCCCTATTTTGTGAATTTCGGGAAGAAAATACATGAGTTAAGAAATGGGGTTGGTTGGGTGTGTAATAGAGGGCGCTCATCAGGGTCAAAGATGAGGGAAAAGAGGTAAAAATAAAAAAAGCCCCAAAACTGCCTCAGAATCGCCCCCAGAGAGATTAAATGTAAGACTGATCCTCATTAATTTTCTGTTCCCAAACACACATGCCCCCTATCCCCACTTCTTAAGGGGGCTCCCATACAAACACTGTTTTTTATAAAATTTGCTCCCACCTCTCTTACTGGCCCCTATTGTATGGTCGATCCCCGCATTTTCTATGGACATACCTACCATTTGTCTCAAACCCTTAAGGTGGCCCCATAACGATTTTTTTATTTTTTATGATAAATGCCAAAAACTGTCCCGGAGTCGCTCCTAGCTGGGTTAAATTTAAGAATAACCACCATTAACTTGCTCTCCTTAAATTTTTTGGGAACACAATTACCCCCTACCCAACTCCTTAAAATTAATACTAATTTTTATAAAATTTGCTCCCACCCCTCTAACTGTTCCAAGGAGGTCCCTAGAGAAGTCAAATGTCTGGGAAAGTCCCAATATTTTTTCAGCCGCAACATTTTCACAGAACATACCCACCGTCTATCTTCAACCCTTAAGGTGGTCCCTATACATTTATTTATTTTTTATAATTTTTTTTTATGAAAGAAAAATTCAAAACTGCCCCGCAGTAGCCCCTAGAATGGAGACGTGTAACCTTGATCCCCATTAACTTTTCCTACCCAATAATTTCCTCAAATATACCTAGCACATATCAACTGTCCGTAAGGGTAAAAGTTGATCCCCATTAACTTTTCCTACCCAATATTTTCATTATCTCATCCTGTTGCCCCTTAAATTTTTTATTTTTAATACTGATTCCCACCCTATGGCACCGGTATAAATTCCAAATCAAAGAAAAAAGTATTTGCTAAAAATACTTTAATTTTCAAGCTTGTATCTGTATTAGTTTAGTATTAAGAACCATTTCAATTTTGTCTCTTAAAAAGCAAGTAAGGAATAAAATAGAAAAACCAAGGGGTAAACTTGAAATAGATGTTAATGCTGGACTAATAGAGATAGCAAGATGACATTTGAAGTGTTTTTAATATATACTCTCCTCATTAATTTGATACTAATATCGTTATCATAGGGTGCAAATAAGTATATCAAATAATTTTTTGAAAAAATTGTTTCCTTTGTAACTTTTAAAAACTAAGGGGTAAACTTGAAATAGATGTTAATGCTGAACTAATAGAGATAGCAGCATTATATTTCAAATATTTTTAATAGATATTCTCTTCTTTAATTTTATAATAATATCGTTATCATAGGTTGCGAATAAGTATATCAAATAATTTGTTACGACTTTTTTTTTAAAAAATTACAAAAGCAAAATTTTTATAAAATTTGCTCCCACTGCTCTAGGGTAGTTAAATGTACGAAATATTACTGCCCAGCAGCACATTGTTATAGTCATCTATTAATTCAACACCTCTATAGGAATCTATCGAAAAATTTTTGGAATTACCTTATGACAAAAATACTTTATTCATTTTGATTTTTTAAAATCGGGAAATACAGCTTTATTCGCCATATAGAAATGTACATCATATGAATATTTTATCAAATTTGGAAAGAAGATACAAAATTTGTGTGATCGCCTCAAATGGGAAATTTAAAATTCACAGTGTCTTTGTAAATATTGGAATTTGCTTCATAAAATATAGGGTGGGTTATTTAAAACTTTAGATTAGAGTCGGCTTTAAAAAAGTACTGATTATTTTTTCAAATTTCTGGTTTTATTGTAGAGGTTGAACTTTGTCATTTAATAATGGAAAACAATATCATTCATATGACTTACACGACTGGCTCAGCAGTCCTCATCCGATCAACCCAATTTTTCAGTACAGCCTAAAATCCACACCAAACAGTGACTCGTTATGGATGCATTGGCTACTCAGTAGTCACTTGTGGGTTCTCTGAATCCAATATGCGACAATTTTGCTTATTGGCATGGCCACCGAGATGAAAATGAGCTTCGCGAATGCAGAACTGAAGGTCGATCTCTTTTCGAAAATTGTCCACGTAAATTTCTTACTATTTGAGATAAATACCCACTACTTTGGAAGTAAGTATTTTATATTTCCCAATTTTGTTCGAGCTTATTGCGTCCCATTATGCAAATGTAAAACAAAAACCTCAAAATAAATATAACAAGTAAAAAAGTACGAATGTGGAAAAATCTTTTCATTTTCTTGTCTAAGCAGTCAGATGAATGTATACAGCGAATTCCATTATACTACCAGCAGCCATTTGGTTGGTACCATTTTTATCCCCTTTTTCCGATTTACCCCCTTAAGAGTATGACTTTCTAAAATCTCTTTATTTTACGTGTCTACGCATTAAGAGGGATGAATACACCGAATTTCATCATTCTAGCTGTAGTCTTTTAGTTTGTACTATTTTTATCCCTCTGCACCCATTGTATCACTTGAAAGTACGGATTTGGAAAAAACTTTTTTGGTGTCTACGCAATCAGGGGAATGTATACTCCGAATTTCATGACTCTAGCTGCGGTCATTTGTATCCCTTTTTATACACTCCACGAGAGTATTATGTCTTTGTGCATTTGTTTGTAACACCCAAAAGGAAACGAGATAGACCCATTGTTAATTATACCGATCGCCTTAGAATCACTTTCTGAGTCGATTTAGCAATGTCCGTCCGTCTGTCTGTCTGTCTGTCTGTCTGTCTGTCTGTCTGTCTGTCTGTCTGTCTGTCTGTCTGTCTGTCTGTCTGTCTGTCTGTCTGTCTGTCTGTCTGTCTGTCTGTCTGTCTGTCTGTCCGTCCATCTATTCTTGTAATCACGATACAGGTCGCAATTGTAGACAGAACCAAATGAAACTTTGCACAACGATGTTTTTCGGGATAAGGACGAACGCTATTTAATTTGAAGAAAATCGGTTCAGATTTAGATATAGCCCCCATACGAATTTCACTCCCGATTTGACCCTTTTCACTCTAGATACCACATATTTCCACAGATTTTCTTCAAAATTGGCAAAACATCTTGTAGTTCAACTGGAAACACCTGTGGTAAAAATGTGTTAGATCGGTTCAGATTTATATATAGCTCCCATACAAATTTCTCCCGATTTGACATTTTCCGCTCTATAGACCACATAATGTATCAGATTGTCTTCAGATTTGGTAAAACATCTTATATTTCCACTAGAAACACCCATGATGAATATCGGTCAGATCGGTTCAGATTTATATATAGCTCCCATACAAATTTCGCTCCCGATTTGACTTTTTCCGCTCTAGAAACCACATATTGTATCAGATTGTCTTCAGATTTCGTAAAACATCTTATATTCCCACTAGAAACTCCCATGGTGAATATCGGACGGATCGGTTCAGATTTATATATAGCTCCCATACAAATTTCTCTCCCGATTTGACATTTTCCGCTCTATAGACCACATAATGTATCAGATTGTCTTCAGATTTGGTAAAACATCTTATATTCCCACTAGAAACATCCATGGCGAATATCGGTCAGATCGGTTCAGATTTATATATAGCTCCCATACAAATTTCGCTCCCGATTTGACTTTTTCCGCTCTAGAAACCACATAATGTATCAGATTGTCTTCAGATTTGGTAAAACATCTTATATTTCCACTAGAAACTCCCATGGTGAATATCGGACAGATCGGTTCAGATTTATATATAGCTCCCATACAAATTTCGCTCCCGATTTGACTTTTTCCGCTCTAGAAACCACATATTGTATCAGATTATCTCAGATTTGGCAAAACATCTTATATTTAAACTATGAACGTCTATGGTGAAAATAGGTCAAATCGGTTCAGATTTAGATATAGCCCCCATACAAATGTCGTTCCCGATTTTACATTTTCCCCTGTAGAAACCACATATTGTACTCGATTTTCTTTAAATTTGGCACAACATCTTATAATCTTACTAGCAACACCTATGCAGAAATTGGGTAAGATCGGTTCAGATTTAGATATAGCCCCCATATAAATGTCGCTCCCGATTTGACTTTTGCCGCTTTAAAAGCCACATATTGTGCTCGATTTTCTTTAAATTTCGCACAACATCTTATAATCTAACTAAACAAAACTATGGTGAAAGTGGGTAAGATCGGTTCAGATTTAAATATAACCCAAATTCAAATGTTGCTCCCATAAGTTTAACCGATTTTGGCCAAACTATACATTTTATATTTCACCTATTTCGTTCCAGGTTTCAATATATCCTCATACAAATGTCCTTTCCGATATAAAATTTTTGTCAAACACATACATTTACAGGATACAAAAAACCTTCCCGTTTTCTTTTTCACCGAATTGAATTGTATTCAGATTGAAAGTGGAGTGTGTCATAGAGTCGGCCCCGCCCGACTTTAGCCTTTCCTTACTGGTTCTATCTTAACCCCAAAAAGTACGAATTTCGAAAAATCCGTTTGTTTTACGTGTCTACGCAATCAGAGAAATGTATACACCGAATTTCAATATTCTAAGTGCAGTCGTTTGGTTGGTACCATTTGTAACCCTTTATTCCCATTTTAACCTTTAAAAGTACGAATTTTATATTATGTATCTACTCAATTAGAGGAATGTACACACCGAATTTCGTGTTTCTATTTGTTGTCGTTTGATATGTACCATTTTTATTCCTTTTTTGCCTTATTTCACCCCCTACGAATAAAAATAACTTTATGGTGCACGTTTTTTTATATGGGGAATGCGCATACCCAATATCAAGTACAAGCAGATATTTTGAAAAAATATGCTTAAATGCTCTAAAATATTACGGGTTATTATGGGTATTTTTAGTCCTTTTGAGGGAAAAATCTTTCCTTTGCGCAGATTTCGCCCAGTTTCAATCCCAACCGATCTACGACTATAAGACGCATTTATAAAAAATTTGAACGTCCTAGCTCCTTTCGTTTAGATGCTAGCGTGCTTTCAACAGACGGACTGGATCGTCTTAGAATTTTATGACTATCAAGAATATATATACTTCATAGGGTCTCAGATCGTTTTTTTTTCATTATACCCCCATCATGGTGGTGGAAGGTATAATGAATGTTATTCATCCTTTCAAATTCAATGTAATCGGTAGTTCGAATTTAAAATTTTAAATAGCCTACCCTATATTTACTGTCTTAAAGTGAAGACAGTGATCTCGATGACATTTGTTTTCAAGAAAATGACAAAACTTGCCTCGTTTCCCGAGAAACCTAGGCGATAACCTTTCGGTTCAAGTTTCGGATCGCCGAATAAGACAACAAAATCATGACTTTCTTTTGGGGTTATTTAAACTTCAGAGTGAATAAATGTTCTGCTTTTGTGGAATTCGAAGACATCAATATCTCAGTAGATTCATAAGAAACAAAGCTTCTATCGCCAACTTTACCTTGCTTATTTTCCTAATACATACATTTCATAAAATTCCTCATATGGGTAGCTTACAAACTAATCACCCCAGAGCTATGAACTAATCCACACTTGACATTAATTCCTTGCATTGTTAGAACGACAAATTCGTAGGGTATCAGCGTCATTCATTCATTCGTTCGGCGACTGGGTCATTTTAGCCCTCGGTCTGCTATTCTTTTGTTTCGTTGATTACCACCGACAAATGGAGAATAAAAACAAACAAAACAAAAAACAATGATTATATTCTTATGTGTTCGCATTATATACGTTTTTTGCTCTTTTGCTCGAGTAATGAAAAAACAAACTTACAATTGGCTTTGAGCCAAATGCGAAAAATGCTCAGTGAAAATAATGGACACAAAAGGACGGATTCGAACAGCAGCAACAACAATGACGGCGACGACGTGAACGGCAGACACATACACACACATGTGCCAAGAAAACCCGTGTAATTTGCAGCACTTACAGAAATTATGAATGTTTTATAAAAATGCAAACATTACAAAGCAAAAATGGAGAAACAGAAACAAAAACAAAGATAAACACCGTCCACCACCACACCACGTCCATAGAACGAGTGCAGAGACATGTGAACGAACGGTCGGATGGTCACCGGACACAGGACGCCGTCGTACAAACGGACGGACGGATGGACGAACGCTTTCAGCGGCCAACCAGAGCGGGTGGTGCAGTTAGTTTTTCCTTTCACTACAACGACCGAACAAAAAACAAAGCAGCAGTAGCAGTAGTGATTTGGTGATTACGAGAATAATGGGTTTTTTAAAGTTTGCTTTCGCAGCAAATGACTTTGAGGGACCATGAAAATGTGAACACTTTCTAAGCGAAAATACATGGTTCATGGAGGAGTGGCACATTAAATGTATACTTTTGCTGGAATTGTCTATGTCCTATGCACATTTGCATGTTTATTTGAAATAAATGATTTTCTAACACATTATGAATATGTTGTTAAATGTAAACGCTATCAGTCATCCACCCCCAGGGGTTGAAAAACATTTGTTAATGGATCATTCAATGTCCTTGGTTGCATTTGGAATGACGTCACAAGGTCTGAAACCAGCCAAAAAGCGTGTGATAGTTATACATATTATTAATATAATATTATTCATATTATAAACTTCTTCCTAAAGAAAGATCCCAACGAACTTTTTTCCTGAAGAAAGTTCCCAACGAACTTTTTTCCTAAAGAAAGTTCCCAACGAACTTTTTCCTAAAAAATGATCAAAACGAAATTTTTCCTAAAAAAATGATCAAAACGAAATTTTTCCTAAAAAAACGAACGAAAACGAACTTTTCCTAAAGTTCGCAACATACTTTTTCCTTTAAAAAAGTTCGTAACAACCTTTTTCCTTCAAAAGTTCACAACAAATTTGTTTCTTAGAAACGTTCACAACAAACTTTTTTCTTAAAAAAGTTCACAACAAACTTTATTCTTAAAAAAGTTTACAACAAACTTTTTTCTTAAAAAAGTTCACAACAAACTTTTTTCTTAAAAAAGTTCACAACAAACTTTTTTCTTAAAAAAGTTCACAACAAATTTTTTTCTTAAAAATGTTCGCAACAAACTTTTTTCTTAAAAAAGTTCACAAACAAATGTTCCTAAAAAAGTTGTCTAAAACGTAACAAAAAGTATTTCTAAGTTCATCATTTCCAACGAACTTTTTTTTCTAAAAAAACGTCTCTGAAAAGGTTTTCTGAAAAAAGTTCTCTATGAACTTTTCTCTTAAAGTTCTCTTTGAACTTGTTTCTAAAAAAAAGTTCTTTTTGAACTTGTTTCTAAAAAAAGTTCTCTTTGAACTTTCATCATTTCCAACGAACTTTTTTCTTAAAAAAGTTGTCATCGAACATTTTTTCTAAAAAAAACGTCTCTGAAAAGGTTTTCTGAAAAAAGTTCTCTTTGAACTTGTTTCTAAAAAAGGTCTCTTTGAACTTGTTTCTAAAAAAAGTTCTCTTTGAACTTGTTTCTAAAAAAAGTTATCTTTGAACTTTTTTCTAAAAACGTTCTCTTTGAACTTTTTTCTAAAAAACGTTCTCTTTGAACTTTTTTCTAAAAAACGTTCTCTTTGAACTTTTTTCTAAAAAACGTTCTCTTTGAACTTTTTTCTAAAAAAACGTTCTCTTTGAACTTTTTTCTAAAAAAAAGTTCTCTTTGAACTTTTTTCTAAAAAAAGTTCTCTTTGAACTTTTTTCTAAAAAAAGTTCTCTTTGAACTTTTTTCTAAAAAAAGTTCTCTTTGAACTTTTTTCTAAAAAACGTTCTCTTTGAACTTTTTTCTAAAAAAAAGTTCTCTTTGAACTTTTTTCTAAAAAAAAGTTCTCTTTGAACATTTTTCTAAAAAAAGTTCACAACGAACTTTTTCCTAAAAAAAGTTCACAACGAACTTTTTCCTAAAAAAGTTCACAAAGACATTTTTCCCAAAAAAAGTTCACAGCGAACTTTTCCTAACCAAAATTCAAAACTAACTTATTTCCTAAACAACTTTTTTTTTAAAGTTCTTAACGAACTTTTTTCTTTAAAAAAGTTCTCAACGAACTTTATTCTTTAAAAAGGGTTCTCAGGGAACCTTTTCCTAGAAAAAGTTCTCAGGGAACCTTTTCCTAAAGTTCTCAACGAATTTTTTTCCTAACAAAAATTCTCAACGAACTTTTTTCCTAAAAAAATCTCAACGGACTTTTTTCCTAAAAAAAGTTCTCAACGGACTTTTTTCCTAAAAAAAGTTCTCAACGGACTTTTTTCCTAAAAAAGTTCTCAACGGACTTTTTTCCTAAAAAAGTTCTCAACGGACTTTTTTCCTAAAAAAGTTCTCAACGGACTTTTTTCCTAAAAAAGTTCTCAACGGACTTTTTTCCTAAAAAAGTTCTCAACGGACTTTTTTCCTAAAAAAGTTCTCAACGGACTTTTTTCTTAAAAAAAGTTCTCAAAGGACATTTTTCCTAAAAAAAGTTCTCAACGGACTTTTTTCCTAAAAAAGTTCTCAACGGACTTTTTTCCTAAAAAAGTTCACAACGGACTTTTTTCCTAAAAAAGTTCACAACGGACTTTTTTCCTAAAAAAATTTCTTTATGAATTTTGTCCTTAAAAAAGTTTTCTTTGAACTTTTTCCTTAAAAAAGTTCAAAGCACAAAATTAACAAAAAGTAATTCTAAGTTCTTCATTTTTTTCAATTCATTGCTATTTGTTGAAGAATCACTACTGTTTTCTCCAGGTTAGCATGGCATAAAGAGAGATTGTTAAAAATTGTCCCATTTGCCTTTCTCCCCACAAACAAACCACTGATTACACTGAAAAGAGGCCACCAACTACTATCGCTTTGTTGAACATCTCTACTTAGTTTTTTGCTTTCATTTTGTTGAAAAGGTCCTCTTTGAGTGTTTTTTATGGTCTGACGCTCTGCTCATTGACACTTCTATTGATTGCTCTAAGAACCACAAAGGAAAGTGACCAGCTGTGCCATGCAACGGAACATTTCTCAGGGCTGGAAATTAATATCCTGCCAAATTGTTTTGTTGACATAACTTAATTATTTTCTAATTTCACTTTTTTCTTCTCTTTTTCTTCTTTGCCAAATAATTTCCGGTGCAAAAACAAAAACAAACAATGGGAATGACGACGAACGAACAGGAAGAACTGGAAAAAGCTGATGCCTTTTTGGTGGTATACTCCTGTGTGGACAAGGAATCATTTACACGCTCCAAACAGATTCTGTCACGTCTGCAAGATATGGATTTAATTAGGACCAGACCAATTATTTTGGTGGCAAATAAAATTGATTTGGCGCGGTCACGTGCGGTCTCAGCCCAAGGTGAGTGTGAACGTTGGGTAGTTGGGAAATATCCCAAATAAAGCCTTTTCATCCATAAATAATGAGCAAACCAATAGAATAATCTGTAATTAGCATCGTTATGTGAAAATGCTGATAATAATTACCAAGATTATTGGGCATATTTTATGGTTACGCATACTCGTGTGTAAGAGGCTTAAGTTCAATAAAAAATTACAAAATTGGCTATTAAAACAGCAAATATTTTCCTCATAAACAACAAACAACATTTCTTTCGAATTTCAAAGAATTTTTATAAATCTAAACAAAACATGCCTATTATCGTATGTCTGTTCTTTGTTTTAATTTATCTTCATCCCTTTCTTTCTTCTGTTAGACGGCAAATGTTTGGCCTGTACGTTCGGCGCCAAGTTCATTGAAGTTTCGGTGGGCATCAATCACAATTGCGATGAATTGTTGGCGGGCACTTTGACGCAGATACGCTTGAAAAAGGAACAGAACCGCATACAGGTATGGAACACCAACAACAACAAAAAACTATAACGCCACTCACAATGCTCTGAACACAATTTTTCAAAAATCAGAGAACTTCTGAAAAAACAACTTTGTCTTACGCATTCGTATTGTATCATTCAGCAATAAATTCAAAAACACACTCACGCGCAATTTGATTATATATATAAATTGGCTTTAATTGTTTTCAAATCATGCATATTGCTTTTTATAATCATACATACTTATATATATTTGTTTTACTTATGTATTTGTTTAATCTTTTAATTTTATGATTTTAATTTACAAAACTCTTTATTTCCATCACATTGTTTCACTTTAGCCCAAAACGAAAAAGTCCAAAAATAAGTCCAAAGATAAGCAAAATAGCGACAATAGAAATCTTGAATACGATCAAGGCGAAAAATCGTTGAACGATAAGAATTCTGAAGTTACGGTGAGTAAATGTTCGATCGATGTGTTTGTTCCGTGTTTTGGAATTAAAATCCCACCCCCTTCCGATGTATTAAAAATATGTCTCGTTAACCTACCTTGTGTATAAAAGTTTCTTCAATCCCTTTAAATTCAACTTTTAAAATTATACCTTAACGTATGCTATATGTTTTTCCTAAAATTATTACCTCCTAAATGTAGACCCAATTCAGTTTTCAATTTAGGCGATTTTTTTGGAATTAATATCCTCCCTAAATATTTAATATATATTATTTGGGTAACTGTGTGTAGAAAAGTTTTATCATTCTTTTTAAGTCCATTTTTTAAATTATTTTTTTTTCTAAATTATTACCTCCCCAAATGTATACCAAATGCGGGAATTTTTTGGAATTAATACCAAACATCCTCAAGATATTAAATATATAAATATATATGGTTAACACTGTTTTTCAATTCCTTTTAAGTCCATTTTTAAAATTATACCTTAACGTATGCTTGAGATGTGTGTTCTTTCTAAAATTATTACCTCCTAAGTGTATGCCCAATTTAATTTAAAATTTGGGGGTTCGTAATTAAAAGCCACCACTCCGAAATATTAAATATTTATCATTCCTTTTAATACATTTTTAAATTATACATTGAGATGTGTTTTTTATACCCTCCACCTCCAGGATGGGGGTATACTAACTTTGTCATTCCGTTTGTAACACCTTGAAATATCGACCTGAGACCCTATAAAGTATATATATTCTAGATCGTCATGAAATTCTAAGACGATCTAGCCATGTCCGTCCGTCCGTCCGTCTGTTGAAAGCACGCTAGCATCTAAACGAAAGGAGCTAGAACGTTCAAATTTTGCATAAATAAGTCTTATAGTCGTAGATCGGTTGGGATTGAAACAGGGCGAAATCGGCCCAAAGGGAAACATTTTCCCCTAACAAGGACTAAAAATACCCATAATAATCTCTAATATTTTAGCGTATTTAAGCATGTTTTTTGAATATGTCTGTTTATATCTGCTTGATATTTGGCATGCGCATTCCCCTTATTTGTTGGGGGTGAAATGGGAAAAAAGGGATAAAAATGGTACATATTAAACGACAACAGCTAGAAAGACGAAATCCGGTGTGTATATTCCTCTAATTGATACATAATATAAAAGTATTTTTTCCAAATTCGTACTTTTAAGGGGTAAAATGGGAATAGAGGGATAAAAATGGTACCAACTAAACGGCTGTACCTAGAATAATGAAATTCGGTGTATATATTCCTCTGATTGCATAGACAAGTAAAATACACGGATTTTTCAAAATTCGTACTTTTTCGGGTTAAAATGAAAAAAGGGGATAAAAATAGTACCAATCAAATGACCGCAGCTAGAGTCATGAAATTCGGAGTATACCTTCCTCTGACTGCGTAGACACCGAAAATAGACGAATTTTTCGAAATTCGTACTTTTTGGGGTTAAAATGGAAAAAAGGGGATACAAATAGTACCAACCAAATGACAGCAGCTAGAGTCATGCAATTCGTAGTATACATTCCTCTGACTGCGTAGACCAGGAAAATAAACGGATTTTTCGAAATTCGTACTTTTTGGGGTCAAAATAGAAAAATGGGATAAAAATAGTACCAACCAAATGACCGCAGCTAGAGTCATGAAATTCGGAGTATACATTCCTCTGACTGCGTAGACACGGAAAATAGACGAATTTTTCCAAATTCGTACTTGTTGGGGCTAAAATGGAAAAAGGGGATACAAAAAGTACCAACCAAATGACCGCAGCTAGAGTCATGAAATTCGGAGTATACATTCCTTTGACTACGTAGACCCGGAAAATAAACGGATTTTTCGAAATTCGTACTTTCAAGGGATACAATGGTACAGAGGGATAAAAATAGTACCAACTAAACGAATACAGCTGGAATAATGAAATTCGGTGTATACATTCCTCTGACTGCGTAGACACTTAAAAGAAACAGATTTTTCGAAATTCGTACTTTTTGGGGCTAAAATGGAAAAAGGGGTACAAATAGTACCAACCAAATGACCGCAGCTAGAGTCATGCAATTCGGAGTATACATTCCTCTGACTGCGTAGACACGGAAAATAAACGGATTTTTCCAAATTCGTACTTTCAAGGGATACAATGGTACAGAGGGATAAAAATAGTACCAACTAAACGACTACAGCTAGAAAAAAGTTTTTTTTTCAAATTCGTACTTTTTCTTTTACGGCAAAAATTTTTTGAATCATGAAGTTAGGTTATTTTGCTCTATGTACGTCTGCTAATGGATTTTCAAAATTTGTGCTTTTGGAATTAAAATAGAATGGAAATACAACCAATTGTAGTACCCACTATCTACCAATATTTATGGTATTTAAGCTTTTTGAAAATATAAATATAAGAATATTTATTTTTTGATTTGAAATGGTTTGAAACAATTATTATTCTTTCAATATTTGTATTTGTGTTTGGCTATATTAAAAAATATCTATTTTCCTGTAATATTACGGCACTTCTATGAAAACCGACAACCTCTGTGGAATGCAATCCATGGTGGAGGGTATATAAAGTTCGGCCCGGCCGAACTTAACGCCGTTTTTACTTGTTTTGTATAAATCCATTTATTTTCAATGATAATAATTTACAATTTAATAAGTGCCCCAGCGCCACTTGGGCATTGTTGGGGCGAGTTGGCTTATTTTTATGACTTCATTAAAAAAGTAAGCAACAATTCACCAAATTTGAATTTTTAGTACACAATTGTTACAGATTATCCCCCATTTTTTGCCTAAAAGTACCACGACAGACCTTATGGGGGACAGACCTTATGGGGTCTCCGACGAATATTTCAAGGAGTTACAAACAGAATGACAAAGACATCCTTAGGTGGAGGGTATAAACAAATTCTGTTCAATATTATAGTACTACAACACCACAATCTTAAAAGGGCAAGCTTTAAAGTATACTTTAAGATTGGAAATTTATTGTATAAATAAATCTACCATAAATTATTATGACTTTCACCCTAAGGTTTTCGCCTTTCCCCACTTATTTTGTTTTGCTTTTGACGCAATGCTAAATTCTTAGCTTGATACATATCTGTTATGATTGCCAGCAACTCAATGGCAGTGCACTGAAGTGCTGTATCATTCTCGGTCACTTATGGTTCATTTCGTTAATGGCTTTTGGAATCCTTCCCCCCACGCAGGGATCTAACGTCTTCTTTAAGCAATATTCTCCACACAAAATCATCACCATCATCAGTTAGATTTTGCAAAGTCAGGCAATTCATTGGATTAGCCACTCATAAATGCTCATAATTCAGGTCAACACTAGCACTTGTTGTTTCAATTTTGATTAGGGATGAACAACAACATCAATATTTTTCATTTGTTCCACAAATGTTCACATCATGAGTTACATTAGACATTCGGCTCATTGTCAACAGTCAGAATTGCGAAAAAAAAGTGTTTCTTTTACAAAACAAATTTGAATGTTTTCCATTTTCGAATTTGAAAAATCTTTTCAAACTGAAAATAATAAGAATGAAAGCTTAGAAAAACTTATTCTGAATTGAAAAATCCCACTCGAAAGCGTATTTTGTAGTATTCATCTGAAAAATGAGAGGCTTTGAGTTATGACCGTCTTCTCGCCAACTTTGAACTTTTCTGTTTGTAATTCACATTTTTTCTAACTGTATGTATGTATGTAAGTGTATTTATTAGGTGGTTTTTTATTGTTCTTGTCGTTAATACTTTTTGTGCACATTCAGCACAAAAACAACCTCCCTCCGTATATAAATGCACCCATTTTTTATTTCTGCCACCACACCCACTCCAGCCGTTATTTAAGGCAATCATCTGGTTTTGAATTTCATTTGTTATTGTTTTCAATTTCAGTTTTTGTTCCATTGGTTTTACTACTCCTCCTTCTCCATGTATATGTACATATATGTATATACAAATTAACTGGCTGATTAATTACACAGGTCGACCAGAAAAAAGGGGAGAAATTAAAAACGAGTATTTATGGTATTTAACAACAAAACGTATTTGTGGTAACAACACCAGGCAACAAGTAGACTGAAACTTCAAGTCAGAGTTCCTAAAAATATTGGTCTATTTGCAAAGAAGAATAAGAATTTTTGCATAATATCAATATTAAAAAAAATACAAAATATAATATTAAGTAGATCCTTAGGAATTTGTGTGAGAGGTATCGAACGTGGATCAGAAGAAAAAGATATTACTAGCAATTATGTCCGTGGATATAATTATTTTTTTTTGCTTTTGTAATTGGTGCCTTGCCTTCGAATAATATTTATATGTTTATAATTGTTTTAGAGTAAGTACCAGGACTACTATCATGAAAATTTAGTAATAAAATTTATTTCACAAAAATATATAGGTATATTTTTTTATTTATAAAATAAATATAAATAAATAATATAAATAAAATAAATTAATAATTACTTATTTTGAAAATTGCCTTATGACAAAAATACTTGATATGAATATTTTCTGTAAAACGAAAAGAAATTTGCTTGAAATTAGAAAACACTTATGTTAGTATCTCCTACCAAAAAAAACTTACAATTTAAAAAAAAATGTATGATAAAATGCTTTATTTTCGATCCACCCTAGTGTCTAAAATTTCTTATTTTTTTTAAATCAGGAAATCATCAGATTTTTTCGCAATATAGAAATGTGATCAAAATAGAAGGAAAGAGTGATCGCATCTCACGAAAGCACCGTTTTCGTTGGAGGATGCAAATCTTATTATAATTATGAGGTTGAAAAATACACCCTTTTATAAATTGTTATACCATTTTGGAAAGGGAAGAACAAGAGCATTAATAATATATAAGATACAATTAATACAAAAACACTTATTGTGCTTCACTACACGTAAGACTAATTAATCATAAAAAAGATATATTTTTGAGAAAAAGTCATGGAATGGTATTAAATCTACAAAACTTGAGAGATCATAGCGATATTTTGGAATTATGTAGAAAAAAGTCTTCGAAAGTAATGGATAACAAGTTTTTTTCAGTTTTTTTTTTCAACAATATGGCTGTTTTTCTTTAAGACTGGATAACAAAAATCTAAGTAAAATGTTAAAATTTCACTCAAAATAAAAAAATAATTCTTTTTGAAAATTGTCGCTAAAAGCAATATCAATGTATCTGTGAAAACAAATTTTGAAAAAATAGTTTTGTGTTAAAAATGTTGGACTTAGCCTGGATAATTATCCAGTGTAAGTCAAAATTATTGTTATCGAGGATAAGTCCAATAAAGTCAAAAAAAATTTTTTGAAAATTTCTTTCTTTTGATACATACATATATTTATATTGTAGTTTACGACAATGTGAAAAAATAATTTTTTATTTTGAGCAAAAAATTAAAGTTTTATTAACGTTTATGTTATCGCCGCTTGTTATCTCAGCTTAAAGAAAAACAGCCGAAATTCTCAAAGTGTGGCAAAATATGTTGCAAATTTCATAACGAAAATTTGAAATTATGTAGAAAAAATATGTCCGAAAATAATCATAAAATTGTCCCCAACAAAATACCCAAACTCCCTAAGTGGGGAACATATGTTCCAAAAATTCAGATTTTTTACAAAACTTGTTATTTCTTAATTTACCGAGTTATAATACTTTCTGACTAAGAAGTCAGCATATGAATTTAAATAATATACTAAATAATAATATACTAAACACTTCTCAATCGTTGGTTTGCGATTTGACAATGTTAACGAAATATTTTTATACCCTCCACCTCCAGGATGGGGGTATACTAACTTTGTCATTCCGTTTGTAACACCTTGAAATATCGACCTGAGACCTTATAAAGTATATATATTCTTGATCGTCATGAAATTCTAAGACTATCTAGCCATGTCCGTCCGTCCGTCTGTCCGTCTGTTGAAAGCATGCTAGCATCAAAACGAAAGGAGCCAGAACGTTCAAATTTTCATAAATGCGTCTTATAGTCGTAGATTGGTTGGGATTGAAACGGGGCGAAATCGGGAAAAAATTTTCCCTCACAAGGACTAAAAATACCCATAATAATCCCTAATATTTTAGCGTATTTAAGCATGTTTTTTTTTGAATATGTCTGTTTATATCTGCTGGACATTTGGTATGCGCATTTCCCTTATAGCAAAAACGTGCACCATAAAGTGATTCTTATTTGTAGGGGGTGAAATGGGACCAAAAAGGGATAAAAATGGTTCATATTAAACGACAACAGCTAGAAACACGAAATTCGGTGTGTACATTCCTCTAATTGAGTACTTTTCCAAATTCGTACTTTTAAGGGGAAAAATGGGAAAAGAGGGATAAAAATGGTACCTACAAAACGGCTGTACCTAGAATAATGAAATTAGGGGTATACATTCCTCTGATTGCATAGACAAGTAAAATACAAGGATTTTTCAAAATTCGTACTTTTTGGGGTTAAAATGAAAAAAGGGGATAAAAATAGTACCAATCAAATGACCGCAGCTAGAGTCATGAAATTCGGAGTATACATTTCTCTGACTGTGTAGACAAGGAAAATAAACTGATTTTTCGAAATTCGTACTTTTTGGGGTCAAAATAGAAAAAGGGGATGAAAATAGTACCAACCAAATGACCGCAGCTAGAGTCATGAAATTCGGAGTATACATTCCTTTGACCACGTAGACATGAAAAATAAAAGTTTTTTTTCCAAATTCGTACTTTCAATTGATACAATGGGTACGGAGGGATGAAAATGGTACATACCAAACGGCTACACATCTCTCTCTCTCTGATTGCGTAGACACTTAATATAAACAGATTTTTCGAAATTCGTACTTTTTGGGGTTAAAATGGAAAAAGGGGATATAAATAGTACCAACCAACTGGGCGCAGCTGGAATCATGGAATTCGGTGTATACATTCCTCTGACTGCATAGACACGCAATAATTGCGACCTGTAATTTGATTACAACAATAGATGGACAGACAGACAGACCGGTATACTTATCAATGGGTCTATCTCGCTTCCTTTTGGGTGTTACAAACAAATGCACAAAGCCATAATACTCTCGTGGAGTGTATAAAAATCAGTTTACATTTATACATAGATATTTTACACATTGCTTTCCTCGTTGGAATGTTAGCTATTAAAAAATAAAACAAAATATTTTTTTCTAATTTTCTCCATATTTATGGGATTTTCGGCAAAAATTTAAATTTTAGTAAAAAATTTTACATATTTTTGAATATCTTTTAGAAATCCAAAATAAATCACAAAATATTTTTCACCTTCGGAAAAATTTTTGCTGCATAGTGTAATTGGACGAATAGCGACATTTTTGGTATTTATTTTCATCATTTTAGGAGCTGTAGGATTTTTCTTTACACTGATAAAAGCTTTTTGAAGGCCGATTGAGTGTGAAAAGTCAATAGACCAATAGATTCGAATTGAACTATTACCAATTAAATTTAATTTCCTCTCCATTTTCAACTTGTCGACCTGTGTATCATATTTAATTTTCCTCCTATTTATCATCCTTCACATGTTCTTAACTAAGCAATTAATCAAATTCTGTTTCTTGTTCTCTTTCTCTTCCTCTCCCTCTTGAATTTATTTTCTTTGCTGACACAGGGCAATCGTGATACATCCCCCTCACCGGCCCACTGGTACAAGAGTCGCAGCGTCATGATGGCCAGCATGAAGGCACGTCAAATGTTGACATGGATTTTGGGCAAAGAGGATTCAAAGTTCAAAAACTGTGAGAATTTACAAGTTTTGTAAGAGAAGAACAACCAAAACCACCAACAGAAAAGAAAGGACAACAACAACTACAGGAACCCCAAAAACAAAAGAAACCAAAAGGGAAAAAGGAACAATTACATTTTGCCTGGAAAAATTAAAATGAACATGAAAAACGGAAAAAACGTAACACTTTCAAGGTTTCTTTAAACAAGTCAAAACAAGGATATAATAAATAATCTAAAATATTTTTGTAAATTAAATTTTTCATTTCTTTAAATTCAAACAAAAAACAATAACAATACAAACTGAAATAATGTAAAAAAAAATGTTAAAAGAAAAAGTTGTATAAAAGAGAAAAACTTAAAGCCTGATAATCAAAATTAAATCAAATTTAATTAAAAAAACTCAAATACATAAAAACCAAAACAAACACACACACACACAATTGAATAAATATGAACAGGTGGAAAAACCAAAAAGTCCTTAGTTAAACAAAATATATTTATCTTATATGATATGTATATGTATAAGCAAATTAAATTATTATGATGATGATGATAATAATAATAATATTAATAACAATAATTACATTATTAATAACCAAATGATGAATTACAAAAAAGTAAAAACCAAACCAAACAAAACAAGAAACAACAAAACACTATGCAACTATGTGGATCCAAATAAAAAATTTTATGAAAATACAACATTTTTTCAATCGTATGTAGTAGTTTTTATTATCTATACCATTTAAGTATAAATAAATATAAAAGAAAATTCTATATTCTATAAAAATAAAAATAAAATTCAAACGAAAAGTATTTATGTACTAAAGTTTAACAGGAAAACAACCAAAACAAACAAACACAAAACACACACAAAAAGAAGATAAATATTTAACAAAAAGATTATATTAATAGGTACTTATATACATAAAAAAAGATATTTCTACTCAAGCCCTACTACAGAACTGCAGAAATGTTCACTCAAATCGATATAATTTTACATGAAATACGTATATATACAGTCAGTGACAAAAAAACAAACAAACATATTTAAATTCTTCCTTCATTTTGTTTAAAAGAATGAAGAATGTTTAACTTTTTTCCAAAAATTGAAGAAGATATACCCGCGCTTTATTTAAGTTATCATCATGATTTTAGCGGTATGGGGCCATGTGATCCAGGTCCAATATTTGAAGTTTTAAAAAAGTAATGAACTTTACAGTGAAAGGTTATTAATGAAAGGATATTAATATAAATCGGGCGTATATTTAATATTAATATTTAATTATTTAAATAATATTTAAATAATTATACTAATATTATTATACAGGGGCCATATTCTAGTTGCTATATATGTTATATCATAGATTTGAACCAAGGTTGTTGACTTTGATAAAAACTGAGAGACTTTGTGTTGAACTCTGACAGTTATTGGTATGAAGAGAGGAGTCTCTATGACAACAATGTTTGTCTCTCCCATCTCATTTAAAACAGTAAGATGTTCTGAAAGCATAATTTCAGATGAGTAGATTCTGGAACGTAGAAGCTCCATCTAATATTACAAGTTTAAGAAAGATCTGTCTCCTGACGTATAATTGATATTAATATAATATTGAATTAAATCAAGCATAATTTCAGCAACGTAGATACATGAAAGTCGTATCTCCCTCTACTACTACAAGTTCCAGAAAGGCAGACCAAGGTACGCTTAATGGACCATCTGGCGTATAATTTATATTAATATAAATTACACCACCTGACGTATACTTAATACTATTCAATTAATATTATGACAATGACATAAATATATAGATACGTTATCAACGTCGAATAGTTCAAGTTTAAAAAACGCTGTAGAGATTCTGCTGTAAGTTATGCCAATTGTATCATATGTCATATAATTGATGTCAATATAAATCCAGCCTGTGAATTTGGACCAAAATTTAGATACTTCCTCTTCGACGCTGATTTTAAAAGGTTTAAATACCCCGTTCTTCACGACAGTAATGTTTGTCTCTCCTATGTTGATAGATTTTTAAACCAATAAGATATTCTGAAAGTACAATTTTTCCAGAGTAGATACGAGTGCGTATCTTCGTCTAATATTACAAGTTTAAGATTGGCAGGGCAAGTTACATCTCAAAGGCTTGCTGAACGTACCACCTGCCGTACACTTAATATTATTAAATTAATGCAATTATACTAACTTTATATCTTCAGGAGCCAAATTCCAGCTGGCTAATTTATGGTCATGTTTTCAGCAGTATCGGTATAGGAACAATAGATTCAAACCCAATAAAGTAATGCAATTTATGTTGGAAAGTACCAACAATCGCATAATTGATGTCATTATAAATCTGTCGTATACTTAATATTAATTCAAAGACATGCATCAAGGTTGCGGATTTGAACCAACAATGGACAGACTTCCACTTTGACTCATTATAATATTATAAGTTCAAGAAAGGCAGAGAGCAAGTTACGAATGAAAGGCATGCTGAATGTACCACCTGACGTATAATTAATATTAATATAAATCGGCCTTATACCTAATATTATTAAATTAATGCTATTATACTAACTTAATATCTTCAGGAGCCAAATTCCAGCTGGCTAATTTATGGTCATGTTTTCAGCAGTATCGGTATAAGAGCAAGAAATTCAAACCAAATAAAGTAATTAAATTTATGTTGGAAAGTACCAACAGTCGTATAATTGATGTCATTATAAATCTGTCGTATACTTAATATTAATTCAAAGACATGCATCAAGGCTGCGGATTTGAATGAACAATGGAGAGACTTCCACTTCGATTTTGAGTGTGAAAGGTTTAAATACCCCGTTCTCCACAACAGTAATGTTTGTCTTTCCCATGTTGATAGGGTTTTTAAATCAGTAAGATATTCTAAAATTACAATTTCTAATATTAAAGGTTCAAGAAAGGCAGCGGGCAAATTACAAATGAAAGGAACGCTTTTTGGACCATCTGACGTATAATTGATATTAATATAAATCTGCCGTATACTTCATAATATTCAATTAATGTTATTATACAACCTCAATAACATCTACACTCAAATTCCAGCTGGCTATGTTTTCAGCGCTATCGATATAGGAACACTTTACCCACATATGGAATATTTCAAGTTTTAAAGATGTTGCGAAGATTCTGCTGGATGTTATGCCCTTTGTATCATATGTTGTATAATTTATGTCAATATAAATCTGTCATGTACTTAACATTTTTTCAAAGCTATGAATCAAGTATGTGGAGTAAGACTAAAGTTGAGAGTCTTACTCTTCGACGCCAATTTTCTTTGGCAATAATGTCTGCCTATTTTATTGTACATCCCCAAATAAATTGGAGTTTCTGGCTCTATACACATACGAGCTATCTACCTTAGCTTATAAAACAATATCTTATAATTTCAGCCGAGTAGAGACACGAAGGTGGAATCTCTTACGAGTTCAAGTAAGGCATAGAAAGTTACAAATGAGAGGTATGCGAAACGTACCATCTGGCGCATAAATGATATAAACATAAACTACACCACCTGACGTATAATTAATATTATTTCAAAGGTATGAAACTACTATGTCTTTTAAGGTAACCCCAAAGATGATGGGGAGTTTTAATTCAGTACTACCTTTATACGTTCATTGAAAGGTATATCAAATGCACCATTTGGTATATAAATAATGTCAACATAAACTAAAACTTCTGACGTATACTTAATGTTTTTTCAGAGATATGAGCCGACTATAATTGTGGAAGGTTTGAAACCCCCATTTTCTATGAAAATTTGCTTCTTTAGGTTTAACCCAAGATGATATGGTTTTTAAATAAGTAATGCCTTAATATGTTCTACGCAGAATATTACAAGATCAAGAGAAGAAATAGTAATTGCTTAATTGTACATTTTAATAGTAACACAGGTCGTATACGTAATAATATTTTCAAGATATGAACGTTCAATGACTGAAAGGTTTACAAAAGCTCTAGTCTATGACAGTAAGGTTTCCCTCTTTTAAAGTACCACCAATAGATAGATGATAGGCTTCGTGGTGCTCTATGAAGAAAAATCTCCATCGATATCATCTGGCGTATAATTGATATCAATATAAACCACACAACCTGACGTATTTAATTTAAAGACATATGTCGACGATAACTGAAAACTTTTAAAAAGACCTTGTCTATGGCAATAACCTTACTACTGAGTACTTTCTCTTTTAAAGTACCCCCAAGATGATTGGTAGTACTTTGAAATGTCGTATGTGACGTATTTAATTTAAAGACATATGTCGACGATAACTGAAAACTTTTAAAAAGACCTTGTCTATGGCAATAACCTTACTACTGAGTACTTTCTCTTTTAAAGTACCCCCAAGATGATTGGTAGTACTTTGAAATGTCGTATGTGGATTCTCCATTAAGTATTCAAAGATCAAGAAAAGAAGTTCAAGTTATGATGAATATATACCAAATGTACGACCTGGCGTATTATTGATATTAATATCAACCACATGTCGTATACGTAATATTATTTCAATGAAATGAGCCGACGATGACTGAAAGGTTTAAAACCGTTGTCTATGACAGTAAGTTTGGGTACTCTTTTATGGCTACCCCCAAATTGATGGGGATTTAAATCAGTACTATATTAAGGAGTTGTATGTGGATTCTCCATCAAATAATCCATGTTCAATAAAAAGAAGTGCAAGTTGTGGTGATATACTAATTGTACAACCTGACGAATTATTTATAAATATTTATATAAACCACACCGTGTGTCGCATACTTAATGTTAATTCAAAGACATAAGCCGACGATGCCCGAAAGGTTTAAAAAAGCGCTTGCCTATGACAGTAAGGTTTGCCTCTTTTTAGATACCCCAAATTTGATTGGGTTTTGAATTCATTACCACCTTAAGATGCTCCATGTGGAATATCCATCGAATATATCTATGGCTATGAATAGAAGTGCAAGTTATGGTAAATGTTTCACTTGGCGTATTATTGATATTAATATAAACTATAGGGCTGTTTTTCTTTAAGCTGGGATAACATGATCATTATCACCATGTAAAAAATATTAAAATTTTGCTCAAAATAAAAAAAAAATTATTTTGATTATAAAAAATATTTATTTTTATTTTGAGAAAAATTTTCATATTTTTTTATGATTTTGTTATCGCAGCTTAGTTATCCAGTCTTAAAGAAAAACAGCCCTTATACTATTATAGTACTTTAAAAATATGAGCCAAGATTTTTTGTTGTCAACCACAATTCAAATTTTGGGCCTAATAGGATAATGATAATAATAATAAGGATACATGACTTCTAGATCCATACCTGTGTCCAATGTATTACAGAGGCATTTACTGAGCATGTTTTTGACCAAATACTAGATGTAATCAAAAAAAAAAAAACATTCAGATCTCGTTCTTCTGATATATCCTTATATAAAATAATATATAATTTCATATTTTTTAAAAATTTATTAAGACATTTATTTTTTTCAATTGCTTTTTGAAAATGACTTTTTATCGCACTTTCAATCGTTCTGGCGAGGACTTCGGGCGATAAAATTTAGCACTCTTGTCTCTTGGTCTCTTTGAGAAATTCCTGATAAGAAATTTGTCTCGTCTCTCATGCTTTACGTCACCATATCGGAAATATTTTTAAGTCAGATCTCCACTGTCGATTGAATAAGGCTATGTAATGAAATGAGAAAACATATTTACCTAAAGGTCCGAACATGTGGCCAGTCGAACATTATAATAAAATTGCATTTTTATCCCAAATATTAAATATTATTCTTGACAAATCAAAAACTGGCTAGAATGCTAAGGCCCAATAATACTAAACAAATGTAAATATTTCCTTTTTTGTTATGACGTTTTAAATATCAAATATGATACTTATATCCCAACACTTACATGCTAGTAGAATCTATTTATAAAGTGTGTTAATGGTCAAAAATGCTGTTCTTAAAGCTAACATCTATTATTTCACATTGTTTGGAAACACCAGTACGTATAATTATTATTAATATATGATATGTTGTGACGTATACTTAATATCAAATAAACCCCACTACAGTACACATACGCCTTAATGAACTTGAAATATATTCCCAATAGATACAGATATTTTATGAAGCCAAAAAGTGATTCGAAATGGGCAACAAATGCCAGCCTAGTGTATTTCGCAATATTTACAATATTTTTTGGCTTTATAAAAAATATGTCCTTATTGTGTTTTAAAGCCCGATTCATAGCTATGATGTCCGCAAATATGATATTTACATCCCAACACTTATCTTATCTAGTAGAATCTACTTAAAAATTTCATGGACATAAGTGATATTCATTTAAGTCAAATTCGACTATTCCCCATTTGTTGAGATCTGGTTATTTTCGCTTCATTTCATGAATTCATGGACTTAAAAAAAAGATATGCTTATTGTGTTTTAAGGTCTTATTCATAACTATGATGTCTTGAAATATAACACTTGTATCCCAAAGTTTTTATACTAGTAGAATCTACTCATCAGTTGTTTTAATGGACGCGAATGGTTTTCATTTAAGTCAACATCAATTATTTCCCATTGTTGAGAAACACAAATGCGTACACTAAATATTAATAAACGATATGGTGTGACGTATACTTAATATCAAATAAACCGAATTATAGTATAAACACACATTGATGAACTTGATATTTTATGAAGCCAAATTATGCTGTAAAAAGCAAACCATTCTTGGGCTTCACAAAAAAGATATACTTACTGTGTTTTAAAGCCTGATCATAGTTACGATGTCATTAAATATGGTTTGTTGGAGAGCTTCAAGTAGTGCCTTAAGGCACCGTTTTGAATCCAGCCTGAAAGATGAAGATATTTGATTATATTTCTAATATCACATCAATGTTGTGTAGTAATTGCTTCCTCGATTATGGTACTTACATGCCAAAAACTTACATACTAGGAGAATATAATTATTTGTTGTTTTAATGGACACGAATGCTCAATATAAGGTTAATTTAATTATTTCTATTGGTTGGCCATCAATGCGTATAATTGATATTAATAAGCGACATGGTGTGACGTATACTTAATATCAAATAAATCCAATTATTGTACACATACGCCTTAATGAACTTGAATAGATTCACAATAAGCACAGACATTTTATAAAGCCAAATTATGCTGTGAAAAAAGTAAAAATGCTGTGAAATGGACAGAAAATTTTAAATCAGCAAACTTACAACATTTTTGACTTTATAAAAACGATGTTCTTATTAGGATTTCCTCATCCCCCGTGTAAAATGTTTATGTGACAATAATACAAAGTATAGAAGAAAACACACATAGATTTCAAGTTATGCTGAGGAATATGGCCGATTGAGGCAAATTTGTCAAAATATTTTTTATTTGAACTCGAATATTGTTCTGGGTCAAGACCTTTTTGCATCTGTATTTCATAGAATGCATTTTCACAAATGGCGTGGTGAAATTTATCACTTGGCTGCATACTACCTCTGTCATGATTTCCGGCACTTGACGACTTTCTTCAGGAGTATCCACTCTTTTAACAATTAATTTTGTATTACATTTTTTTTTTCGATACAAAATTATCTAGATATATATTTTTTTATTTTCCAACTTCTGCACAATTTATCACTGACTGTATGTAATGTAAAGGTTTCCAAAAGCAAACAAAAAACTCTAAACGCTCAATTATAAATAAAATGAATACAATTATTTTCATTATCCTCTTACAAGAACCAAAAACAAAACAAAACTACACAAAAAAAATAAACTGCTTCCAAAACAAAAACATACAAATGTATACTTTTACTAAATCGTTTTATTATATTATTCTATTCATTCGATTAATTTTATTTGAAAAACATAAACACACACACACACACACACACAAATAAATTGGAATGGAATTTCCAAAAGTCTTCCCCAATAAATTGATTTGTTCGATTTCGTTTTTAAACTTCAGTTTCAATTCGAAAAGGGAGTAAAATACCAAGATAACAACACTGAAATTGCAATCATTTTTAAATAAGTTATTATATTATATTTTCAATGTATTTAATATGTGTAGATACAAGCGTACGTACATATGTACGTACGTGCATACCAATATGTTTGTAATAATATCAATTATAATTTATTGAATAAAAATTGAAAAAAAAACAACAGCAATGGTTTATTATTTATCCCAAACAAAAGCAAGCAAATGCAAAATAGCCGGGTCAGAATTTCTCAAAAAAGCACATATATTTTTCAACGAAACAAATCAATGCATATGTACATTTGGCTGGGTCGTGGTACATAGAAATAAAAAACATTTGTTTTGTGACGATTTGCAAAATATTTCGTCATGACCCATCATAATTTGCGTACATTTTCTTCGAATTTCGTGATACAGCTCAGGAGCAGCTGATGAGCAGAAACGGGTAGTCCACATCCCAGATTCTTTTTAAATTGGAATTTTAGTAAAAATGAAAAATATCCATATGAATTTGTTTACGTTGACTTTATGAATTTGTATGCCTCAATACATATAAAAACAAGTAAGGAAAGGCTAAAGTCGGGCGGGGCCGACTCTATGATACACTCCACTTTCTACCCGAATACAATTCAATTCGGTGAAAAAGTGAAAACGGGAAGGTTTTTTGTATCCTGTAAATGTATGTGTTTGACAAAAAATGTTAAATCGGAAAGGACATTTGTATGGGGGTACATTGAAATCTGGAAAGAAATAGGTGAAATATAAAATGTATAGTTTGGCCAAAATCGGTTAAACTTTTGGGAGCAACATTTGTATTTGGGCTATATTTAAATCTGAACCCATCTTACCCACTTTCACCGTAGTTTTGTTTAGTTAGATTGTAGATATGTGGCTTTTAAAGCGGAAAAAGTCAAATCGGGAGCGACTTTTGTATGGGGGCTATATCCAAATCTGAACTGATCTTACCCAATTTCTGCATAGGTGTTTCTAGTTGGATTATAAGATATTGTCCCAAATTTAAAGAAAATCGGGTACAATATGTGGTTTCTAGAGCGGAAAATGTCAAATCGGGAGCGTCATTTGTATGGGGGCTATATCTAAATCTGAACCGATCTTACCTAATTTCTGCATAGGTGTTTCTAGTTAGATTAAAAGATGTTGTGCCAAATTTAAAGAAAATCGAGTACAATATGTGACATTTAAAGCGAAAAAAGTCAAATCGGGAGCGACATTTATATGGGGAATATATTTAAATCTGAACCGATCTTACCCAATTTCAGCATAGGAGTTTCTATTAAGATTATAAGATGTTAAAATTTAAAGAAATTCGAGTACAATATGTGGTTTCTAGAGCGGAAAATGTCATATCGGGAGCGACATTTGTATGGGGGCTATATCTAAATCTGAACCGATTTGACCTATTTTCACCATAGATGTTCCTAGTTTAAATATAAGATGTTTTACCAAATCTGAAGACAATCTGGAACAATATGTGGTTTCTAGAGCGGAAAAAGTCAAATCGGGAGCGAAATTTGTATGGGAGCTATATATAAATCTGAACCGATCTGACCTATATTCACCATGGGCGTTTCTAGTGGAAATATAAGATGTTTTATCAAATCTGAAGACAATCTGATACAATATGTGGTTTCTAGAGCGGAAAAAGTCAAATCGGGATGGAGATTTGTATGGGAGCTATATCTAAATCTGAACCGATCTTCCCAATTTCAGCATAGGAGTTTCTGGTAAGATTATCAGATGTTAAAATTTAAAGAAAATCGAGTACAATATGTGGTTTCTATAGCGAAAAATGTCAAATCGGGAGCGACATTTGTATGGGGGCTATATCTAAATCTGAACTGATTTGACCTGTTTTCACCATATATATTCCTAGTTTAAATATAAGATGTTTTGCCAAATCTGAAGACAATCTGGTACAATATGTGGTTTCTAGAGCGGAAAAAGTCAAATCGGGAGCGAAATTTGTATGGGAGCTATATATAAATCTGAACCGATCTGACCTATATTCACCATGGGTGTTTCTAGTGGAAATATAAGATGTTTTACCAAATCTGAAGACAATATGATACAATATGTGGTCTCTAGAGCGGAAAAAGTCAAATCGGGAGGGAAATTTGTATTGGGGCTATATCTAAATCTGAACCGATTTAATCCATTTTCACAGATGTTTCTAGTAGAATTATAAGGTAATGCAAGGTAATTTGAAGCAAATGAAGTGAAATATGTGGTCTCTAGAGCGGAAAAAGTCAAATCGGGAGCGAAATTTGTATGGGAGCTATATATAAATGTGAACCGATCTTACACATTTTTACCACAGGTGTTTCTAGTAGAAATATAAGATGTTTTGTCGCGAGTGAAGTTCGTATGGGGGCTATATCTAAATCTGAACCGATTTTATTCAAATTAAATAGCGTTCGTCCTTGTCCCGAAAAACTTCATTGTGCAATGTTTCATTTAGTTATGTCTACAATTGCGACCTGTATCGTGATTACAAGAATAGAATATATATCTCCCATACAAATTTCGCTCCCGATTTGACTTTTTCCGCTCTAGAAACCACATATTGTACCAGATTGTCTTCAGATTTGGCAAAACAGCTCATATTTCAACTAGAAAGACCTATGGTGAAAATGGGTGAAATCGGTTCATACAAATTTCGCTCCCGAATAGACTTTTTCCGCCCCCAGAAACCACGAATTTCTTCAAAATCTGAACTGAAAAAACATATTGTGAAATTTAGTAACTTTATTCCATGTTTGGATATAGCCCCGATACAAATTTTCTTTTCGATTTGACAAATTGCCTATTATTAGGAAACATACAAAAATTCTTCCCGTTTTCACTTTTTTACCGAATTGAATTGTATTTGGATAGAAAGTGGAGTGTGAGTATCATATAGTCGGCCCCGCCGGACTTTAACCTTTCCTTACTTGTTTTTGTTGCATAGTGTCATAAATAGCATGAGATGTGTGACGTTCTCTCAAAAACTTCAACTCTTTACGTGTGCCCTATAATGCTTTTTTCGACTAATCTGAAAACAAATATATTTCCGAGAAAATCGTTTTCAAAAAGAGTAAACACAGGTAAGATTTGTTTCCAATTTAGTATTTTTTTCTCTGCTCTTCATTAGCATGTACCATACAAAAGTTTATTTAAAATTCCATAAAAATTCATTTTTGGCCTAAAACTAATTTGAACTAAACCTAAAAGAGGTTGTCAGCAAAAAAAACGTGTCTCTCAATATTATTAACCTCCTCTGCGCACATACGAAGAACGAATACGAAAGACGGGACGAAAAACATTCACCTCAGCCAATTCCATGTCGTAGTCCTTGTCGACGGGTTCATTAGCCTCAGCAGTAATCTCGAAAGCCACATCACGTTTGGAAATATGACTTAATACGGTGCTGAAATCATCGGATTTTATCACAACGTAATCATCGTCTAGATTTGAAGCTAAAGGTGCTCCAAGTGTCAAGGTTGAAATGTAGATGCAAAGTAAGATAAACATTTTGAGGTGCATCATCTGTAAGAGGGGAGAAAGATACAAAGTAAAAAATATGAAAAATATAAAACACGCAAAAAACAAATCCTTGAGATTGTAGCAATCAATGAGTATGAGGCGCACAGTAGTCCAGAATCAATTTCCATTGCCAAAAATTCGATAATTTTTGATGTATTAAATATTTATTTTAATAATGCGCAGAAAAAATATAGTTTTGGGTTTGAATTGGAATATTCTCCTGGCTCAAGACCATTTTGCATTTATATTTTTTATAAAATGCAAATTTATTTACAACTGGCATGGTGACATTTATTACTTTGCTGCACATTATCATCATGATTTCCAGCCTGTGAAAGCCATCATCAGTTGGCGTCGCAGTGGCTGTTCAACAAAAGACTCCGGGTATTATTTACTCTTTAAGTAAATGATTCTCACAAACGAGAAGCACAATTCACTTTCCGAACATCAGTCAATAAAAGCGCACCAATTAATAAAGCACACATATGCAACTCAATGAGATGCTTGTAAGGTGGCATGTGCCCCTAGTGGGTATGGGGGTAATGGGTGACCTCTGAAAGTTGGTGACCTCGGCCGTGTCAATTATGTACCGATTGCAAATATATTTTGCACTGTGATTGTGCTCATGTGTACCTCAATGAGTTTAAGAGACATCTTTTGACAAGAAAAAATATTTATTACCTCCACGAGGGTATTATGTCTTTGTGCATTTGTTTGTAACACCCGAATGGAAACGAGACACGGTTTATTATACAGATCGACCTATAATCACTTTCTAAGTCGAATTAGCAATTTCCGTCTGTACGTCTGTTCATCTATTGTTGTAATCAAAGTACAGATCGCAATTATAGTCCGATCTTAACAAAAATTGGTACAGGTAAGTTTTGTGAATCAAGGACGGACGCTATTTATTTTGAAGCCAATCGGTTCAGATTTAGATATACAAATGTCGCTTCCGAATTGACTTTTTCCTCTCTAGAGACTACATTTTTTGACCAACTAGAAACATCTAAGGTGGTGGTGGCGGGGAAGATCGGTTCCGATTTATATATAGTTCTCATACAAATGTCGCTCCCAATTTGACTTTATCCGTTCTAGAGACCACATATTTTAACCGATTTTCTTCACATTATGCACAGCACCATATATTTCAACCAGAGACGTCTGCTATGAAGGTGGGTCAGATCGGTTCAGATTTACATATAGCTCCAATACAAATTTCAATTACAAAGACTGGTGCAAATATGTTGCTTCAAATCAAAACTTCCAAACATGGTCTAATTTTCATCTTTTTTTCCAAAAAGGTGACAACATTAATTCGCTTATAAATTGTTCGTTTCTTCCTGCAGATGTAAATTCCATTTACTATTAATTTATCGTTAGGTCCACTCTAAAATAGTCAATTTTTCAATACAAAATTTCGTTTGTTAAAATTCTCAAATCACACAGCACCGATTAGAAAATGTTCAGTATATTTTTTTAGTCTCATATGTTGGCTTCTTATTCAAGAAGTAATATACATACCCTGCGATAAATACAAAAATGGCGACCATAGTAAAAAATTCCAAATTTTTTTCAAATACTTTCTCAAAATTGGTATTTTGTTAGAAAAAATCCAAAAACTTGTTAGTCATTATTTTCGGTGACATTTTGTCTACATACATTTTTGAAGATTCTACGCAATTTTTAATATGAATTTGTTTTTCTCAAAATTTTTATGAATTTTTTATTTTTTAAGATCGGTTAAAAATATGGCGATAAATTAATTTTAACGGTAAGATTTCCTTGTATTTGAACAGCCTTGGTCTTTGATAGACCTTATCTATCTTCGTTAAGCTATATATATATATATATAATATTATACATTTTGGAAAAACGACTTCATGTAGATAAACACTAAAAATCAGAAAATGGATAACTAACATTATCATAAAAAATAATTTATTTACACAATTAATTCTCCAAACCCAAATCACTTACGAGATAACGATACATTTCCTTTTTTTAAACACTGAAGTTGGTTGTATTTCCATCCTATTTTACTTCCAAAAGTGCAATTTTTAAAATCGATTATCTTTTACGTACACAGTGCAAGATAACCTATCTTCATGATTCAACCAATATTTGCCATAAAAGTAAAAAAATACGAATTTGGAATTTTTTTTATTTTGCGTGTCTATGCAGTCAGAGGAATGTATACACCGAATTCCATGATTCTAGCTGCGACCATTTGGTTGGTACCATTTTTGTCCCCTTTTCCCATTTTACTCCCTTAAAAGAACGGATTTCTAAAAACTCTTTACTTTACGTGTCTACGCAACTATAGGGAATTTTATCATTCTAGCTGTGGCGGTTTAGTTGGTACCATTTTTATCCCTCTGTTCCCATTGTATCCCATTTTTATGTTTCGTGTCTACGCAGCCAGAGGAATGTATACTCCGAATTTCATGACTCTAGCTGCGGTCATTTTGTTGGTACAATTTTTAACCCCCTTTTTCCACTTTGACCCCAAAAGGTACGAATTACCAAAAATCACTTTATATTTATTACGAGTATAAACAATCAGAGGAATGTATACACCGAATTTCATTATTTTAGGTGCAGCCGTTTGGATGGTACCATTTTTATCCCACTGTTCCCATTTTGTCCCTTAAAAGTACGAATTTGGAAAACATATTTTTATATTATGTATCTACCAAGGCGTATTTATACAGGTGATAGCACTAGAACAACAACAAATTCGGCAACAACAAAATACAAGTAATTTTTTGAATGGTGAGCCATACTGTCAAAGCAAAATATATGGGATTTGACAGTTTCGGTTACTTTTGAATGAAAAAAAAAATTCAGTCAGCTGGGCTCCTGCTAACACCTTTATTAATACGCCTTGGTATCTACTCAGTTAGGGAAATTTACACACCGAATTTCGTGCTTCTAGCTGCTGTCGTTTCACCCCCCTCTCTTTATGGTGAACGTTTTTGTTATAGGGGGAATGCGCATACCCAATGTCAAGTAAGTACAAGCAGACATATTGAAAAAATATGCTTAATTACTCTAAAATATTAGGGGTTATTATGGATATTTTTAGTCCTTGTGAGGGAAAAAATTTCCCCTCTCGACCGATGTCGCCCAGTTTCAATCCCAACCGATCTACGACTATAAGACGCATTTACGGAAAATTTGGACGTTCTAGCTCCTTTCGTTTAGATGCTACCGTGCTTTCAACAGACGGACGGACATGGCCAGATAGTCTTAGAAATTTATGACGATCTAGAATATGTATTTATACGGTCTCAGGTCAATATCCTGGATGTGGAGGCTATAAAAAAACTTAAATCTACCATAACTTCGTAAGTATAGCTCCTAAATCTAAAAGAAGAGCATTGCTGATAAAAATAAATTTTCTTTCTTAGCAATTAAGGAAAAAACATTTTTGGGAAATAGTTTCCCCGTTTTAGGAATTACGCGTCAAGACTTATTCGATGTACCCAATGCTTTAATCAGAATTGAAAACCGCTTGACCGTATTTTTTTGATAAAATGTCAAAATTTTAGATTTTCAAAAACTAGTATTTATTGCAAAAAATAGTATTATTTTTTTATGTTAAAATTTGTAGAACAAAAATTATATTAACCCATAAAGTACTCTATTCACCTATTTTTTGTATGTCCACATTAATCTCACTTTTAAAATACTTTTCAATCATCGAGACAAATACCCCAGTCTTAACCCAACAGCAAATTTCCTAAACAAATACACACAATTGTGTTTTATTTGCTCAATTTATGTCACTCAGTCGTACTGTTACGTATTGATTGATATTAAATATTTGTAAACTTACGTTATTTGATCAAATATTTGTGAATTAAAAAAAAAAAATAAATAAAAATCACTTTTCGAATGCACTTCTATTCTTTCGGCACTTTCTCTAAAAACTGATCTAATTGTCTTATTGCACTTTTGTAATATGCCTTCAGCTTTTATATGCACTCGAATTGCTATTCCAAACGGTTGGACGAGTAACACCTTTTTGCTTTCATAACCAACCATTTGCCGAGACCTATAATAGAGGCAACGCACTTTTTTCTCATGATTCTTCTAAATGTTCTAATTAATAGTTCATCGATACTCGACCAACTGCAGGTAGCACGCCAAATAATTTCCGCACTACTTACTAGTGTATACCCTGCAGTAGGGATGTCGATCGGGATAGGTTTTAAAAAGCGTGATATGACGGGACTGAAATAAAATAATGAGAATACAAATTTCAAACTAACAAGTAAAAACGGCGTTAAGTTCGGCCGGGCCGAACTTTATATACCCTCCACCATGGATTGCATTCCACAGAGGTTGTAGGTTTTCGTAGAAGTGCAGTAATATTACAGGAAAATATAATTTTTTTAATATAGGCAAACCAAAACAAATACAAATATTGAAAAAATAATTTTATAAATAAATATAATATTTTAATTATTTCAAACCATTATTTATTTCAAATCAAAAAATAAATATTCTTATATTTATATTTTCAAAAAGCTTAAATACCATAAATATTGGTAGATAGTGGGAGCTACAGTTGGTTGTATTTTCATTCTATTTTAATTCCAAAAGTACAAAAAAAAACATTATCAGACGTACATAGTGCAAAATAACTAACTTCATGATTCAACCAATTTTTGCCATAATAGAAAAGGTACAAATTTGAAAAAAAAACTTTTTATTTTGCGTGTCTATGTATGTCTATGTATACACCGAATTCCATAATTCCAGCTGCGACCATGTGGTTGGTACCATTTTTACCCCCTTGACGTTTCTACGCAAATAGAATTTCATCATTCTAGCTGTAGTCATTTAGTTGGTACTATTTTTATCCCTATGTACCATTGTATCCCTTGAAAGTACGAATTTCGAAAAATTCGTTTATTTTCCGATTCCTACGCAATCAGAGGAATGTATACTCCGAATTGCATGACTCTAGCTGCGGTCATTTGGTTAGTACTATTTGTATCCCCTTTTACAATTTTAACCCCAAAATGTACGAATTCCGAAAAATTCGTCTATTTTCCGTATCTACGCAGTCAGAGGAATGTATTCTCAGAATTTCATGACTCTAGCTGCGGTCATTTAATCGGTACTATTTTTATCCCTTTTTTTATTTTAACCCCAAAAAGTACGAATTTCGAAAAACCTGTTTATTTTAAATGTCTACGCAATCAGAGGAATGCATACACCGAATTTCATTATTCCAGGTGTTGCCGTTTGGTTGGTACCATTTTTATCCCTCCGTACCCATTATATCCCCTGAAAGTACGAATTTGGAAAAAAACCTTTTATTTTTCATGTCTACGTAGTCAAAGGAATGTATACTTCGATTTTCATGACGCTAGCTGCGGTCATTTGGTTGGTACTATTTTTATCCCCTTTTTCTATTTTGTCCCCAAAAAGTACGAATTTCGAAAAATCCGTTTATTTTCCGTGTATACACAGTCATGTCTACGTAGTCAAAGGAATGTATGCTTCGAATTTCATGACTCTAGCTGCGGTCATTTGGTTGGTACTATTTTTATCCCCTTTTTCTATTTTGTCCCCAAAAAGTACGAATTTCGAAAAATCAGTTTATTTTCCGTGTATACACAGTCAGTGGAATGTCTACTCCGAATTTCATGACTATAGCTGCGGTCATTTGATTGGTACTATTTTTATCCCCTTTTTTCATATTAACCCCAAAAAGTACGAATTTTGAAAAATCCGTGTATTTTACATATCTATGCAATCAGAGGAATGTATACACCGAATTTCATTATTCTAGGGACAGCCGTTAGGTTGGTACCATTTTTATCCCTCTTTTCCCATTTTACCCCTTAAAAGTACGAATTTGAAAAAAATACTTTTATATCATGTATTTACTCAATTAGAGGAATGTACACACCGAATTTCGTGTTTCTAGCTGTTGTCGTTTAATGTGTACCATTTTTATCCCTTTTTTGCCCCATTTCACCCCCTACAAATAAGAATCACTTTATGGTGCAGTTTTTTGCTATAAGGGTAATACACATACCAAATATCAAGCAAATATAAACAGACATATTCAAAAAACATGCTTAAATATGCTAAAATAGTAGGGATTATTATGGGTATTTTTAGTCTTTGTGAGGGAAAAATTTTTCCCTTTGGGCCGATTTCGCCCCATTTCAATCCCAACCGATCTACGACTATAAGACGCATTTATGGAAAATTTGGACGTCCTAGCTCCTTTCGTTTAGATGCTAGCGTGCTTTCAACAGACGGACAGACGGACGGACGGACGGACGGACATGGCTAGATCGTCTTAGAATTTTATGACGATCAAGAATATATATACTTTATAGGGTCTCAGGTCAATATTTCAAGGTGTTACAAACGGAATGACAAAGTTAGTATACCCCCATCCTGGAGGTGGAGGGTATAAAAATGTATTGCACTAGAAAGATAATTTTACGATAAGCTTAGCTTAATGTTTGTATGGAATTTATGGCTAATTTACAGGCCGAGCGGATTAATAAAGGGTGGTTAAATTTAAAGGGCCGATGATTTTGATTTTGAATAAAACACAAATTATTTTGGAAATTATTGTCATTTCCTTTTATTATGATAATATTGGTATGGTTAAATAAAAAAACTTGCGTTTAGGAGATTCAACCTCGGCCCTTACAATTTAACCACCCTTTATTAAAGCTGTTTTTTTCTTTAAGCCAGGATAAAAAGCTGCGATAACAAAAACGGGAATTCCCGGGAAAAAATTTAAATTTCCCGGCAATATGGACATTTTTAAAAAATATTTTATTGATTATTATGAGCACTAATTCAGTTATACTATATAAAAAGAAAATTGCGAAAATCATATAGGGGAATACACACTTTTTGTGAAGATATTTGCAAGATTTTATCGTGAAATAAAAACATCATACTATGGCAGACATTAAATTTCTTGTTTTCCCCCAAAAAAACGATGAAATAAAAGGTGCAATGCCATGCAGACGAGCTACAAATATGGAAAAAGGAGGAAAGGGACAAAAAGGGATAAAATTAGTACCAATTTAAGTATTGCAGCTATATTCGTGAAAGTCGGTATCTATATTTCTCTGACAACTTAGACTTGCAATATAGATGGATTTTTCGAAATTTGTACTTATAAGGGGTGATCGGGACAAAAAGGGATAAAAAATGGTGCCAACGTAAATTTGATATGTAAATTCCTCTGACCATGTAGAAGCGCAGTCAAATTGGATTTGTCGAATTATGTACTTTTTAAGTGCGTTCGGGAAAAAAGGGATAAAAAATGGTGTACAATCCATTAGTTACGTAAACGCGGAACATAAATGGATATTACAAAATTTGTACCTCTAAGGAGGATGCGGGACGACAAGGGATAAACATGGTACCAAATAAAGTACATGTTTTAGGGGAAGCAAAAACACATGTTACCTTTAATGTTTTTTTTTTTTTTTCAAAGTGTGTACTTTTTGGGACAGAGGTGCAAAAAGTTATGAAGTGACCGGCTGCATCTAGAAACATGAGATAGATGTTATAAAAGGCTCTGCGGTTGTAATTTTTTCTTTTCTACCCAATTGAAACGACAAGTACATTCCTTTGACTCTGTATGAGAGTTATCTAATAAGAGGTTTCCAAATTATTATTATAGATTTTCGATGCGATATTTATTATAGATTTTCGATACTGCTAGTGTCCAATATTATGAATTCTCCAATCCTTTCTAAGTAAAATATTTTTAAAATAGAAAATAATTTCTTAAATATTTTAACAAAAAATTTCGTTTTTAATTTGTAATATGTCAGCATTTTAACCCTAAATTTTAAATCCTAATATTATTTTCATTTATTAATCTTCTTTTCAATTGTTTTCGTAACAAGTAAAAACGGCGTTAAGTTCGGCCGGGCCGAACTACCCTCCACCATGGATTGCATTCCACAGAGGTTGTCGGTTTTCGTAGAAGTGCAGTAATATTACAGGAAAATATAATTTTTTTAATATAGCCAAACCAAAACAAATACAAATATTGAAAAATTAATTTTATAAATAAATATAATATTTTAATTATTTCAATCAATTTCCAATGCGTCAATTCAAAAAATAAATATTCTTATATTTATATTTTCAAAAATATTTTCAAAGCCATAAATATTGGTTGATAGTGGGTGCTACAGTTGGTTGTATTTCCATTCTATTTGAATTCAAAGAGTACGAATTTTGAAAATCCATTATCAGAGTTACATAGTGCAAAATAACCTAACTTCATGATTCAACCAATTTTTGCCGTAAAAGAAAAAATACGAATTTAGAAAAAAACTTTTTATTTTGCGTGACTATGCAAGAGGAATGTATAATCCGAATTTCATGACTCTAGCTGCGGTCATTTGATTGAAAATCCATTATCAGAGGTACATAGTGCAAAATAACTTCATGATTCAACCAATTTTTGCCGTAAAAGAAAAAGTACGAATTTGGAAAAAAACTTTTTATTTTGCGTGTCTATGCAGTCAGAGGAATGAATACTCCGAATTTCATGACTCTAGCTGCGGTCATTTGATTGGTACTATTTTTATCCCCTTTTTTCATTTTAACCCCAAAAAGTACGAATTTCGAAAAATCAGTTTATTTTCCGTGTCTACACACTCAAAGGAATGTATACTCCGAATTTCATGACTCTAGCTGCGGTCATTAAATTGGTACTATGTTTATCCCCTTTTTTCATTTTAACCCCAAAAACTACGAATTTTGAAAAATCGGTGTATTTTACTTATATATGCAGTCAGAGGAATGTATCCACCGAATTTCATTATTCTTGGTACAGCCGTTTGGTTGGTACCATTTTTATCCCTCTATTCCTATTTTACCCCTTAAAAGTACGAATTTCGAAAAATACTTTTATATTATGTATCTACTCAAGTAGAGGAATGTACACACCGAATTTCGTGTTTCTAGCTGTTGTCGTTTAATGTGTACCATTTTTATCCCTTTTTTGCCCCATTTCACATTTTCCATATTCAAAAAACATACTTAAATACGCTAAAATATTAGGGATTATTATGGGTATTTTTAGTCCTTGTGAGGGAAAATTTTTTCCCTTTGGGCCGATTTCGCCCCATTTCAATCCCAACCGATCTACGACTATAAGACGCATTTCTAGAAAATTTGAACGTTCTAGCTCCTTTCGTTTAGATGTTAGCGTGCTTTCAACAGACGGACAGACGGACGGACATGGCTAGATCGTCTTAGAATTTTTTGACAAAGTTAGTATACCCCCATCCTGGAGGTGGAGGGTATAATAACTACTACAATAAAATATATTTTTAGATTATTATTACTTTGTTCTGTTTTTGTTTTAGTTTTGTTAAGAATTGCATTCATATTGAAAATGATCAAAAATGTACGAAAACCTTTAAACAGTGTACATGGACGTGTACGGTGTACTTTAATGGGTTAAAAAGCACACCAATGTTGATATTTTAAACCATATTGGACGTACCTAAAATAAATTATGTTTTCCCGGAAATGAAAAAAGTCCGGGAAACCCCAAACCCAAAAAATCCAAAAAAAATTGAGATATGCCATTTTTTCTCTTTAGTTTGGCCAGATCTCTAATTTAAGAACTTTTATTTCTGACATTTATAAAAATGTACCCTTGCAATGACATTTCTCATTTTATGCACACAAAAATTGACTTTAGTGTTAGTTTTAAAGTGGTCTAAGTCATACTATATCCACTAATATTGATGTGTGGCGATGCAAAGAAACATTTTTTATTTATAATGTCCATTTTAGGTGATTCAGATAATTTGAATAACATATAAAATGAAATTATTTGAAAAGTAAAAAATAATTTCAATATAAATTTTCTAGACGAACAACCTGTAAATATCCCTATCCCTATTAATATTATAAAACCTTAGTGTAAGTCTGTCTGTCTGTTTGTTTGTTCCGCAATCACGTGTAAACGGCTGAACCGATGTTGTTGAAATTTTCAGTACAGATAGATGCAGGTCTGGAAGGAACTATAGGCTATAGAATTTTTAAAAATTTGCTCTGTGGGAGTGGGCGTGGCAATAGTGTTTTTGAGAGCTAGAAGGCTGAACATTGGAACGTATATATTACTGACCACGAGAATGATAAATATGATGCCGAAATTAGGATTTTCATTTTGTGGGCGGAGTGGGCGAGGCAAAAGCGTTTTTGAGAGCTAGGAGGCTAAAAATTGGTACATATATATTACTGACTACGAGAATGATAAATATGATGCCGAAATTTGGATTTTCGTTTTGTGGGCGGAGTGGGCGTGGCAATAGTGTTCTTTGAGCTAGAAGACTGAAAAATGGAATGTATATATTACTGACCACGAGAAAGATCAATTTGATGCCGAAATTTGGATTATAGTTTTGTGGGCGGAGTGTGCGTGGCAAAAGTGTTTTTGAGAGGTAGTAGGCTGAAAATTGGTACATATATATTACTGACCACGAGAAAGATAAATATGATGCTGGATTTTGAATTTTCGTTTGGTGGGCAATGGGGCGTGGCAATAGTGTTTTTGAGAGGTAGTAGGCTGAAAATTGGTACATATATATTACTGACCACGAGAAAGATCAATTTGATGCCGAGATTTGGATTTGGGAGTGGCAAAACCGTTTTTGAGAGCTAGAAGACTGAAAATTGGTACATGTATATTACTGACCACGAGAATGATAAATATGATACCGAAATTTGGATTTTCGTTTAGTGGGCGTGGGCATGATAAGATCAATATGAAACCTGATTTTAATTTTACCATTTGTTTTTTTTTTGTATATTTTTTTAAATTTTTTTGAAATAAAATATTTTGTATTTTCTTTCATTTTTGGTAAGGATATATTGCTTTTGCGAACAAAAAAATAGAAATTTTAAATTTTTGTGTGCTTCGGTGGAAAAGTATTTTTCAATTGACTCAAACATAAGCCATTGTATATCTCAGAACGGATAAAGTGTGACTTGATAATGGGTTTATATATTAGGGTGTGTTGATTTTAGACAAATTTTGATTTTCAAAATCGTGTAGTTATAAAAAAAATGGTAGAATGCTTGGCCTTTCTTAGACATATTTTTATTTTTGTGATAAAATTTAGTTTAGTTCGTTAAAACGTCAAAAGAAAAATAGTTTTTTTGCTGGTTCTACGTGAAAGGAACATTTGTAGTCATCATAATAACCCTAAATTTAAGGTGTTAGTCGATCGGGCTAATATTTCAAAAACAATAAGGGTGCCTTTGACTATATTTGTAATTTTAATAATAAAAAATAAAATATTTTTTTTAATATCAAAATTTCAAAAACGTTTAATCATGAAAAGCATTGCCATTATCCGATATAATTTTATTTTCGTAATATTTTTTTTAAACAAACACGTAGAACCAGTGATTTAGTAGTAGTCGTCCAAAAAAAATATAAACGCGTTAAAAAAAAAACGATTTTTTCTTTTGACGATTTACCGAGCTAAACTAAATTTGATCACAAAAATAAAAATATATCTGAGAAAGAGAAAGCTTAGCCTTAGAGTAACTGATTGGTCAAATTATTGGACGTTTATAGTATTTCTTTCTCGTATTTCGGAGTAATATTTTATAAAAAATAAATAGATGCTGCCAATACTAGGGTATAAAACCGATTAAATTTTATTCGATTAATTGAATAATTTTTGTCGAATATTTGTTCGAATAATGAAAACATCATGTTTTCAAATGACGAAAAATTCGAATAAATTGTCCCAAAAAATCGATTAATCGATATTATAAGTTTTGCCTTAAAAACTAAAGAAATCGACGTCTGCTTTGCATGATAAATTGATTTTGAATAGTCAGTTTGCTCCATTTGGGTAAAAAAACTATGAACACCAAATATAAAATCCAATAACCACTATTTTTTCGATTTTTGAAATGTATGCTCAGGAACGATTTATCCCACTTCATTTAAAAATAGCAAAAACTGACCAATTGCTTCGGAATTATATATAATTTAAAGAAAAATGTAAGTAGTAAATTCATAGAAAAGTGAAAATAGTCAGTTCTGTTATAAATCACATGATCCATATTCGAAAGTCAATGGATAACTTCTGATATTATGCTCAATTAAGGGAAGGTTCTTTATTTTGACAAGAAATTAGGATTTTTGTCAACTTCTTTTGAATTTCGAATTTGAAATTACATTTTTAAATAAAATCATTCAATATATAGTTGAACTACCCGTAAACTGGGGTATCTTGTCTGTTTAACTCTTATTAATTATCATTTATTTAAGTGGACAATTGTTCGATTAATCGGTTAATCGAATAACTCTCGATGTCATTATTCGATTAATTGGAAATTCTTTGTTTTTAAATAAACAATTAATCAATACTTTTCAGGCATCATTTGCCTAAATGATAAACATCGGAAGTAATTTTTGTAAAAAAAAAAGTCTAAACATTTTATCTCCGAAAAACTATCTTCTGTATTAAATTATTTCACAAAACTGGAGTCAGTGAAATTTTTTGTCCGATATTCTTCATTTGAGCATCATTCTAAGGGTATTGATTCTATTCTATTTATTTTGTATAACACCTTTTTAAAAATATTTCCAAGAAATATGAGTTTTTAGCTATCACTTTGAAAAACCACAAAAAATCAATCTAAACGTCCAATAATACAACAAACGAGATATTCTAAGATATGAATAAAAATTTTATTTAAAGCGCTTACATGGGCAATTTATTCTGAAAAAAATGGATAAAATGTAACATAAAAAATTACACGAGAAAAACATGAATTTTAGAGATGTTTTCAGGAGTGTTTAGCTCACAGACGGCTTGGGCCAGCGTCGAAATATTTAAACAATACAATCTCGTGTCAATTTATATTCATGATCCATCCTAATGTATATATTTATATACTAAACTAAAAATAGTTCAACGCACCGATTCAGAAAACGACGTCAGTTTGTGATCGCAATGCTGAGGGAAAATATGTACGTCACTGGTGGATCTATTTTTTCAGATTTATTCACCATCCAACATAGGGTGGGATTGTACTAAGCTTTTAACATCTTGAAATCCTGAGGCCCTACAAAATATAGATTATTCATCATAAAATTCTAAGACGATCTAGTAATGTCCGTGTGTCGGTCTGCTGAAAGAAGTTAGAAGGTCTAAATATTACAAGAATACGTCTAATTGTTGTAGACCGGTTAAAATGGGCCAAAATGAATTATTTTTCCCTGACAAGAACAGACAATACAACTAAGAATTTAATTGTAAATCACATTTTTCTAATATTTCTAACTTATATATTATATAATAAAGTGAATATAGCTAAAAATCAAAAAAAATTTCAAAAGCTTAAATCGACCATATCTTCTTAAGTATAGCTCCTAGAGTTAAAAAAGGATAATTTGTGATCACCTAAAAATCCAGAAATAAAAAAATCGGTTACAACTTCTTAGAGCTTTGTTTTGTATTCCTGTTGTGCCTTTTTTTGTCTAAAATACTTAAAAATAATATATTTATAAACATTTTGTACATTTGTACGACTTACCTTGTTGAAGATGAAAAATTTCATAAAATGTTGTTCTGCTGTTGCCAGATTGTCTTGCAAAATCATACGCACAGTTGTATACGCAAGTATCTGCTACAAAATTCATGAAATTGTCAACTTACATATTCACACTTACACCATTATCCAACTAACTAATTAATTTTAACAAAGAAACTTGTGCAAAAAGTTACAAATTTCTAAATTGGTGAAAAAGAACATGGTGGAATAAGTAAACTTAGTTATTTAAAAAGAAGCACATGTGTAATTTAGCATTTACTTTTATCACTTTTGTCAACTCTATATAAAAAAAGATTTACAATATTGAATTAGGTATTTTTACACAAGTTTTTTTCTGCGTGTAGTGTGTGTGAATAAATACCCATGTTTTCTCGAGCTTTTTTAACAAATCAAGCAGCACAAATTGTACAGTGTAAACACCCCTATTTACATTTAGTTATGTCACGTTAGTCTGAACGTCGCTTTATTTATAAATTGACTTATAACGCCGTCAGTTGTTTTCCTTCGACTTTGTTCTCTAATTTTGTTCTTTTGTTTTGTGCTTAGTTCTCGTCGGAAGTAGTTTATAAAAGTTGTATTCTAATAAAATCTGAATTCTGGATAGTGGAATGACAAAAACGCATATAGACATATGTTTTAATTAATGATAAATACTTCTTGTTTGATATAAAAATAGATAAGGAACGTGAAGCGAAATAAATTTCGCAACGCACTTACAATAGACTGGAATCGGAATCAACTGCAGACGCAGTTCAGAGTGTCATGTAACAGTTGTTGTAATTGTAATAGAAAAGAACAATAACAATAGAAAAACAAACAAACGATATCCAGTTGTTAATTAGGACTTTAATCAGCACCGATACGCAGAAACGCAGAACTCCTTCAACTCAACAGATATCAGCTGCAACGTGAGTCACTAGAGCAAGTATAATTCGATGCATCACAACGAACGAATACTGAATACTTGTATATGCGGCACGTTATACAAATTTCGGGAGTTCCCCGTTTATCTTAATTGTTTTTATTATACTATTTGCTTTGCTGCCTACTTTCAGTTTCATTTTGTTGGTTGACCTACCTGCACACGTTCGTCTCTACCATGGCTGACTCAATTATGTCCGACGAAGAATCTTTTGTGATCTTGGGGTCTTCTCCCTTGCCTTCGCTGGAACAAGATGGTGATAAAGTGGATTATGGAACGGATGCTTCCATACAGTCGGATTCACCAGGCAGCTGTTTTTCCTCTTTGAAAAACAGTCAATTAAATGATTTGGAAAATGCTGCAGCATCCAGTAAATCCATGGAACCACCATCTATGACGGCCTCCACTACCGCCAGCAGAGGTTTAGCTCAAAGCTCCATTACAGCGACGACAGAGGCTGCTGCAGCAGCCCCTGCGATGCAACGCTCGGCAGAAAGTCTGTTGTGGTCTAAACCTCAAGTTTCAGTGAAGGATGACTTCTTGCCCATCAGCTTGGAGGATTGTGCTGTCCAATCGCCTTTGGAACAAAGTCCAAAGAATTCAATGCCCTCCTCGAGGCCACCACCATCACCGCTGAATATGTCGCTAAGCAACAATTCCAACAAAGAAAATGTAAAACCTTTAACGAATACGACCAAAAATATGGCCACCTCTCAAAATGCTCAAACATCATCATCTTCGTCGTCGAAGAACAACAGTTTGGCCAGCAGTTTCATAATGGGCGAAGTTAATGCGGATGTTCTAAAGGTTGGTTTGCTTGACATCTAGAATCTATTTTTATTGTGTTCTATAATTAGTTTGTTGCTACTTTATATTTGTTTTAGTCAAGTGTTTATTCACAATTTCCCAGTATTTCCATGCAAGCCAGTGCCGAAGATGTTATGAAATTACAAACCATAATGACCGAGTATGTGCAATTGAAATGTATGGACTTCCCCCTAATCCGATTTATGTTTTTTACGCTGCTAATCTTTCAATTTCTTTTGTTTTCACTCCGCTCAGCTACTCTTGAAAAGGTTAATAATACAATGAAATTGTTCTATACCAATTCATTGGAATGGAAGGAGAAAATGAATACTATGGAAAGTCATTATAAACAACAACTAAATGATTGCCAGAATCAAATTGAAGCTGTAAGTTTTCACATATACTGATCAAAGTATAAAAGTGTGTTAATGGGGAATTCTACGGGTATGAAAGGAATTGTATTTTAAACAAAGAGATAATTTTTATGAAAATCACAGATTTATTTTGCAGAAGTTTGCATAAAATGAAAATCATAAAATTCAACTGAAGCAGTCTGTCGCTTAACTTTTCTTTAGTCCTGAAGTAATTGATTAGAACAATTTAGGTTTGAAAATTAAACTTATAAATAGTTAACATAGCAAATATTGAGAAAGTTTTCAGCAGCAGTTTGGTAAATATTTCGTTATCAGTCTTTGATATCTTCAAATTTCAACAAAATACGCAATTTCTCGCCCATGACTCATTCGACCCAGTACAAAGACAAATAGTGAATAGGTAAACTAAAGGATGCAAGTTTTTAAAAATGATTTTTTTTGTTTTAAAATATTTATACTTTTGATATATTTAAATTTTCCATTTATTTGTATAAAAAATATCCCCCTGCTTCTGTAAGTAATTTTCGTACTTTCACGAGTCCTACAAAGCCGACGTGGTGGGTATCAAATGAAAGAGAAGAATATCTGTTTGAAACCAGGAAAACACAATAGGATTTCATTAATCAAATTCATATAGGCATTGGTTATTAATTCCAATAAATAAGCAATTTCGACTTGGATTCTGCAAAATCCCGAAATATTTTGCTGATTTTAATTCCGATTCTGACAACAATCGCAATCTACGACATCCCGGAATGCAAAACAAAATTGTGTCCGAGACATAAAAAAATATTCTTTTAAATCAACACCAGCATTTTTTTACGTTTCTTACCTTGTCCGATTTTAGTGAAAGTTTATAATATTTTAGACGCTAGAGTGGAGATAAAATTATCAAAAGATAATTTTAAAAATTTCGTAACTTTTTTCTGATATGGGATAGAAATATAATAATTTGGCGAATTTTAAGCAGATTGCTTCTAGTCTAATATAAAATTATCAAATCCTAAAAAAATATACTTAAAAAAATGTTTCCTGTAATTTTTTAATAAATTTGTATTAACAGATAATAGTGTCAGTGAGATGCTCCATAAATTTCATAGTGAAGTTCCTGGCACTTACCCCACAACAATTATAAATGAAGTCGAAATTAAAAATATTTAATGGACAATTAAAAGAACACGACTTAGTCGGGCTTAGTTGTGGATGTTAATTTTTGGTTAGCCTAATTCGCCCATTCATGAGCTAGCCAGTGTTTTTAAGATATTTTTAGCGCATTTTAATAAAGTCCGCTACAACGTACACATTTTGATTTGATAAAAATCTATTAAAAATAGCTCTAAATCGTACAAAAGTTGAAAAGACACTTTTATTTATTAAATAATTACATGGAATTAAGAAATATATATATTTTTTACGATTTGATAATTTTATATTAAACTACAAGCAATGTCATTGAAATTCATGAAACAAATTATTATTATCATGGGTTATCAAATTACCTTTTGATGACCCTTTGTCCACCCTAGTTCACATTTTTGAAAAATCAGTATGTCTTGGCACCCAAAAACTAAATTGTTGTTTTTGCATAGTGTTATTTTTTTTGATCTGGATACGAATCTGTGTAAAATGTACAAATCTGGCTTTCAGAAAGGAAGGGGTTCTTGCGTCATTCGAATAATGTTTTGTTTGACAACAAACTTGATTCCCGCTTAACTGGTATAGAAACGTGTTAGGAGTGTTTTATTGGACAACCACTTGCTTGAGGCAAAACTGTATTTGCTAGATAAATTGATTGACATGATTGTCGAGCTATACAAAAGTTGCTGTTGTTTAGCAGTTACTAAATAAATCGAATTTTAACATGTAATTATAATCCAATAAAATATTAATCCGCTTAATATTTTATTGGAATACAATAATTTTTAAATTTCGATAGTAATTATTTTTGTGGTTTTAATTAGTTGCTGCTTGCCTCTAAACAAAAAATCAACTTTTGTATAGCTCGGCAATCATGTCAATCAATTTATCTAACAAATACAGTTTTGCCTCAAACAAGTGGTTTGTCCAATAAAACACTCCTAATATGTTTTCATTTTCTGCGATAGTTGCGTAAAGAAAACCACGAGCTAAAGAAGAGCATTGAAGAACAAGTGGAGCAAACCAAGGCGGTGGATGTGGCCAGGCAAAGGGATCGCGATGATATGATCAAAACCATATCGGAGAAGAGCTCCTTAGTGGAGAATATGAGAGCACAAATTGTCAAATTGGAACGACAACAAACGGTAAGAGTCAATAGCACTATCAAGTTCACTTGGAATGACTAATTTGTTTTCTTTTTAAAGGCTACCTTTGAATTTTTACCCAAGAAAACAACGAAAAACTCCGAAGAAAATTTCGACGATATGTACATACCACGAGCCGAGCACCAGAAAATCGTTAAAGACTTACAACGGCAGTTATCGGAAATATTGGCTTCAAATTTGGACATAAAGGATGTGGTAAGTGTGCCCACGGCACAGTATATTTTTCACACTATAAACGCATTCACGTTTTTTTTTTTGAAGGAAAAGCAATATATTGATGAATTGAATTGTTTAAAAGTCAATTTAACGGCTGCCGAAGAGTGTATCGTCCAACACCGTGCTGAAATTGCCACTTTACAAGCGGCCACTGTAAATCAGCAAAACAAAATCGAAGAACTGGAAAGATCCAATAGTTCACTGGTCCAGGAAAACTCGGTACATAACGAACGTATTATGCTGTTGGAACAACAAAACGAGGTACATCGCAAAGATTTCGAAATGGAACGCGAGAGCCGCCAAACGGCCATGGGAGAGAAACAGCAAGTGCTGCTGGATTTGCGTGCTTTGCAAAAACGAAATCAAGATCTAATCGAAGAACGACAAAAACTCGTGGAGAGCTATGAACGGAAAGTGAGCACAGCTTCTTCATTGGCTGGTGCCAGTACAACATCACTGGTGGCTGCAGCGGCAGCGGCTCAAACATACATGAACAATCCACAGAGACCGATAAGGGTAAGATTTAAGATTTATTCAACATAATTTATTTATTAATTATTAATGTGTTTTCTTGCCTTTTTTCTTTCTTATCTTTAAGGACTTAACACCTCCCTCACCCACGGGACAGTCTGTTCAGCCTCCTGCCGCGGTGGGCTATAATTGTCCGGTGTGTAATAAGGCCTTCAAGTCGTTAACTGTCTTACAGAGTCATGTCAACGATTGCATAGATCGAAATTAATATTTATTTATTTGAAAAATATATACTACACATATTATTGACTAAATTTACTCTTAATACTATTAATATTATAAGCGATGAATATGAACGATATATGTATCAGCAATCACACCACTTTATAAATCAAAGAAATTTTAAAGAATGTCCTTTGTTTTAACCCAAACACGGTTTTCAAAGCGGCAAATGCAAAGCCAAAGTGATATTTTCGCCACTGATTATTTCTACTGTGGTTTCAAATCAATGCTTTCTCGTGATTTCTTGTTATTGGATACGGTATAAGGCCGCTGACAACTGACTTTTCCACAAATACTTTAATTGCACGTTTTATGAATAATTCCACTCCAGAAGAAAAGTCTCGAAGCCAAAGTCTTCATTTAAAACATGATTTCACGACAAATAATCAATGGTTTGAAACCAACAGGACCAAAATAACCCTTGCAGCTTTAATCTAACTAAGAATTCAATTCAAACTTTGATTGTATTGATGGCAAGGGCCGACCCTTTATATATTGCTCCAGATGGAACTACTCATCATCTTTAAAATGGAAAATCATTTAGCAATTGGATTTAAGGGCCGGCTAAGCGCTCGCCCTCTCCAAGGGTGTAGCGATGTCATACATATTTCATTTATTTTCTTCACGATTTGGTAATGTTTTGGACTGAAGATTACGGCTTTCATTTTGTCTTTAAAATCTCTGATACAACAATATTTAAGTGAATTTCTTTGTTTGAGTTATATGTATATTTAGTTTTCCCCTAAACAAGCAGTGATAATAAAGCTAAAAAAATAATGAAATAAAAAATGTGTAGCATTCCTTCCTTTCTTCATATTAACCGTCATTTTCAGGTTAGATCGAATCATTATTTATAAAGGGTGGTTAAATTTTAAGGGCCGATGTTGTTGATTTTGAATAAAACACAAATTATTTAGGAAATTATTGTCGTTTCTTTTCATAATGATAATATTGATATGGTTCAATTATGTATGGAACAAAATATTGATCAAATGGCCGTCGCGACTTCGGCCTCCATCCGATGGTCCAAATTTTCGATGACACTGAGGCATAATTGATGTGCCGAATTATCTCATCCTTTAGCTCTTGATTTGTTGCTGGCTTATCGACGTACACCTTTTCTTACAAATAACCCCAAAGAAAGAAGTCCAACGGTGTCAAATCACATGATCTTGGCGGCCAATTGACATCGCCTCCACGTGAGATAACACGGCCATTGAATTTGTCGCGCACAAGAGCCATTGTTTCGTTAGCTGTGTGGCAAGTGGCACCGTCCTGTTGAAACCACATATCGTCCACATCCATATCTTCCAATTCGGACCATAAAAAGTTCTTTATCATCTCACGATAGCGAAGACCATTCACAGTAATTCAACATCAACAAATTTTCACTTTTCATCATAAAATAAGAGTTTCTGCAGCCAATTTTCTCATCCGAACACACTTTCACATAAAAATAGTCATTTCGATTGCTCCAAGGTCCAGGGAAGAAACTAATAGCCATTAGCGATACATAACATGGCAGTTAACATAAAAAATGCAGCGCCCCTAGTGGAGGATAGGGGTACAACTCGATTAACATCCCATTCCCTTAACATTAACATCAACCTTGAAGAAGATGCAAATAACAGCCGGACAACATGAGAACGATGATGAGCAAAGGTTCCCGCGATAATCGGACACATGCCGGAACGAAGTCTAGTACAATTCAGACTTAAGGATTATCACCTCAGCTCCCTCTAAAGCTGCTACAACAACAACATTCACAGTAACTGCCTGACCGGCCTCATTTTGGAAAAAATACGGCGCGATGATGCCGCCAGATCATAAACCGCACCAAAAAGTGGCTGCATTGGTATTTCGACAATCACTCTTGGATTATCATTCGCCCAAATGCGGCAATTCTGCTTATTGACGGATCCACTGAAGCCTCATCACTGAAGATGATTTTCTTCGAAGTGCACGATATGCATTTTAATTTGAACGCCCATTTTCATAATAAGCCTGAATGACATTAACGCGTAGCTCGATTGCGTATCTTTCCATGTTTCAAATTGAGTTAGTCTGACATTGAGAAATGTCAAATGAAATGCAGAAAAAAACTTGACGTTTAAGTATGGTTCACATTCAACATCGGCTCTTACAATTTAACCACCCTTTAGATGCCTGTTCTTATGGTGTTTGGTATATGAAAACGCAGATTAAATATTGTTTAATCTGAAATAAAAAGTATCTAAATAAAAATCTTTAACAATATAATAATAAACAATTGCTATGGCGTTATAAGTATCATTTCTTATCGTTTTTTTTAACACAAATTCAAATATTCTTTAAAGCAATCCAAAAATTTACAGGGGAGTCATAGAATCCGATTGTTGTCGGATGATACCATTTTATATCGGAATTAGTATCCAATTCAGAAAAATGAGCAATTTCGACTTGAATTCTGCAACAACCCCGAATGTTTTGCAAATTTTAATTCCGATTCCGACAACAATCGGACTGTATGACACCTCTGATATTTCCATACCCTCCACTCCCAAGAGGGTGTTATGTAGACCCATCGTATTATGCCGATCAGCTTAGACACACTTTCTGGATCGATTTAGCCATGTCCATCAAAGTACAGGTCGCAATTATCAAACGATCCTAACAAAAATTGACGTAAGCGAGTTTTGCTGGTCAAGGGGGGGGCATTAGTTATAAATGTCGCTCCCAATTTGACTTTTTCCCATCTGGAGACCATATATTTTAACAGATGTTCTTCAAATATGGCACAACAACTCATATGTCAACTAGAAACATCTGTGGTAAAAATTGGTCCAGATTTAGATATAGCCACCATACAAAGTTCGTTCCCGATTTCACCTTTTTCGCTCTAGCAGCCATATATTTTAACATATTTTCTGGCACAGCACCTTAAATTTCGACTAGAGACATCTGTGGTAAAAATTGGTCAAATCGGTTCAGATTTCGATATATCCCCCACATAAATTTCGCTTCCGTTTCGACTTTTTCCGCTCTAGAAACCACATACTTTAACCGATTTTGATCAAATTTAGACATCTCACATTTTAACTAGAAACATCTGTGGTTGAACTAAAAACATCTATGATCTTCTTCAAATTTGGCACAACACCTTATATTTCGACTAGAAACATCTGTGGTAAAACCGGGTCAAATTGGTTCAGATTTCGATATGTTTGGCTTCCGATTTGGCTTTTCAGCCCTATAAACCACATAATATAACCGATTTTGTTCAAATTTGGCTTAACACCTCCTATTTCCACTAGAAGCAACTCAGGGTCACATCGGTACAAGTTTTGATATATCCTCCATACAAATGACCTTCGTAATTTGAACTTTTTCTCCAAAAAACATCATATTTTAACTGACGTCGATCATTTGTCTTTTTTTCTTATATTTCCAGGGTTTTATAAAGTAATTTTTATTTGTGTAAATGTGTACAAAATATATTTTCTTACATACAATATAATAACAAGCAGCGGTACAACCCCTCAGAGCGGTTTTTTCGCGGAATAAATGTAGAGAGTATCTTCTCTATAATTTGCTTATAATGGGAGGCGGAGCCAAGGACCAAACCCTTTGAATGTCCTGATTCGCCACTAAATTATTTAAAATAAGTAAATCTGCAATAAGTAACAAAACTTGAACTTGAAAAATCCATAAAATTCCATTAAAAATCATTCAATACCATTAGTTTTTGCATAATCCTCGAGTATGGAGCGTATGGTTATTATCGGTATAGCATTGTTAATATTCGGATAGACCACATTGTCCATTTTAATGTTCGACACACATACGCCCATTATGCAGCCGTGTTCATCGAACATCGGGCCACCGCTTTGACCACTCTGTACACAACCATCAGACATTATAGCAGCCGGTGTATATTTGATAATGCGTCCTTGGAATATCGAAGGATTGAAATCATATTTCAGATTGAAATTTACAAAATACGGAAAGCCGGCATTGTAAACTGTTTGACCCAGACAGGGTTTGGTTTGGGCCAAACGCACACAATAACGGCTGGGAATGTTGGAGGGGGCAGACAGCAAGGCTACATCGAAAGCCGTATCATAGTTGGGATTACGCCACAGCACATCAGCCTCGAATTCGCCATCTACGCCGCGACAATAAACTTTGGAATTCACCTGCCAAAAAAAAATAAAAACAAAAACCATAAATGACAGTGTTTAATGTTATTTCACAAAACAAAATATTACCTGAAAAACAACATGCGAGCAGGTTATTATGAATTTTTTATTTTGCACTTTCACAAATGTCCCTGTACCCTGATTGCCATTAGCTTCGATCACCACCATGCTGCGTTCCCCTGTTTTATGGAGTTGTAAAATGGATTAACCGCGAGTGTTTTCAAGTAGTTAAGATAAGATTAGTTGCTTTGTGCTGAACTTACATGCAAAATTTGAGGGTTCTCTTGGTATGGTAATGGAAGTGATTTTAATACCCAATTGATTCATGAAGTCACGTAACAAGTGGGCAAAATTTGCGGCCATGGTCATTTGCAAATTCTCGCTGTTGCGCTGAAAGGTGGTGCATATGATAAGGCCAATTAAACGCCTGCAAGAGGAATAACAAAGGATGAGATTTAACAAATATGATATCAAAATCATTCAAAATCACGTTTGGTAAAAGTCTTTTAAAACAAACATACCAAATAGTAGCATAAATTACAATTCGAATAGTTAGTTAGTTAGACCTGTCTTTCATTTTAAAAGAACTCAGAGTACTTTTTGGTACTGAGAATCCGGATTTAAGAATTAACATCCAAGATTATGCCTCCTCTCCTCCAAATAGAGATCCATTCGAAGCAAACAAGAAGGATCTCGTCTAAATACTTACAATTTGTTATTGAAAACCGCCGATCCCTCACAGCCCAGGGGGAGATTATTGGACAGCACAAACAAGTGGCCATCTTTGCCAATTACATTTGATATTTTACCAATACTGATGGTTTTATAGAAATTCTCCATGCCAAAAGGTGTACACATCGTCAGAACATCATCCAAAGGACGTATCGGATGTATGTAACGTAAATAATGTGCTATATGTTCTAGGAATCTTTCGAATTTCTCCGGTGATTCTGTGGTCTTTCCCGGTCGCATTGTCAGAACTAAGAAGCTGGTCAATAAAACCTCATTGTGTTCCTTTGTTTGCGTCTCACTAAATGCGATGGAATTTAACATTTTGTGCAGATTTCGCGATATCTCTTGCGAGCTAAACACATACAAGAGTTTAGCACGATAGCGTGTCAGTATGTGGGGCACATTTGAATTGCGAGGCTCTGTAACAGCCACGGGCAATTTACGTCGGTCAAAAGTCACCTGATAGCTAAGTGAGTTCAAATGCTGTGCCTCTTCGGAGTCTTCCTCCTGAGCGTTGACCAGGCGACATTGCTGCAATTTATGTATGATTTTTGTGCTGGCGCAAACATTTTCATTGGTGTGATCGGCTATGAACGGCAAGAGGGGGCGCACATACGGCTGTAAAATGCAGCCGGATGTTATGATGAGTTCATTGTTTATGATAATGGCCGATTGTTTAGCATTCGGGTGATTGGTAACTTCTAGTAGGGCATGACGTATCTTCAGCAACATCCTGACAGGTCTGTATGTGCTGTAAATGTACGGAAATAATAGTTAAACTGCTCGCCTACAACTTCAACTTAATTACTAAAGTCCATAGGTCCAACAATCGCAATCGAATCTCGTATCTTTCGTATGTGTGTGCTCTTGCAGGTTTATAAACAACGAAACAGATAGCTTGATAAGAGAACGCACAACGTTGTTGTCATTTACCTTTGTTCAATAGTTTCGATTCCTAATTATTTCGTTTCATAGTCTCTTTTTTAAATCTTGTTATTCGCGTTATTTATTTTTATTATTATTTACTGATTTCTATCGTTTTGTTTGTTTATCTTTGTTTCTGTACAGTTGTACAGGAACGTAGGAAGTGTAAATAAAACAACTCTGTATCTATAAATCACCCAGAAGAGAAATTAAATACAGAGAGAAGTTAGCAAAAACATCAAACCTTTATAGGGGTGTTTACACATGAAGACTTATTTTACAACACGAGTTGGGAACAACTCTAATTTAGTTGCAGTTCTTCAAAAAAATGCCTTGCAGGGCGTTAAAACTATAATAAAAAAACAAAAGAGCGCCCCGGTAGTCGAGTTTGTAGCGTGCTCGGCTATCTGCGTGGGGGTTGTGGGTTCGATTCCCACCAGAGGCCCTGGTCTGTCGTTGCAATGGTATTAGTCATCCCGGTTAAATCCCTGGACCCAAAATTAGAATACAAATTTAGTTTGTATTGTAATTCATAATAAACAAAAAAAAACAAACCCTACCTTAAAAGTGCGGATATATAATGAGTGCCATATTCATCATTCCTGATACTATCGGATATATATCTCTTTGGAAAGCTTATTGAAAACATTTGAACAATTTAAAAATGTATATTTATATTTACTTTTTTGTTACCAAACCAATAATTTGTCATTCATTTTAGATCTAACATAATAGGCCTGTTCGATTGGGTTTACTAGCTTACATTTAAGAGACTTGAGAAGGTGGCAACGTTGCTACACTTTGGCTTTTCTTAAATGTATTAACAAGAAAAATCAGGCAACACAACTAAGAGAGTAGTAAGCTACTTTCTTGTTAACCCTAGAACACTAACGTTATTTTTTATACTTTAACACTAATCATTAGTCGAATCGACTAACATATATATATATAACCGATTTTGTAGTTATTTATATATAAACCGTCAAAGCATCTTATAAAGATTGATATTTGGTTACTTTTGACTTAATTAAAACAAACAATTTTCATTTTTATAAAACAATTCATTCAAAAATATATATTTATTAAAGCTGCTTTTGAGATAACTATGCGTTAATAAAGGGTGATTTTTTAAGAGCTTGATAACTTTTTTTTAAAAAAAAACGCATAAAATTTGCAAAATCTCATCGGTTCTTTATTTGAAACGTTAGATTGGTCCATGACATTTACTTTTTGAAGATAATTTCATTTAAATGTTGACCGCGGCTGCGTCTTAGGTGGTCCATCCGCTTAGTCCAATTTTGGCATTTCCACGTTTTTGAGTAACAGAGACCCAATTGGTGCGAACGGCGACGAATCGAAAATTGGTGGTCATCATTAACACTGGCCGATACAGCTGCGATATTTTCTTCAGTTCGCACTCTACGTAAGCGTGTTGGTGGTTTAATGTCCAACAATGTAAATTTGGTGCGAAATTTAGTCACAATAGCCCGAATAGCCGCTTCAGTGGGTCGATTAAACTGACCATAAAATGGAAGCGCGCAATGAACTTTCTTAACAGAGCACGCATTTTGATAATAAAATTCAATAATTTGCAAGCGTTGTTCGTTTGTAAGACGATTCATGATGAAATGTCAAAGCATACTGAGCATCTTTCTCTTTGACACCATGTCTGAAATCCCACGTGATCTGTCAAATACTAATGCATGAAAATCCTAACCTCAAAAAAATCACTCTTTATGTAAGCGATGTTAGTCGAATCGACTAAGGTTAGCGTTCTAGGGTTAAGCGAGTAAATTCCATACAAAAATTAAGCTAGTAAGCCCAATCGAACAGGCCTAATATATATTAATAAATTCTGGAATATTAAAAAAAATAATCAAACACTGGACCTAATATTAGAATATAAATTCACTTTGTATTGTAATTCAAAATACTTGTTTAAAAGAACGAAAACAAAATAAGATTTGTTGACCAATAAATTGTCGTATTTATCGAGTTCCCACTTTGTTTCGTTTATACTGCTAAAGTCAATAAAAACAAGTATGGAAAATCTAAAGTCAGGCGGGGCCGACTATAAGTTACCCCACTTTCTACCCCATTACAATTGATTCCAAGGAAAAAGTGATATCGGGAACGATTTTTGCATGGGTACTTTATATGTGGTATATAGAGCGGAAAAAGTAATATCCGGAGCGAAATTTGTATGGGAGCTATGTATAAATCAGATCCGATCTGTCTAACTTTCACCATAGACGTTTCTGGTTCAAATATAAGGTGCTGTGGCTAAAATGGGTTAAAATATATGGTTTCGGAGCGGAAAAAGTCAATTTGACAGCGAAATTTGTATGGGAGCTATATATAAACCACTTTCACCATAGATGCGTCTAGTTGAATTATAAGGTACAGTGCCAAATTTAAAGCAAATAGAGTGATATATGTAGTCTCTAGATCGGAAAAAGTCAAATTGGAGCGTCATTTGTATGGGGGCTATATCTAAATTTCTTCAAATTAAATAGCGTTCGTCCTAGGCCAGAAGAACTGATTTTTGCCAATTTTTGTTAGGATCGGACAATAATTGCGACTTGTACTTTGTTTACAAGAATAGATGGACGGACAGACAGTCGGACATTGTTAAATCGACTCAGAAAGTGATTCTAAGCCGATCTGTATAATAAACGATGGGTCTATCTCGTTTCCTTTTGGGTGTTACAAACAAATGCACAACGCCTTATCAAGTTTGAATGATCTAGAATCAACCAATAGTGTTGGCCCCGATGGGGTGCCAAGTATAATTTTCAAATTCTGTGCTAGTGGTTTTGCTATTCATCTAACGTTATTATTTAATACTTCGTTGAGATTTGGATATTTCCCTTCGGCTTGGAGGTAGTCCTTCATTGATCCCCTCCATAAATATGGCAGTTCAATTTACGTTTCGAATTATAGAGGGATAGCGAAATTAAGTCCAAGCTTTTTGAGAAACTAGTGACTAAGGTTGTATCTCACAGCGTTTCATCTATTTTGAGTCCCAGCCAACATGGTTTTCGTAAGGGCTTGTCGACCACGACGAATTTGACTCAGTTTATATCTCACGTTATTGATGAGTTTGTTCTGGGTAATCAGACTGACGTCATCTACACGGATTTTAGCAAAACGTTTGATTAAGTCAATCACGAGCTTTTGTTATATAAATTAGATTGAAATGGTTTTAGCTGTAATTTTTTGAAAAGGATATCTTCTTATCTGAATAAACGTTCGCAGATTGTAAAATTCTGAAATTCTTGTTCTAGTCCAATTCTGGTTTCATCGGGTGTTCCCCAATGTAGTCATCTTGGGCCTATACTATTTTTATTATTTATAAATGATCACCCGGGGTCTATTATAAACTCTAGGATTTTGATGTATGCGGATGATGTGAAAATATTTTTTTTTCTTATAAACGCTCAGAATATTCTCATTATTTACGGAAATGCAAGCATATGCGTTTCTTTAGATCGAATCCGAAATTTGTCAGACATAATCTTATTGGGGCTGTGTTAGAGACAGTTGATTCTTTTGTAGATCTTGGTATTCTGATGGATTCGAAACTTGATTTCAACAATCATATTGTAGCCATGGTTAACAAGGCGTATGCCCCTACGTTATGGGGACGAGGCCCTCTCGGTCGAAAGGGGGCGGGAGTGAGAGACGTTGGGACCGTTCGATAAAGAAAGACATAATACCCTAATGGAGGGTATAAATATAAAGTTGGCTCTAACTTTTTAGTATTATGCTAACTAAAGTCAACATTTATGCGGGTCTATGATTATGCGCCAAAGATATTAAAATAAAAATTATAGGAATGAATAATTATAAAAAAAGAAGATAAATTGATGCGCCATTTGCAATAAATTTGCAAATCACACCAATAAATCGTTCGTCTATGGCCAGCTTTATCCAACTTTTATTCTGGCACACGGAAACCCTACTCGCATTTTGATTAGTGAACTCTCTTTATATCTTCAATTTCTCTGTTACAAAATAACAACACTGCTTTTGCATCCACAACAGCTGTTGGAACATATGTTCGGGTATTTTCAATTTCTCTGAAAACATCATTTGTTGTTCGCTGAAAAATGTTGAAATTGTTGTTTTTGGTATTCCTCTTAATAAATTTGGTCCATGGCGTTGCCTATGATTGTTCTACCCTTCTGCTGGGACAGTTCTTGTGTCCAGAACCGGGAAGAAATCAAATCGATCCCAAAACACAACAATTATATGGGTGCGATAGAAATGGTGTAGCAAAGGGTAAGTACAATGAATTTTTAAATCTCAAGGCCACTTACTAATTCCTCCAAACGTTCCTTTGCAGTATGGTGTATAGCGGCGGAAGGCATTGAGTGTCTTGGTACGAATAACAATACCTTTACCAAGGAAATGCCCTGTAAATGGACGTAAGTAACTGACGTGATTCGGCGAAATTTCAATACTAATTAAGAAGAGAAGTGTGAACCCAAAAGCCAGTGCCACTTTCACCGCAAAAGTAAATGTCATAAGAAATCGCACTGGTCGGGAAATGAAAATGTTGGATGTTATTTTTTATTCAAACCGGGTTTATTACGGAAGAGCTTTAAACATTTTGGAGTATGTCCAAAGATTTTGCACTCATGCTATAAAGTGCTATCAACGGCATGAAAGTCTTCGTTTTTTTGAACCAGTGTCGTTTACTTTACGTTCAAGAAATAAAGCAGAGTTTTCCATTAAATAATAAATAAAAAGCTTCATTGATCATATTAAAGTATAAAATCAACAAGAAATCAGATTCACTTGGGAAATAAACCTCATTTTCTATAGTCTCATAGACGTTTTATTTATAAATAGTATCAGCATATGAATCAAACTTTTAGCTAATACCTATACAATTTCATTTTCAGCAATGGCTATCACTTGGACACTGTACTTCTACTTTCCGTTTTCACGGGCATGTTCGGTTTGGATCGTTTCTATTTGGGCTACTACGGCATGGGTTTGCTGAAAGCCTGCACATTAGGCGGTTTCTTTATTGGCCAGCTAGTGGATATAATATTGATAGCATTGCAAATAGTGCGACCTGCCGATGGTTCACATTATATTATACCGTATTATGGTGCTGGCGTTAATATTATAAGGAGCAACAATGAAACGTTTCGGGTGCCGCGAGATGACTGGTGAGGTGGTGCGGACGGACAAAAGAGAGAAACCTAGGACTGTTTTCTTTGTAATATTTTTTAGTTGTAAGTAGCGAATTAAAAAAAAAAATAAAAATAAAACTAATATCAAATAAAACCTTGTTTACTGACATTCGGGTTGGGGGTAATAGAATGGTTGAAAATATCACCCATATTCCAGGTTTATAAATCTATTATAGAAACACTTGCAAATGCCCGCTATTTCGCACGCGGATTACTTTCATATCCACCAGTTTTTATAGAAAATAGGTGGTATTTGAAATATTTTGTATCATTACCAGCCCTATTCTGACGGGTGCTTCCAAAGTACTGCTTTTTTGTGGATTCATATTCATAGATCGTGTAAATGAAGAAATTTGTGAAAAACCTATATGTTTGGGAAAACAGTGGTTTGAAGCCACCGTGAAGTTCACTATTTTAGAGAAGATCGCTTTATACAAAGCCTTTACAATTAAAAAATCCCGCTTAGTTCTTCAATTTCGAAAAATCTTTTTATGTCAGTATCTTATTTTGTTCCCTCTTAAAAGTACAAATTTCGAGCAATCTATAGGGTGGGCCATTTAAAACTTTAAATTAGAATCTGCTATATAACAAAGTACTTATTATTTTTTTAAATCTTTGTTTTTATTGGAAAGGTTAAACTTTATCATTTAATAATGGAACACAACATAAATTTCTTACAGTTTGCGTTAAAGACTCACTATTTTGGAAGTAAGTTTTACTTTCCAATTTTGTTTGAGCGTATAGCGCCCATTTTGCAAATGTGAAACATAAACATAACTAGTAAATCAAAAATTTTTTTTTTTCAAATCCATGCTTTATGCAAGCAGAATTCTATTGGGCCTAGAAATTCTTTTTTAGTTATCTTTTGTAGAAGGAAAAATTACTGCGTTATCAGGAGCAGAAATAATAGATTTTTAATTTGTGGTTTGTATGGGAGGTACCACGCCCACTTTTGCATTACCGCCCATTTTAGGCGCAACTACGCACATTGATGCACTTACACAAAATTTGAGCACTATACGTGTCATAGAACTGACACTATTCGATAATATGTTTTAACTTCGTATGGGAGGTGGTACGCCCACTATTCCAATACCGCCCATTTTTGGCAGAACTACGCACATTGATGGTAGATGCACTTACACAAAATTTCAGCACTCTAGGTGTCATAGAACTGACAATATTCAATAATAGGTTTTAACTTCGTATGGGAGGTGCCACGCCCACTTTTCCAATACCGCCCATTTTTGGCACAACTATGCACATTGATGCTAGATGCACTTACACAAAATTACAGCACTCTAGGTGTCATAGAACTGACTATATTCAATAATAGGTTTTAACTTCGTATGGGAGGTGCCACGCCCACTTTTCCAATACCGCCCATTTCTGGCACAACTATGCGAATTGATGCTAGATGCACTTACACAAAATTTCAGCACTCTAGGTGTCATAGAACTGACAATATTCAATAATAGGTTTTAACTTCGTATGGGAGGTGCCACGCCCACTTTTCCAATACCGCCCCTTTTTGGCACAACTATGCGAATTGATGCTAGATGCACTTACACAAAATTTCAGCACTCTAGGTGTCATAGAACTGACAATATTCAATAATAGGTTTTAACTTCGTATGGGAGATGCCACGCCCACTTTTCCAATACCGCCCAGTTTTGGCTCAACTATGCGAATTGATGCTAGATGCACTTACACAAAATTTCAGCACTCTAGGTGTCATAGAACTGACAATATTCAATAATAGGTTTTAACTTCGTATGGGAGGTTCCACGCCCACTTTTCCAATACCGCCCATTTTTGGCACAACTATGCACATTGATGCTAGATGCACTTACACAAAATTACAGCACTCTAGGTGTCATAGAACTGACAATATTCGATAATAGGTTTTAACTTCGTATGGGAGGTGCCACGCCCACTTTTCCAATACCGCCCCTTTTTGGCACAACTATGCACATTGATGGTATATGCACTTACACAAAATTTCAGCACTCTAGGTGTCATAGAACTGACAATATTCAATAATAGGTTTTAACTTTGTATGGGAGGTGCCACGCCCCTTTGTCCAATTGGTCAAATTTTTCCATTTCCTTGTATTGTCATCGAAAATGATTAAGTGTGCAAAATTTGAGCAAAATTGGTTGAGAAAAAAAGCTTTCAAAAATTGATTTCAAATTTTGTGGCACACAAACATATATAGAAAGTAACCTTATATAAAGCATGGAAAAATAGAAATAAAAATGAATGTTATTGTGCCTTTCAAAGTCAATGTAATCGGTAAAATTTAAATTGAAACACCCTATATTTCATGCATCGCGTAAACGCTGATTCTAGCTGTAATAAATAAAACTTTTTATCCCCTTTTGTCCCCCTTTTAAAGTAAAAATTAAATTAAATTAAAAAAATCAAATTTTCGAAAAATCTGACATTGACGATTTTAGCCCTTAAAAGTACAAATATTGAAAAATCTATTTGTGTAAAGTTAAATTTTAAAAAATAGAACGTCTCTGTAGTAGGAGGCAAAATTCTAAGAATTTATTTGTGTAGCGCATCTACGTTGTAGGAGGAATCTATACAGCAAATTTTCCGATTCCAGTTGCAAGAGGTCGGTACCATTTTATCCCTCTTTGTCCCACTTCGCCCTTAAAAGTTTAAACTTCTAAAATCCATTTATGTTGTGCGACTACATAGTCAGAGGAATCGAATTTCATGATTCAGCACTTTTGGTGGTACGATTTTTGTCCCGATGCCCCCTTAAAAGTACAGATTTCTAAAAATTCATTTATCCCTTTTTGTCTTGTCCCCTTTAAAACTACAAATTTCAAAATATCCATTTATGTTTTGCATTTTCGTAATTAGAGTAATCTATACAGCGAATTTCGTGATTTCAGTTGCAAGAGGTCGGTACCATTTTTATACCTCCATTTTTCTCACTTTTAGAAGTACAAACTTCTAAAAAATATTTATTTTGAGCATCTACGTGGTCAGAGGAACGTACACACCGAATTTCGTGATTCTAGTTATAGCACTTTTGTTGGTACCTTTTTGTCCCACTTCGCCCTTAAAAGTTCAAACCTGTAAAAATCCATTTATGATAAGCGTCTATGTGACCCTTAAAAGTAAAATCAAAATATCCATTTATGTATATTTCGCGTCTTCGTAGTCAGAGTAATCTACAATCTATGATTCTAATTTCGAATTTCATGAATCCAACTACAATCGTTTGATTGGTACCAATTGGTACCACCTTTACCCCAAAATTTTTAAAAGTTCACATATGTTGTGCATCTGCGTTGTCTGAGGAATATACACACTGAAATTGATGATCCCAGCTACAAATGTTATGTTGGTTCCATTTTTATTCCTTTTTGTCCTCTCTACACCAAAATTCTGAAAATCCATTTATGTTTCTCATCTACGTTGTCAGAAAAAGGGATAAAAATGGTAAAAAAGACTGTTAAGGCTGAAATTCTCAAATTCAATGTGTATATTCCGAATTTGAGGATTTCAGCTGCAACCGTTTTTGTTTGCAATTTCAAAACATCCATATATTTGGTGCGTCTACGCCATTGGAGCGATATGCACACTGAATTTGTTGATTCCAGCTTCAAATGTACGAACATTCAATTTGTATCCCTTTTTGTCCTCTTTACCCCAAAATTTTGAAAAATCCATTTATGTTGCTGCGCATCGACGTTGTCAGTTGTTGGTACCATTTTTATCCCTTTTTTGCATTTATTCTTCGAAAAATCCCTTTATTTTATGAGTCTGCGCAATTTGATCGATATATACGCCGAATGTCATATTTCTAGGTTTTATATCCTCCATCTAAGGATGGAGGATGGATTCACTTTGTCAATCCGTTTGTAACAACTTAAAATTTTTATCGGAGACCTCATAAAGTATATATATTCAGGGTCGTGGTAAAATTCTAAGGCGATCCAGCCATGTCCGTCTGTCTGTCTGTTGAAAGCACTCTAGCTGCCGAAAGAAGTGAGCTAAGAGGCTTAAATTTTCCGTAAATGTGTCTCATGGTTGCAGGTCGCTTGGGATTGTAACTGGGCGAAATCGGTCCAAAGGGAAAAAATTTCACTCACAAGGACTGAACATACCCATAATAACCCCTAATATTTAGAGTATTTAAGCATGTTTTTCAATATGTCTGCTTATATTTACTTGATATTGGGTATTGACATTCCTATTATAGCATAAACGTGCACCATAAAGTGATTCTTATTCGGAGGTGGTGAAATGGGGACAAAAAGGCATAAATATAGTACGTATGAAACGACTGTTGCTAGAAACACGAAAATCGGATTGGACATTCCTCTAATTGAGTATATACATAATATGTAAGTATTTTTCCAAATTTGTACTTTTAAGGGGTAAAATGGGAATAGAGGGATAGAAATGGTAACAACCAAACGACTGCACCTAGAATAATGAAATTCGATGTATACAATCTTCGGATTGCGTAGACTCGTAAAATAGAGGCATTTTTCGAAATTCGTACTTAAAGGGGTAAAATGGAAAAAGAGGATAATCATGAAAATCGGTACATACATTCCTCCGACTGCGTGGACATGAAAAATAAAAAGGTTTTTCCAAATTCCTTCTTTCAAGCGATACAATAATAACAAAGGGATAAAAATGGCACCAACTCAACGGCTACAGCTAGAATGATGAAATTCGGGGTATACATCCCTCTAATTGTAAATAGATGGAATAAATATAAAAAATAAAAATTTTATATTTATTTATAAAATTATTTTTTTCCATATGAGTCATTCCATGTCAAGCGGTGCGGCTTTTGACCTCGATAGCTGCGATTGTTTTGAAAGTTTGTGTATGTATTCTTTTCATAAAAATATTGTGTACTTATTTTTGAAAAAAAAAAAACATGAACAATTTTTTCACGAGTTTATGACCAATTTAACAGTGAAAAAATACTACTATTTTTAAAAAGGTGTGTTCATTCAATCGTCTATAACTTCTGAAATACTTTACCGATTTTAATGTTTTATACCTTGTTTTGAAGGTACTTTCAATTCTGTTAACGTATTTTTGTGGTGTGTTATAGCAGGGATAAAATTTTGGACCTAACCACCACGCTACTTTAAAATTTCAAGAAAATAGATAGATTTCGAAAATCAAAATAAAAGATTTAAAATTGCATAAACTCTAAAAAAACTAACCCAGCTATAACACACCACATCAATAGTACCATCAAACATCAATAGTACATATAAAACATTAAAATCGGTAAAGTATTTCAGAAGTTACAGGCGATTAAATGAGCACACCTTTTTGAAAAAAGTAAAGGGTGGTTAAATTTAAATAGCCGATGTTGATTTTAAATAAATTATTTAGGAAATTATTGTCATTTCTTTTTATTATGATAATATTGGAATGATTCAATTATGTATGGAACAAAATATCGGTCAACTGGCCGCCGCGACCTCAGTGGCACATCCGATGGTCCGAATTTTCAATGATGCTGAGGCATAATGTGCCGAATTATCTCATCCTTTAGCTCTTGAATTGTTGCTGGCTTATCGACGTACACCCTTTCTTTCAAATAACCCCAAAGAATGAAGTCCAACGGTGTCAAATCACATGATCTTGGCAGCCAATTGACATCGCCACCACGTGAGATAACACGGCCATTGAATTTGTCGCGCAAAAGAGCCATTGTTTCGTTAGTTGTGTGGCAAGTGGCACCGTCCCCGTTGAAACCACATATCGTCCACATCCATATCTTAAAATTCGGGCCATAAAAAGTTCGTTATCATCTCACGATTGCGAAGACCATTCACAGGAACTGCCAGACCGGCCTGATTTTGGAAAAAAACGGCCCGGGGATGCCGCCAGCCCATAAACCGCACCAAACAGTCACTCTCGGTGGGTGCATTGGTTTTTCGATAATCACTATTGGATTATCATTCGCCCAAATGCGGCAATTCTGCTTATTGACGGATCCACTGAGGTGAAAATGTGCCTCATCACTGAAGATGATTTTCTTCGAAGTGCACGATATGCATTTTGATTTGAATGCCCATTTTCATAATAAGCCTGAATAAATTTAACGCGATTGTGCTCGATTGTGTATCTTTCCATGGTTCAAATTAAGTTAGTCTGAAATTCAGAAATGTCAAATGAAATGCAGAAAAAAACTTGACGTTAGGTGTGGTTCACATTCAACATAGGTCCTTACAGTTTAACCACCCTTTAGTATTTTTTCACTGTTAAATTGGTCATAACTCGAGGTCAAAACAAGTAAGGAAAGGCTAAAGTCGGGCGGGCCGACTATATGATACACTCCACTTTCCAACCGAATACAGTCCAACCAAAAAGTGAAAACGGGAAGAATTTTTGTATGTTTCCTAATCATAGGCTAATACGACCTGGTTCGATTTGTCAAATCGATAAGAATATTTGTATCGGGGCTATATCCAAACATGGAATAAAGTGACTAACTTTCACAATAAGTTCTTCCAATTCATATATAGCTTGTTATGCTCACTTTGAAGAAATTCGGTGAAAAATCGTGGTGTCTGGGCCGGAAAAAGTCTATCCGGGAACGAAATTTGTATGGGAGCTATATATAAATATGAACCGATCTAACACATTTTTACCACAGGTGTTTCTAGTTGAAATACAAGATGTTTTGCCAATTTTGAAGAAAATCTCTTGTAATATATGGTATCTAGAGTGAAAAGATTAAAATCGGGAGTGAAATTCGTATGTGAGCTATATGTAAATCTGACCCGATCTGACCCATTTTCACTATGGGTGTTTCTAGGACAAATATAATATATTTCGCCTAATTTGAAGAGGATCTGTTAAAATATGTGGTTTCTAGAGCGGAAAATGTCAAATCGGGAGCGAAATTTGTATGGGAGCTATATATAAATCTGAACCGATCTGACCTATTTTACCACAGGTGTTTCTAGTTCAAATATAAGATGTTTTGTCAAATCTGAAGACAATATGATACAATATGTGGTTTCTAGAGCGGAAAAAGTCAAATCAGGAGCGAAATTTGTATGGGAGCTATATATAAATCTGAACCGATCTGCCCCATTTTTGCCACAGGTGTTTCTAGATGGAATATAAGATGTTTTGCCAAATCTGAAGACAATCTGATACAATTTGTGGTTTCTAGAGCGGAAAACGTCAAATCGGGAGCGAAATTTGTATGGGAGCTATATATTAATCTGAACCGATCTGACCCATTTTTACCACAGGTGTTTCTAGTTGAAATATAAGATGTTTTACCAAATCTGAAGACAATATGATACAATATGTGGTTTCTAGAGCGGAAAACGTCAAATCGGGAGCGAAATTTGTATGGGAGCTATATATAAATCTGAACCGATCTGCCCCATTTTTACCACAGGTGTTTCTAGTTGGAATATAAGATATTTTGCCAATTTTGAAGAAAATCCGTTGTGCAAAGTTTCATTTGGTTCTGTCTACAATTGCGACCTGTATCGTGATTACAAGAATAGAGGGACGGACAGACAGACAGACAGACGGACGGTCATTGCTAAATCGATTCAAAAAGTGATTCTAAGTCGATCGGTATAATTAACAATGGGTCTATCTCTCTTCCTTTTGGGTGTTACAAACAAATACACAAAGACATAATACTCTCGTGGAGTGTATAAACAGTACCGACATAACTCATATTTTTAGTTTTTGTTGTTGGCTATATTAAAAAAATTGTCATTTTCCTGTAATCTTACTGTAATTCTACGAAAATCAACAGCCTCTGTGGAATGTTATCCATGGTGGAGGGTATATAAAGTTCGGCCAGGCCGAGCTTAACGCTGTATTTACTTGTTGTCGTTTTCTTGGTACTATTTTTAACCCTTTTCCCGTATTACCCCTAAGAGACACTTTATGCATCGTTCGTTCCAAATTACAAGATCTCAGCTGCATTCGTTTGTCGGGGCGAAGGTACCAGTTTTATACCTCATTTCCCACTCATTTTACGTCTTAAAGGGGCGAATTTAGAAAAATTCCAAAATTGCAGGATCTTTGCTCCAAACGTCCTCTTTAATTCCCTTCACTGAAACTAATTAAGGAGGAGGACCTCCAGACTTCCACACAACAGGTTTCATATTATCGAACTGTTTCTCGTTCCACCCTAATGTCCCGGCAGTGTAATTATTATCGATTCAGTCAATATCTACGAACTTCTTTTATTTCGTATCGTTTTGTTATTTTTTATTTTGAAAATTTAATTACTTTTATGTACTCGTCCGTTGTCCGTTGTCCGTCGTTTGATGCATTTTTAGAGCCAATATCATGACGACGAGGAAAAGTTGTTGCTGTTGTTGTCGCTGTTCTTGGTGATGTTGCTGCTGGTGCTGTTGTTTCTGTCGCATTTTGTTAATTTTCGTTGACCATGTTTAAAAATGTTATCTTTTAAGCCGCAACTAAACATGGTCATGACTGAATGCCTAAATGACTTATTGACTCAATGACTGACTGGACTGGAGTGGTGACTGACTGCACTGCCTGACTGAGTGAGTGAGTGATGTAAGTGTTTCTTTTTTGTATTTCGAACATTAGCCTCAGTTTCAGATTCAACTTCAGTTTCAATTTGACTTGGTTTGGTTCGTAGACTATGCACTATGACTATGCCAGTGGCCCGTGTGTAAAGGGAACCTATGAATGAACCAATAATGTCGGTATGTCGGACTCCCAGAATTGTGTGTATGGGTGTGTGTGGCATGACAACTGGCAACTGATAAATCCTACGATATTTTTCCACATCGTCGTACCTTTTTAAGAAGACAGGGTCTATCAACAACACAAGAGACAGTAACAACAACGGCGGCAGCACCAACGACAACAAGAATGATGAAAATGTTGGACGGAAGGATGGATGGCTGGTTGGTTGGTTGTTGGTGGAATGTTTGTCTGAACTTCATCATGTATCCACTATGAGTCTACTAAACACACACTACATACGACACTCTTCGGTGCTGTTTGTTCAGATTCGCTATGTATCCAAGTATCCATGTTCCAGTGTCGCTTTTGTTTGTTTCGCTTTAAGGGCGGCCTGATGATTGTGGTGAGAGGATTTTGTTCGGAAGAACTTGGGTTACAACATTTTATACCCTCCACGATTTCGATATGATAGAACCACCACTTTTGTCAAGTACGAAAAAAAAACAATGAGCCTAAAAATGAGGGTAGTAGTAGTGGGGTGAGTGCAAGTGGGCGCTTGTCGGGATCAAAGGTGGGCAAAAAGGGATGAACATACACAAAAAGCCCCAAAACTGCCTCGGGATTGCCCTCAGAGGGTTTAAATGAAAGACCGATCCCATTAATTCTCCCTCCACAAATTTTTTTCGAACACATATACTCTCTATCCCCTCTCCTTAATGGGGGTTCTAGGGGAGTCAAATGTATGACCAATATTTTTTTCAGCCCCAATATTTTCTCAGAACATATGTACCCTCTATCGTCAACCTCATACATTTTTTTATTTTTTTAGAATTTATTTTATGAAAGAAAGGCCAAAATTTTCTAAAGCTAAATCTATTGAACAATGCCCTGAAATATTCGACGAAGACTTTTAATTGAAAATGGGAATATTTGGACTAGAGGGAATATTTTGTCCCTTACAAGGGCTGAATTATTTAATCAATCATCATTTGAAAAATACGTACACTTCTCTCTTCGCATAGTGGTTTCAAATCGATTTTTTTCATCTAGATGGCTATGTCAATAAGCAAACTTGCCGCATATGGGGTTCAGAGAACCCTCACGTGACTATTAAGAAGCCAATGCATCCACAACGTGAAAAAAATGACAAAGTTCAACCTTTCCAATAAAACCAGAAATTTGAAAAAATCATCAGTACTTTTCTATAGCCGGTTCTAATTTAAAGTTTTTAATGGCCAACCCTATACGTTGAAGCAATTCTCGATAGGTTTTGAATAATTTTACAATCATTTGAATAAATTCGGTTTGAGAAAAATTTAACTAGAATCCAGTTCAAAGCATGTCCTACTTTCAAGGAAAAGGTTGAAGGTTGTTATGAGGAAATATTGCTTGTCCTAAATTTTAGTTTATTTCAACTCATTGTAGGGTTCACTTTTTTGCGTTTGGGCAAAAAGTTAAAAATCGAAGCAAAATATTTGAATTTAAATTTTCAATTTATTCTTACTTATTTGTGGGTAAACTTTTTTTCTGAGTTCAGAAATTATTTAATTGAGATTAAAGCACGGTAACGAATCAATTGTGATTTCCGGAAATATAAGCAGCTGTCTCTCCGCTATCCAAAATTTTCACACTCCTCCTCGTAGTCGGCAACTCGCTCGTCAATCGTATTACTTCCTTGCAACATGGTAGCATACGACACAACACAAGACAATTAAACACATAAAAGTTGCTCCAAACCCATTTTGACTTTTTGCATTTCTGAACGTTCCGTCTGTCGTCATTGCAATCCTTTATTTTTCGCAAACACTTCAGCCAATTTCTGCTCCAACATCACCAACGTCATCGCCAAGCTGTAGATGTTCAGCAGATGACCGACCGACCGGTCGACCACACTTCATGCCAATCCTTCATTGGCCCTAAGTAACTCGGTGAAGCGATAATGCAGCAGTTGTTTGTTTTGCTACGAGCTACGACTATTCCGGTGGTACACAGATGAGATTGGACAGACTTAAGGTTTTGGAGTGTTTACCCTTTTGCGGTGGAATATCATTTTGTTTTAATTCATTTTTTCCTGGTTCGCCCGTTGCCATATCATGCGCCCGCCCTGTACCTTTCTTCCTTCAGTGTTCCGTGTGTGGTGTGATGCATGACTCACTTGAAACTATGTCTTGGATATGTGCGAGTGGATACATATGTATGTTTGGCTTGGCTACATGCATGTACGTGTCGTTGCTACACAATGATCAAGCGGCGCGGCACACAGTGGGACTTTTGTGGAGAAGATGGCCAAAAATCAATAACTTTTTTCTTTCGGGAATAAATCCAATAACATTGAAGAAAACTCTACAAAATATAGTCTATACATAAAATAATTTATGATGGGGCTATAATAAGTAAGTTATTAGATTTATTGTATTTTGCCATATAAATCATTGAGACCCTATAAAGTAGACATATTCTTGATGCTTATCCAACGTAAAGTTGACAGCATCTAATCTATCCGCAATACTGTGGAGTGCACTCCATGGTGGTGGGTATATAAGATTCGCATCGGTTGATTGACGATTTTTTACTTCTTGATTTTTATTTATTTTTATTTTTTAACACCTGAAAATGTACCACTGTGCTTTGTAGTTTTTGGATGATTGGTTAGGACGGTTAAGGGCTTTACTTTGTAGACGCTTAACTATCGGTTTGCTGCTCTTGTTGTGGTGGCTTTAACATAACATAGTGTCCTATAGTCAGTCGTATTTTAAACAATTCTCATGCCAGACATTGACGCCGTTAACGTCAACAAACGACCGCCACTGAGGCAAACAGAAGAAACAAAAATAAAAAACAACGAAACAAAACAATATCAACATCAGGAACAAGAACAGGAACACCAACACAAACAACAGTGGGCTCTCCAGCGCGAACCTTTTTGTTTTTATAGTAAACCCTGCCGTGGACTCGGTGGTATATTCAGTTTGTCGTGCCAGCAAAAAAAACAACTACTTTTTTTCCAAACAACTATTTTTTCACAATTTCTTGGAGATTGTTCCAAAACCACTTTTGAATGCGATATGTGAATATGAAATTCACTACATTTATAACCCTCATAATTACCTTTAATTTAACGTGTAAGAGTGATCGAAATTATTCTCCCGACTATATGATACACTCCACTTTCTATCCGAATACAATTCAATTCGGTAAAAATGTGAAAACGGGAAGAATTTTTGTATGTTTCCTAATCATAGGCTAATATGACTTGACCCAGTTTGTCAAATCGAGACAATTTTTTTTATCGGGGCTGTATCCAAACATGGAATGAAGTGACCCACTTACACAATATATTCTCCCGGTTCAAATATAACGTGTTATGCGCAATTTGAAGACATTCGGTGAAAATACGTGGTTTCTGGGGCGGAAAAAATCAAGCCGGGAGCGAAATATAAATATATAAATCTGAACGAATCTGACCCATTTTCACCATGGGTCTTTCTAGTTGAAATATAAGATATTTTGCAAGATTTGAAGAAAATCTGTTAAAATATGTGGTTTATAGAATGGAAAAAATCAAATCGAGAATGAAATTTGTTTGGGAGCTATATCTAAATCTGAACCGATCTGACCTATTTTCACCACAGGAGTTTCTAGTTTAAATATAAGATGAATTTGAAGACAATGTGATAAAATATGTTGTTTCTAGAGCGGAAAATGTCAAATCGGGAGCGAAATTTGTATGGGAGCTATATCTAGTTGGTTTATAAGATGTTGTGCCAAATTTAAAGAAAATCGGGTACAATATGTGCTTGCTGGAGCGGAAAATGTCAAATCGGGAGCGACATTTGTATGGGGGCTATATCTAAATTTTAACCGATCTTACCTAATTTCTGCATTTGTGTTTCTAGTTGGATTATAAGATGTTGTGCCAAATTTACAAAATCGGGTATAATATGTGATTGCTAGAGCGGAAAATGTCAAACCGGGAGCGACGTTTGTATGGGGGCTATACCTAAATCTGAACCGATCTTACCCAATTTCTGCATCGGTATTTCTAGTTGGATTATAAGATGATGTGCCAAATTTAATGAAAATCGAGTACAATATGGGGTTTCTTGGGCGGAAAATGTCAAATCGGAAGCGAGATTTGTATGGGGGCTATACATAAATCTGAAAATCGGCTACAATATGTTGTTGCTAGAGCGGAAAATGTCAAATCGGGAGCGACATTTGTATGGGTGCTATATCTAAATCTGAACCGATTTGCCTCAAATTAAATAGCGTTCGTCTTTGATCCACAAAACTTATTAGTGTCAATATTTATTAAGATCGGACTATAATTGCGACCTGTAATTTGATTACAACAATAGATGGAAAGACGGACAGACGGACATGACGGAGAGTGCTAAATCGACTCAGAAAGTGATTCTAAGTCGAACAATGAATATATCTCGCTTCCTTTTGGGTGTATACAAAATATTGAAAAGATAATTTTATAAATAAATATGAAGTTTTAATTATTTTAAATCACGCTTATTGCCTTATAACCAACCAATATGTTTACACTATATATGTGCCACTTAGAATGATAGTGGTCTAAGTCACACTTTATCCGTTCTGAGATATACAATGGTTCATGTTTGAGTCAATTGAAAAATATTTTTCCACCGAAGCACAAAATTTTTGTCTTAAATATCCTACTACTACATCGAACTTTTATAAAAAAACGAACCACTACTTTCAGAGGACGCACTGGCTTAGACCAATTTTATTCTTCTTCAAATTAAAAAAAAATTAGAAATTTTTAATTTTTTTTTTTGCGCAAAAGTAATATATCCTTTCCAAAAATGAAAGAAACACAAAATATTTTATTTGAAAAAAAAAAAATAAAAAATATATATAATTAAATACAGATCTAGGAAATTTATATTGATTACTTTTTTACTTTTCAAAAAATTTCATTTTATATGTTATTCAAATTATCGGAATCACCTAAAATGGACATTATAAATAAAAAAATGTTTGTTTCCATCGCCACATATCAATATTTGTGGATATAGTATGACTTAGACCACTTTCAAACTAAAACTTAAGTCAATTTAGGTGTGCATGAAATGAGAAATGTCATTGTAAGGGTACATTTTTATAAATGTCAGAAATAAAAGTTCTTAAATTAGAGATCTGATTAAAGTAAAGAGAAAAATTGGCCTATCTCCATTTTTTTGGATTTTTGATTTAGACCACTATCATTCTAACTACCACATATATCCAAATAATACTTCAAGTCAGTTCAAAAAGTAAATATAAGGCAGCAATCTTCAAAACAGCTTAAATATCATAAATATTGGTAGATAGTTGGTGCTGTGGGTGGGTTGTATTTCCATTCTATTTTAATTCTAAAAGTACAAATTTTGAAAATACATTATCTCTCACGTACTCAGTGCAAGATAACCTATCTTAAATTTTGGCATAAAAGTAAACACAACACGAGTTTGAAAAGTCTTTATATTTGCAGTCACATGAATGTATATACCGGATTAATTGATTCTAGCTGCGTCATTAGGTTGGTACTATTTTTATCCCCTTTTTCTCATTTTACCGCCATAAAAGTACGACTTACGAAAATCTTCTTTTTTTGCATGTCTACGCAATTAGAGAGAGGGATGTATACACCAAATTTCATCATTTTAGTTGTAGCCGTTTATTTGGTACCATTTTGATCTCTCTGTGCCCATTGTATCCCTTGAAAGTACGAATTTTTTATTTTCCGTGTCTACGCATTCGCAGGAATGTATACACTGAATTTTATGACTCTAGCTGCGGCCATTTGGTTGGTACCATTTTTATCCCCTTTTTCAATTTTACACCCCTAAAAGTATGAATTTCGAAAAATCCCTTCAATTTACGTGTCTATGTAATCAGAGGAATGTATACACCGAATTTCATTATTGCAGATGCAGCTGGTTTGATTGGTACCATTTTTATCCCACTATTCCCATTAAATCCCTTAAAAGTACGAATTTGAAAAAAAAAATACTTTTATATTCAGAATCTATTCAATTAGAGGAATGTACAAACCGAATTTCGTGTTTCTAGTTGTTGTCATTTAATAGGTACCATTTTTATACCTTTTTGTCCCTACGAATAAGAACCACTTTGGCGCACGTTTCTGCTTTAAAGGGAATGCTCATACCCAATATCAAGTAAATTTAAGCAGACTATTAAAAGACGTGCTTAAATATGCTAAATATTAGGGGTTATTAGGGGTATTTTCCTTGTGAGGGAAAAATTTTTGCCTTTATACCGATTGCGCCCAGTTGCAATCCCAACCGATCTACGTCTATAAGACACAAAATTGGACCTCGTAGCTCATTTCGTTTAGATGGCATCGTGTTTTCAACAGACGGACGTACATTAGAGCGTACCAGGTTACAAGTAAAAAAAAAAGTTCGCCGTACACCTTCGAATATGAAGTATTATTGAAAGGTAGTTTCAAAAAATTTTTTTTTTATTTTTTTATGCCGAACGTAGGGGTCGCGCTTTTACATTTTTCTATATAACTTCTGCATTTATAAACGGATTTTAAAGTGTGATACATCGATGTTTTTGTCTCGACGAGGCCGATTTTTTTTGTCTTTGAAGTCATTGAACTCAAGCATGATTCATAATTTTATGCGAGCTTTAATTTTCTGATATTAGAGTGGTACATTAGGGTAGTAGCAACTGAGATATGATGGGTAAGTACCAGAAGGGGGTGCTTGAGCTCAATGACTTCAAAGACAAAAAAATCGGCCTCGTCGAGACAAAAACATCGATGTATCACACTTTAAAATCCGTTTATAAATGCAGAAGTTATATAGAACAAGTAAGGAAAGGCTAAAGTAGGGCGGAGCCGACTATATAATACCCTACACCACTCCCTGCATATGTACCTCGCTTTGATTACTAAACCCAGGTATTTCATGGGAGCAATTTTATGTAGTTCATATAAATTATACTATAAATTCATCTTTAGTCATATTTAACGAATACGGTTAATAATATGGTAATTGATCCAATTATCCGACAGACAAATACAAATTATACAGTAGTAATAGGATGAATCGGACCGACATTTTGGGCCTGGTGCAAAACATGGGCCTATATATTTCTCATTCACTGTAGGTATTCCTGAAAAATATCATGATCTGCAAAATTTGATGAAGATCCGTGTAAGATGTAGTTTCTAGAGCTGTAATAGATCAGAATGGGATATACCAAAGTATGGACATATGGGCATCTCCCAAATAATTCTCATTACAATTCAATTCGCTAAAAAAGTGAAACCGGGAAGGATTTTTGCATCCGGTAAATGTATGTGTTTGACAAAAAATGTTAAATCGGAACGATGTGACCCGCTTTCACCATGTACCAAAATCGGTTTAACATTCGGGAGCAACATTTGTATATCTAAATCTGAACCGATCTTACCCACTTTCACCATAGGTTTTTTAGTTGGATTATAAGATGTTGTGCCAATTTTAAAGAAAATCGGGTACAATATGTGGTTTCTATAGCGGAAAAAGTGAAATAGGGCGCGACATTTGTATGGGGGCTAATCTAAATCTGAACCGATCATACCCACTTTCAGCATAGGCATTTCAAGTTCGATTATAAAATGTTATGCCAATTTTAAAGAAAATCGGGTACAATATGTGGTTTCTATAGCGGAAAAAGTGAAATAGGGCGCGACATTTGTATGGGGGCTATATCTAAATCTGAACCGATCATACCCACTTTCAGCATAGGCATTTCAAGTTCGATTATAAAATGTTATGCCAATTTTAAAGAAAATCGGGTACAATATGTGGTTTCTATAGCGGAAAAAGTGAAATAGGGCGCGACATTTGTATGGGGGCTATATCTAAATCTGAACCGATCTTACCCAATTTTTGCATAGGTGTTTCTAGTTGTATTAAAAGATGTTGCGCCAAATTTAAAGAAAATCGTGTACAAGATGTGGTTTCTAGAGTGGAAAATGTCAAATCGGGTGCGACATTTGTATGGCGGCTATATCTAACTCCGAACCGATCTTACCCAATTTTTGCATAGGTGTTTCTAGTTGGATTATAAGATGTTTTGCCAAATTTAAAGAAAATCGGGTACAAGATGTGGTTTCTAGAGTGGAAAATGTCAAATCGGGAGCGACATTTGTATGGGGGCTATATCTAAATCTGAACCGATCTTACCCAATTTTTGCATAGGTGTTTATAGTTGGATTATAAGATGTTGTGCCAAATTTAAAGAAAATCAGGTACAATATGTGGTTCCTAAAGCGGAAATAGTGAAATCGGGAGCGATATTTGTATGGGGGCTATATCTAAATCTGAACCGATCTAACCCGCTTTCACCACAGGTATTTCTAGTTTGATTATAAGGTGTTAAGCCAATTTTGAAGAAAATCGGGTACTATATGTGCTTTATAGGGCGGAAAAAGTCAAATCGGGAGCGACATTTGTATGGGGGATATATCTAAATCTGAACCGATTTCCTCCAAATTCAATACCGATGGCCCTTGGCCAGAAAAAATAACTTCTGCTAAATTTCATGACAATCGGACAACAATTGCGACCTGTAGAGTGCGAACAAGCTTAGATGGACAGCAGACGGACGGACAGACAGACATCGTTAAATCGACTCAGCTGGTGATTCTAAGCCGATCGGTATACTTAAATGTGGGTATAGCTCGATTATTTCTTGGTGTTACAAACATTTGGCGCGAAACTAACTTATAATACCCTAGCCCACGAAGTGGTGTAGGGTATAAAAATGTAAAAGCGCGACCCCTACGTTCGGCATAAAAAAATAAAAACAAATTTTTTTTAAACTACCTTTCAATAATACTTCATATTCGAAGGTGTACGGCGAACTTTTTTTTTGAGGTACGCCCTAACGTACATGGCTAGATCTGACATGGCTAGAATATATATACTTTATAGGGTCTCAGGTCGATATTTCAAGGTGTTACAAACGGAATGACAAAGTTAGTATACCTCCATCCTGTGGTGGAGGGTATAAAAACACCAAAAGTCTTCCCGATCCTCGATTCGAACATCATATCTCAGTGATTCGTATGCCTTTGTGAAAGTGCTACTCGTTTTGTGGAATATTAAAATGTTATGAACTTTTTGGACGTTTTTCAAATTAATTTCCTCAAAAGCATATTGAACACTGGGAATTTGTAAAATGTGATTCCCACGGGTCTACTTCTTATTTTCTGATTTTTTCATTGAAACGAATGTACAAAAGATTTCATTTCATTTTGAGTTGAAGTATAAATTATTGCTGGCGTATGATTAATATTTACTGAGGATGATATTACTCATACGTTTCGATTTGGAACTGATTTTTTTTTTAATTTTTAAATATTGATTATCGTGATGCGGATAAGCGCAGATTCCCTACAATTTGGATTATTTTTGCATCGGCGAGCTATCCAGTCTGAGTTAGCCTTATATGAATCCCTGTACATAGGGACTTTTATGGGAACGAACGAGCAGACGAGTTGACGATGGTTGGATATATATTAAGTATCTTCATGTACTGCCTAGACTGAGCTAAAAGGAACGTATCATGAGTGATCGCTGACAGGCCAATTGGAAAGCATGCACGATGAATAAACCTACAATTCAACGATCATTGCGGAAGCCGCGACAACGAACAGGTAGAAGTGGAGCACTACTTATCCGATTTTCCAGCTCTAATAAATCCACGATCCATGAATAAAGAGTGTATTAGTATTTTGATCAGCTCTTCCATCTGTTTCTTATCAATTTTTAATTCGATCAAAGGACCTTTCTGTGTTTTAGCTTTGTTTTGGAACAGTAACAGAGCAAGTGAATGAAAGTAAGTAATAGTCCTTGCCCCTCCTTTTAAAAAATTCTAACACAATTACCCATAACATCTAAAGATTGCGAAGGGTCTTTCATATTCGTTGCCCACTAAGTTGCCGATCAAAGGGATCTTCGGTGTATTTGCCATTGTTGTGGAATATGCAGAAACTATTTGCGGGCGTGCCTGCACGAGTGTTTGTTGGATGTGTTATTATTACTGGTGGTTCGTTCTTTAATGTTTTTGGTATTTCCGATATAGACATTCGACTACATCTGCGTCTGTTGTTGGTGTTGTTGTTGATGTTGTCGTAGTCGTTCGTTCGCGTGGCTGTTCTCTTTGTCCAGAAGTGTGTTTAGACAATTTGTTGGCTTTTGTTCGAGATGTGGGGGCCCATTATTAGTTAGAGTCAACTAAGTCGCCACATTCGCATATGACATATGGCGGCAGCGGCAGTGGCAGCAACAAAATGAAACAATGGCCAAATGTCAATTGACACGCAGCATACTTTTCACCAGTCATCATTACTTTGTTGCTGTTGTTGTTGTTGACGATTATGTGGACAATATCCGCAATCAGCACCTCTGATTGCGTAACCCCCTCCCACTTTTCAGTTCTATCTATGCATCAATCATTGCCAACATTACTTGTTTGTTGTTGCAAAAGCAATTGAAACAAATTGATTTCTAATGAAAAACGTTTCAAAATGAAACTGAATAATTTGACGATAAGTATGTATGAGTTGGTGCAGAATATATACACAATGTATATTAGGGTGCCCGTTACGAAAATTATCATGTAATATCAATAATTAGTTGAAAATATTTAAAATAATTGTAATAAATTCCACTTTGGACTTCGGAAAAGTCACAGATCTTCGATAAAATACTCTGTCAAAATTCTATTTTTTTTTAAACTTACACCTGATGAAGGCTTTCATAGGACAGAAATCATGATAGTGGTACCTCCAAATTTTTATAAAAATTGAATTATTTAAGAAGTAATAGGTAAAAACCTAGAATTAAAAAATGCAAAAATACTTTGAGGGCAATTGAAGTAAACATAATTGATATATATGCGTACATTTGAATGAATTACAGTTTTCCTGAAGTAATTCGATTTGTTTGAAAATCCGGTATTATGGATTTTGTGCATAGTACCGGCAAATGTTACCCTACAAAAAACGGGTAACCTTTTAACCTTTCTAAATGTGTAATCTTTTGAGAGAAATATGTTATCTTGGCCTAAAATCATATATTCAGTCCAGAAACAATTTCAGTGTTGCTTTTTACGCTTTCGTACAGCATTGCCACACATGTTTAATCATAAATGATTGACCAATGAATTCACTTTCCAACGTTAAGGTGACAGGACAGATTTTTTCAAAAAGAGTATGTTTTTACATATTTACTGCAACCAACTAATCATCATCACGAAGGATCGAAATATCGGAAAGGAATAAATAAAAAAAAACAATTTAAAAAAAGTAAATCAGTTTTTTGATTTGCTCATAAAATAAAAGGTTAACTATACATAAAATTAAACAATAGCTTTTAACTTTTTTCCTTATTTCGACAACTTTTTTTATTATGAAACTTGAAGTTAACTTCTTCTCTTTTATTTTTATTAAAAATTGAAGTGTTATTACGAAAATTACTACTATTTTTACTACGCGTGGAAATATTTTTAGCGTCCGTTTTTTCGTATTGTCCGTATTTCTGCTGTACCTAATTAAAAAATCTAAGAGATAATTCTCATATTTCATAAATCTAATATCTTCAAAAGTACTTCTGTTTTTTGTAGCGTCCGTTTCAATGTAAAATTGTTTATAATTTTGTACTAATGCCCATATGTAGTTTAGGAGATACGAGCGAATTAAAATGGCTTTATAAAAATTGTTCTATTTGTTTCAATGTTCCTTGAAAAAAAAAAATGAAGTTAGCTGCGTCTATCTTCGTCTTCTCATTGCAACAAAAAGAAGCGCGAGTGTATTTTTTAAAATTTTTAAAAAAGAAAAAAAAAAACATATGGTATGTAAATATAATTTTGGGTTATATAAATTGTATAAGAGCTATATGAAATTATTATAAGAGCTAAATCTGAACCGATCTTACCCACCTTCACCATAAATGTTTCTTGTTGAAAATTGGTTAAAATATGTGATTTCTAGAGCGGAAGAAGTCAAATCTGGAGCGAGATTTATATGGGACATATATATAAATCTGAACCGATCGGATTTTTTTTTTTATTTTGAGTGAAATTTTAACATTTTGTTTTGATTTTTGTTATCCAGTCATAAAAAACAGCCCTATTATATGTGCGGCTATAAATATTTTTTTTTTTTTTGACTTTTTAACAAAAAGAAGTTGTAGCCATCATAATTATTTAGAAAATGAGAGTACAAATATTACATGTACCATCGTCGAGAATTTGTAATTGTAGTAAAAAATTAAGAAACAAATATTCATAATATTTATGGATCAGTATGTCTCAATGCATACAAAAAATAAATTCTTGGGTCTCGGACAGGTTTTTTTATTTTGTTTTTACCGACCGATTTTCTTAGAACGTAATATACAATATATATGAGGATTCTGTGAGTATTTCGAAAGTCTGGAAAGGCATTTTTTTTTTAAATTTGGTGAGGAACTGTTCAAAAAAGTTACTGATTTATATCTGCACAAATTGACTTTTTAGCCGTAAGTCAAGATTTTCAATGTGTCTGAGAAATTTCACAAACAGATTCTTGTATTACTCGACAACACTTACAAGTAGGGTTTGGGGTTTCCCGGACTTTTTTCATTTCCCGGGAAAACGGGAATGAAAAGTTTCATTCCCGGGAATCCCGGGAATTCCCGGGAAAAAGTAATTTATTTTAGGTATGTCCAATATGGTTTAAAACAACAATATTTAGTAACGGATGTGCTTTTTAAAAATACTGTCATATTACAAATTAAAAGCGAATGTGTTTGTCAAAATATTTTACATTTTACAAATATTTTATTCTCGACTAATTGTCGTCATAAAATTGGACATTTAAATCATAGGCACAAGTGCCTGACAACAATAACTCGTATGGCTGAAAACGTCTTTAATTTAGAAGATTCATTCGTCTAGAGACGAAAATATTTAACAGCAACGGGGGGAATATTCTAAACTGTACAAACAATTGAAACATTATAAAAAATTAATATTAATTAAATAAATTCATAAAAAATTAAAACATTGAAATAGTCCAGTCATTAGTTCTTACAGAAGGTCATTTAAATATACCGTAGGATATACATATTTCTATTCCTATTAGATTTCTCTCGAAAGTTTCCAGGTGAACAATTTTAATGTTTTCCCTATTTTTATACCATTTCTTACTGGCTTCATATGTAATATAAATTCTTCATTAAGAATATTTTCACCTTTTATCTCGTAGATTCTTCTGGTAAAACAAGAAATTTAAAGTTAAACCAGATAGCACGAGGGGTTAAGTATTGACACTATGTCAGCCATAGTATTGTCAGTGTCAGATATTTTCGATTTATAAAGGGTGATTTTTATACACTCCACGATAGTATTATGTCTTTGTGCATTTGTTTGTAACACCCAAAAGGAAACGAGATAGACCCATTGTTAATTATACCGATCGTCTTAGAATCACTTTCTGAGTCGATTTAGCAATGTCCGTCTGTCTGTATGTCTGTCTGCCCGTCCGTCCGTCCGTCCGTCCGTCCATCTATTCTTGTAATCACGATACAGGTCGCAATTGTAGACAGAACCAAATGAAACTTTGCACAACGATGTTTTTCGGGATAAGGACGAACGCTATTTAATTTGAAGAAAATCGGTTCAGATTTAGATATAGCCCCCATACGAATTTCAATCCCGATTTGACTCTTTTCACTCTAGATACCACATATTACAACAGATTTTCTTTAAAATTGGTAAAACATCTTATATTGTAACTAGAAACACCTGTGGTAAAAATGTGTTAGATCGGTTCAGATTTATATATAGCTCCATACAAATTTCTCTCCCGATTTGACTTTTTCCGCTCTAGAGACCACATAATGTATCAGATTGTCTTCAGATTTGGTAAAACATCTTATATTTCCACTAGAAACACCCATGGTGAATATCGGTCAGATCGGTTCAGATTTATATATAGCTCCCATACAAATTTCTCTCCCGATTTGACTTTTTCCGCTCTAGAGACCACATAATGTATCAGATTGTCTTCAGATTTGGTAAAACATCTTATATTCCCACTAGAAACTCCCATGGTGAATATCGGACAGATCGGTTCAGATTTATATATAGCTCCCATACAAATTTCGCTCCCGATTTGACTTTTTCCGCTCTAGAAGCCACATAATGTATCAGATTGTCTTCAGATTTGGTAAAACATCTTATATTTCCACTAGAAACACCCATGGTGAATATCGGTCAGATCGGTTCAGATTTATATATAGCTCCCATACAAATTTCGCTCCCGATTTGACTTTTGCCGCTTTAAAAGCCACATAATGTATCACATTGTCTTCAGATTTGGTAAAACATCTTATATTTCCACTAGAAACACCCATGGTGAATATCGGTCAGATCGGTTCAGATTTATATATAGCTCCCATAAAAATTTCGCTCCCGATTTGACTTTTTCCGCTCTAGAAACCACATAATGTATCCGATTTTCTTCAGATTTGGCAAAAACATCTTATATTTCCACTAGAAACACCCATGGTGAATATCGGTCAGATCTGTTCAGATTTATATATAGCTCCCATACAAATTTCGCTCCCGATTTGACTTTTTCCGCTCTAGAAACCACATATTGTATCAGATTGTCTTCAGATTTGGCAAAACATCTTATATTTAAACTAAGAACATCTATGGTGAAAATCGGTTCAGATTTAGATATAGCCCCCATACAAATGTCGTTCCCGATTTGACATTTTCCTCTGTAGAAACCACATATTGTACTCGATTTTCTTTAAATTTGGCACAACATCTTATAATCTTACTAGAAACACCTATGCAGAAATTGGGTAAGATCGGTTCCGATTTAGATATAGCCCCCATATAAATGCAGCTCCCGATTTTACTTTTGCCGCTTTAAAAGCCACATATTGTGCTATGGTGAAAATCGGTTCAGATTTAGATATAGCCCCCATACAAATGTCGTTCCCGATTTGACATTTTCCTCTGTAGAAACCACATATTGTACTCGATTTTCTTTAAATTTGGCACAACATCTTATAATCTTACTAGAAACACCTATGCAGAAATTGGGTAAGATCGGTTCCGATTTAGATATAGCCCCCATATAAATGCCGCTCCCGATTTTACTTTTGCCGCTTTAAAAGCCACATATTGTGCTCGATTGTCTTTAAATTTCGCACAACATCTTATAATCTAACTAAACAAAACTGTGGTGAAAGTTGGTAAGATCGGTTCAGATTTAAATATAGCCCAAATTCAAATGTTTAACCGATTTTGGCCAAACTATACATTTTATATTTCACCTATTTCGTTCCAGGTTTCAATATATCCTCATACAAATGTCCTTTCCGATATAAAATTTTTTGTCAAACACATACATTTACAGGATACAAAAAACCTTCCCGTTTTCACTTTTTCACCGAATGGAATTGTATTCGGATTGAAAGTGGAGTGTATCATAGAGTCGGCCCCGCCCGACTTTAGCCTTTCCTTACTGGTTTAGCTATTATCTTTTTGGCAACACTGGTTTAAACAGCTGACGCACGTTTCGTGTTTTGTTTCACTGTCAAACATCTTCAGTTTGGTCTATAATTTAACCATGAATCGTCTTACAAACGAACAACGCTTGCAAATTATTGAATTTTATTATCAAAATGCGTGCTCTGTTAAGAAAGTTAATCGCGTGCTCTGTTAAGAAAGTTAATCGCGCGCTTCCATTTTATGGTCAGTTTAATCGACCCACTGAAGCGGCTATTCGGGCTATTGTGACTAAATTTCGCACCAAATTTACATTGTTGGACATTAAACCACCAACACGCTTACGTAGAGTGCGAACTGAAGAAAATATCGCAGCTGTATCGGCCAGTGTTAATGATGACCATCAATTATCGATTCGTCGCCGTTCGCAGCAATTGGGCCTCTGTTACTCAAAAACGTGGAAATGCCAAAATTGGACTAAGCGGGTGGATCATTTGAGGCGCAGTCAAGGTCAACATTTGCATGAAATAATCTTCAAAGATTAAATTATATGGACCGTACTATCGATTCAAATAAAGATTTCATGAATTTTTCTGATTTTTTTTTGAAAAACTTTCCTTGTCCTTGTCCCCTAGACAGCAAAAAATAGCGACTTAGCGAATTTAAAAAGTTTTTTTTTGCAGTAATATTATGTAAAGAAATGTTCATTACTATTGTCAATATGTAAATATATGAATTTAAAATATAATTAAATATATAAAATATAATTAAATATATAAAAAATAATTTCCCAATTGTACAGTAAAACTAAATTAGTGCTCAAAATAATCAATAAAATATTTTTTAATATTTCCCGTATTCCCGGGAAATTTAAAATCTTTTCCCGGGAATTCCCGTCCAAATTTTTCCGGGAATTCCCGGGAAAAACGATTCGGGAATTCCCGGACCCCAAACCCTACTTACAAGATAAATAGTATTAACATATTTTCTTTTTAGTAGTCACTACAAAATTCGTAGTCCCCTTAATGTCTTAATGAGATAACTCATGGCTCTACTCAGGTGGGTTTTTGCTGTTCATTGCTTAAACTTAAGCTCGTCTACTACTATATCGAAATTTTATAAAAAAATCGATAACGTTGGTACCTTTAATGGAACCGCTACTTTCAGAGAATTACTGACTTAGATCACTTTCATTCTTCTCAAAACTGAAAAAATTGAACACACAAAAATTTTAATTGTTTTTTCCGCAAAAGTAATATTTCTTTAGCAAAAATGAAAGAAAATAAAAATGTTTTATTTCAAAATTAAAAAAAATAATAAATATTTACAGGTTGTTCGCCTAGAAACTTTATATTAAAATTATTTTTTACTTTTCAAATAATTTCATTTTATATATTATTCAAATTATCTGAATCACCTAAAATTGACATTATAAATAAAAAATGTTTGTTTGCATCGCCACACATCAATATTACTTTCAAACTAACACCAAAGGCAATTTTGGTGTGCATAAAATGAGAAATGTTATTGTAAGTGTCCATTTTGTATAAATGTTAAAAATAAAAGTTCTTAATTTAGAGATCTGATCAAACTAAAGAGAAACAAGTAAAAACGGCGTTAAGTTCGGCCGGGTCGAACTTTATATACCCTCCACCATGGATTGCGTTCCACAGAGGTTGTCGGTTTTCGTAGAAGTGCAGTAATATTACAGGAAAATATAATTTTTTTAATATAGCCACACCAAAACAAATATTGAAAAATTAATTTTATAATTAAATATAATATTTTAATTATTTCAAACCACGCTTATAAGGTAATGCTACCAATACGTCAATTCAAAAAATAAATATTCTTATATTTATATTTTCAAAGCCATAAATATTGGTAGATAGTGGGTGCTACAGTTAGTTGTATTTCCATTGTATTTGAATTCCAAAAGTACAAATTTTGAAAATCCATTATCAGACGTACATAGTGCAAAATAACCTAACTTCATGATTCAACCAATTTTTACTCCGAATTTCATGACTCTAGTTGCGGTCATTTGATTGGTACTATTTTTATCCCCTTTTTTCATTTTAACCCCAAAAGTACGAATTTCGAAAAATCAGTTTATTTTCCGTGTCTACACACTCAGAGGAATGTATACTCCGAATTTCATGACTCTAGCTGCGGTCATTAGATTGGTACTATTTTTATCCCCTTTTTTCATTTTAATCCCAAAAAGTACGAATTTGGAAAAATCCGTGTGTTTTACTTATCTATGCAATCAGAGGAATGTATACACCGAATTTCATTATTCTAGGTACAGCCGTTTGGTTGGTACCATTTTTATCCCTCTATTCCCATTTTACCCCTTAAAAGTACGAATTTGGAAAAAATACTTTTATATTATGTATCTACTCAATTAGAGGAATATACACACCGAATTTCGTGTTTCTAGCTGTTGTCGTTTAATATGTACCATTTTTATCCCTTTTTTGCCCCATTTCACCCCCTACAAATAAGAATCACTTTATGGTGCACGTTTTTGCTATAGGGGGAATGCACATACCCCCATCATGTAAATCCAGGTAGACATATTGAAGAAATATGCTTAAATATTCTAAAATATTAGGGGTTATTATGGGTATTTTTAGTCCTTGTGAGTGAAAAAATTTTCCCTTTGGGCCGATTTCGCCCCATTTCAATCCCAACCAATCTACGACTATAAGACGCATTTATGGAAAATTTGAACGTTCTAGCTCCTTTCGTTTAGATGCTAGCGTGCTTTCAACAGACAGACAGACGGACGGACGGACATGGCTAGATCGTCTTAGAATTTTATGACGATCAAGAATATATATACTTTATAGATCTCAGGTCGATATTTCAAGGTGTTACAAACGGAATGAAAAAGTTAGTATACCCCCATCCTGGAGGTGGAGGGTATAAAAATGGGATATCTCAATTTTTTGGAATTTTTGACTTAGACCACTATGTATCATTCTAACTATCACATATGTCGGAATATTTAATCTCACCTCGATACAAATTCAATAAATTCGTTTATTATTTTTTCAAATTAAAATCGTTTTTTATCATTTTTTTGTAACTCGATGCGATACGACTCTTTTAAGGTCTGGATTACTACATTTGCTTCATAGCTGACGCAGATGTACACTGTCATTTACTAATGAAGGCTTCACTTCTACCCTACAATTTAAAAATATTACCCATAGGTTTTATTCTCTTTTTAAACCATGAACATTTTACTTTGGCTGCACATAGTTTTATTCAAAAAAATATTTTATTTAATTTGTCTCGAGGTGAGCTTTAGCATTTGGTATTTATTTTTATATAGAGACCGAACCGGTCTAATGTACATAGGTAAATTTTCTTCATGAACATTGTTTCTTCTGAACAATGACACGCAAATTTGTCAACAACTCATTTCAAATGAGCACTCAAAGAAGTGCTCCTCATAAAACAAATATTGTCGACACTAATTGCAAACTATCCCCCAAACAATCATCGTATCCGTCCGTCATCACGCGGATATATGATAGCGATCCCCAGGGGCGTATTAACATCATCACACAGAGCGCCAGTTGTCCGCATACCCATACAATTGAGTGTGGCGATTGTTTGAGATTTCGTGTGTCAAATTTATGTCAAGATTTTCGACCAAAACAAAGACAAACCGCAGCGACAGATAGACGGAGGCACGGACGGACGATCGCACGCCACAACGCCAAAAACGTGATGATATTCAGTTTCAAGAGGATTAAAAACATATTTGGTAGTTGGCAATTGGCCATTAGCCATTGACCATTGTGGCAAGTAGTGACAAGTGGCTTCATGTTTCGATTTCCATAGAATCGCCAACAAAGCGTTTTTCCAGTTGACGAATGATGAATTTTCCCCGCTGTCAATCAGCCACTGTGGGGCTGCCAAAGTTGAGATCATTTGTTTGTGTTTTTTTCTTTTTTTTTGCTTTTTGAAAAGGCGAACAAGTCCGTTGTCTTGCAGTGTCTGTTTCTGTGTCTCTTTCAGATTTCTGATGGCAATGTGAACAAATGTGACAAGGATACACCTCTATTCTGACAAAATACGCTAACATTGATTGACATGGTTGGGTTAAACCTCAATCAATGGAAATTTGTCTTGTGTTAACGTAAAATGAACACAAAAAAAACTAGCAAATATGTGTTGAGTACAGCCTGGCCGAATCTTCGAAGCCTTACCTTATGGAATTTTTAATAAAGTGGAATTTATACGAAGTTCTATAAATTCTAAGGAGAATAGTATCTCTTCTGGTCGATCGATCAAACACACCATTTTCAGTTGAAATTGAGAAAATACAATTTGAAATTGAAAAATGAAAATCGAAATTAAGAAAATACAAGCTGAAATTCAGAAATGTAAATTGAAATTGAGTAAAGGAAAATTGAAATTCAGAAATGAAAATTGAAAATGAAAATGAAAAAAAAAATTAAAAATGAGAAATGAAAATTGAAAATGAAAATGAAAAAAAAAAAAAAAACAAGTAAGGAAATGCTAAAGTCGGGCGGGGCCGACTATATAATACCCTACACCACTCCCTGCGTATGTACCTCGCTTTGATTACTAAACCCATTTATTTCATGGGAGCAATTTTATGTAGTTCATATAAATTATACAGTTACTATAAATTCATTTTTAGACATATTTAACGAATATGGTTAATAATATGGTAACTAATCTAATTATCCGACAGACAAATACAAATTATACAGTAGTAATAGAATGAATAGGACCGACATTTCAAAAGGGGGCCTATAACTATATTTTGGGCCTACAATATGTCGTTTCTAGAGCAGAAAATGTCAAATCGGGAGCGACATTTGCATGGGGGCTATATCTAAATCTGAACCGATCTTACCCAATTTTTGCATACGTGTTTCTAGTTGGATTATAAGATGTTCTGCAAAATTTAAAGAAAATCGGGTACAATATGTCGTTTCTAGAGCGGAAAATTTCAAATCGGGAGCGACTCATGTATGGGGGCTATATCTAAATCTGAACCGATCCAATTTTTGCATACGTGTTTCTAGTTGGATTATAAGATGTTCTGCCAAATTTAAAGAAAATCGGGTACAATATGTCGTTTCTAGAGCGGAAAATGTCAAATCGGGAGCGACATTTGTATGGGGGCTATATCTAAATCTGAACCGATCTTACCCAATTTTTGCATAGGTGTTTCTAGTTGGATTATAAGATGTTGTGCAAATTTTAAAGAAAACCGGGTACAATATGTGGTTTCTAAAGCGGAAAAAGTGAAATAGGGAGCGACATTTGTATGGGGCTATATCTAAATCTGAACCGATTTCCTCCAAATTCAATACCGATGGTCCTTGGCCAGTAAAAATAACTTCTGCCAAGTTTCATGGCAATCGGACAACAATTGCGACCTGTAGAGTGCGAACAAGCTTAGATGGACAGCAGACGGACGGACGGACGGACGGACGGACGGACAGACAGACATCCTTAAATCAGCTGGTGATTCTAAGCCGATCGGTATACTTAAAGGTGGGTCTAGCTCGATTATTTCTTGGTGTTACAAACATTTGGCGCGAAACTAACTTATAATACCCTAGACCACGAAGTGGTGTAGGGTATAGAAATTAAAAATGAGAAATGTAAATTGAAATTCAGAACATACAATTTTAAATTTAGAAATGAAATTTAAAACGAGAAATTGTAAATTGAAATTCAGAAATGAAAATTGAAATTGAGAAAAGGAAAATTGGATTTCAGAAATGTAAATTGAAGTTAATTTGTATTTTCTCATTTTCAATTGTTTATTTCTCAGTATATTTTCAATTTCAAATTCAATTTCTGAATTTAAATTTATATTTTCTCAATTTCGATTTCCGTATTTTTATTTCTCATTTTCAATTGTTTATTTCTCAATATCAAATTGTATATTCTTAAAATTCAATTTCAGAATTTAAATTTTTATTTTCTCAATTTCGATTTACATTTCCTGGTTTTCAAATTTAATTTTCTCAATTTTAATTTACATTTCTGATTTTCAATTTTTATTTCTCAATTTCAATTTATATTTCTGAATTTCTATTTATTTTTCCTCAATTTCAATTTACATTTCTCAATTTCAATTTGTATTTGTTCAATATGATGTTGAAAATAGTGTAGTTTAATTATTGAGGGATGTATCCTCTTTTCAATATATGACAATATTTGGCATGGCTATTTTGATAAGGAAGGACATCACAATCCAAAAAATGTGTCTTGTGGATTTGTGGCCAGTGACTTCAAATAACCCCACACGGAATATACATTTGTGGAAATGGAATTAACTCTTAGAACTTGTGCCAGAATTTATTACGATTTTCGATAATCAAGATAATTTTTGGAGATGATAACCACTGTGCGAAGCGAGTATAACGAGTTTGATCGTGGATATTATTTCTCTTATGTCAATTTGTCGGAAATCTCGTCAATGTGGTAATTGTAAAGTTGAGGGGGGGGGGGGGGCAGTTTTGTATGGAATTTTTAGGTATTCGAGTTGGACTAGCATATTTCGTGAGGTTCAAAGGTGGTCAAAGGTGAGGGGAAATGAATGGCGGTCAGCTTACCCTCTAGGTGCTAATGCGGGACAGTTGTGGCCCTTTCTTTCATAAAAAAAAATAAAAAATATAAAAACTTAGTTTTTGTATGGGAGCCACCTTAAGGAGCGGAGATAGCAGACAGGTACGCTTGAGCAAAATGTTGAAGAGAAAAAATTAATGGGGACTAGTCTTACATGTCTGCCCTATATGGGGTACTGCGGAACAATTTTGGGACTTTCTTTCATAAAAAAATATAAATTATATATAAATTAGAAAAGTACGGGGGTCACCTTAAGGGGTTGAAGATAGAGGGTAGGTATGTTCTGAGGGGTTGGAAAAAAAATTGGGGATCGGTCATACATTTCATTACAGTAGGGGCCTCCTTGGGCCACTTATAGCGGTAAGAGCAAATTTTATAAAAATTTAGTCCCGTCCTTAAGGGAGTGGAGATAGGGGACAGTAACGTTTTGGGAAAATGTTGGGGAGACAATATTAATAGGGGTCACTCTTACATGTCTCGCCCCTAGGCGCTACTGCGGGACAGTTTTGGGCCTTTCTTTCATAAAAATATATTAAAAAAATAAAAAAGTAAGCGTGCCACCGTAAGGGGTCGAAGATAGAGGGTAGGTATGTTCAGAGAAAATATTGGAACTGAAAATAAATGGGGGGTTTTAAAGTAGTTATGGAGCCTCCTTAAGGAGTGGAAATAGGGGACAGACACGTTTGAGGAAAATGTTGGAAGAGAAAATTAACCGGGCCAGTCATACATGTTCCTCCTCTAGGCGCTACTGCGGGACAATTTTGGGCCTTTCTTTCATAAAAAATAAAAAGAGATGGTGGACACCCTAAGGGTTAAAGATAGAGGGTAGATATGTTCTGAGAAAATATTTGGGCTGAAAAAATATTGGGGGTCGGCCATTTATTTGACTCCAGTAGAGACCCCTTGGGACAGTTATAGTGGTGGAAACAAATTTTACAAACAAAATATTTTTTGTATCACAAAGAGCCACCTTAAGGGTTGATGGTAGAGGGTATGTATGTTTTGAGAAAATATTGGAGCTTAAAAAGTAGTGGGGTTGGTCATACAGGGCCTCCTTGGGAACGGTTATGGAAGTGGGAGCAAATTTTATAAAAATGTAGTTTTTGTACGGGCATCCACTTAAGGAGCGGAGATAGGGGACAGGTACATTTGGGGAAAATGTTGGGGAGAGAAAATTAATGTGGATCAGTTTTACATGCCTCCCTTCTAGGGGTGACTCGGGTGCAGTTTTGGGTATTTCTTTCGTAAAAAATATAAAAAGTAAAAAATATATATGGGGCCACCTTAAGGTTTGGAGATATACAGTAGGTATGTTCAGAGAAAATGCAGGGATTGAAAAAAATATTGGGAGTCGGTCATACATTTGACTCCACTAGCGGCCTCCTTGAGACAGTTAGAGAGGTGAGAGCAAATTATATAAAATATATTATATATATTTTTTGAATGGGGGCGACCAGGTAGGGGGCAGGTACAGAAAATGAATGGGGGTCAGTTTGTCTCCCCTCTAGGGTCTACTGTGGGACAGTTTAGGGCCTTTCTTTCATAAAAAATAAAAAAGTAAGCGTGCAACCTTAAGGGGTTGAAGATAGAGGGTAGGTATGTTCAGTAAAAGTATTGGGGTTGAAAAAATATGGGGGTTGGACATACATTTGACTCCAGTAGGGGCCTCCTTGGGGGCAGTTATGGAGGTAAAATGTAGTTTTGTATGGGAGTCCCCTTAATAAGTGGGGATAGGGGACAGGTATGTTTGGGGAAAATGTTGGAAGAGAAAATTAATCGGGGCCAGCCTTTCATGTTTTGTCCTCTAGGGGCTACTGCGGAACAGTTTTGGGCCTTTCTTTCATAAAACAAGTAAGGAAAGGCTAAAGTCGGGCGGGGCCGACCATATGATACACTCCACTTTCTATCCGAATACAAGTCTATTCGGTAAAAAAGTGAAAACGGGAAGAATTTTTTGTATGTTTCCTAATCGCAGGCTAATATGACCTGGTCCAATTTGTCAAATCGAGAAGAATATTTGTATCGGGACTATATCCAAACATGGAATGAACTGACTAACTTTCACAATAAGTTCTTCCAGTTCATGTATAACATGTTATGCTCGATTTGAAGAAATTCGGTGAAAATACGCGGTTTCTGGGCGGAAAAAGTCAATTCGGGAGCGAAATTTGTATGGGAGCTATATATAAATCTAAACCGATCTGACCCATTTTCACCATGGATGTTTCTAGTTGAAAAATAAGATATTTTGCAAGATTTGAAGAAAATCTGTTAAAATGTGTGGTTTATGGAGCGGAAAAAGTCAAATCGGGAGCGAAATTTGAATGGGAGCTATATATAAATCTGAACCGATCTGACCTATTTCCACCATAGTTGTTCCACGTTTAAATATAAGATGTTTTGCCAAATCTGAAGATACAATATGTGGTTTCTGGAGCGGAAAAAGTCATATTGGGTGCGACATTTTTTTGGAAGCTATATATAAATCTGAACCGATCTAACACATTTTTACCACAGGTGTTTCTAGTGGAAATATACGATATTTTGCCAAATTTGAAAATCTGTTAAAATATGTGGTATTTAGCTCGAAAAGATTCAAATCGGGAGTGAAATTCGTATGGGAGCTATATATAAATCTGAACCGATTTTCTTCAAATTAAATATTTAGTTCTTCTACGGAATGGGGGTCGGTATTACGTTGAACCCCTCTGGGGGCGACTCCGAGGCAGTTTTTGGGCTTTTTTGTGTATTTTTACCCCTTTTCCTCCAACTTTTACTCCAATGAGCGCCCACTTACACCCACCCCACCACCCCCTTTTTTTTGCTTTTATAAAAATTCAGTTCTTCTACGGGAACCCCATGAAGAAGTCGGATAGGGTGTTCCAAAAAATGTCGAGGAGGGAAAATTAATGGTGGGCGGTATTACGTTGAACCCCTCTGGGGGCGACTCCGAGGCAGTTTTTGGGCTTATTTTGTGTAATTTTACCCCTTTTCCTCCAACTTTGACCCCGATGAGCGCCCACTTACATTCATCCCACCACCTCCATTTTTTGGCTCATGAATTTTTCTTCCGAACCACACAATATTAGGGGTTCTAGCATGTCGAAATCGAAAAGTCGCGCACTAATCCACCCCTATTGTATAGTGTATACTATAGTCGATTCGACTTCAGTCTTCACGCAGTGGTTCTAATTTTCGGTTGGATTCAAACCATCTACGCACCGCTCTCGCATATCCCAACCCATTTTGTTGAGTGTGCCATCGCGGTGTGTGAGTGTGTTAACAACATATTTACACATGTTCCAAGGCTCATACAGATGTACTTACTCACACTCACCTATATATAAATGTATACATGTAATACACTACTTACAGGCAGGCAGGCAGTCAGCCACTTAACAACACTGCCATTGCCACTGTGCAGTGTTGCACGTGTAATCCATGCAAATCAGGCGCCAACAATTTGTTCGTATTGACGGTTGTTGGTCGCTTGGTTAGTTGGTTGGTTGACTGGATTCCGTGTGGCTTAACTGGCAAAAGTGAAATTGCCATCAGTCAAATCATCTGTGAATCGCGCGCACACACCGAAAGAACAATTGTCATTACAGCACAACTTGTTGCTGGATACGCCAGTTAGACTACTGCTGCTGCTGCTGCACCAGCAGCAATTGTAACAGCAAACAAGCGATACATTAACAGCAGCAGTAACAGCAACATACTGTCTTGTGGTGCTTTATCGTTGCTCCGTTGTGTTGTTGTTGTTTCTTTGTTGTGCTTTTGATTTTGTTATCAGTCGACTTGTCAATCGCATGTGTCACATCGATCTTGTTCAACATCTCAAATTAAAACAATTGATGTGATGTTTGGCTTTTTGTGTTTGCCTTTTGCTTTGTCTGCTCTTTTCCAATCTTTTATCCAATTCATTTCATTTACACCGATTTCATTTGAACAGAAATCAATCGACACAGTTATCCAAACCGTGGTACGCATTCTGTAGAAGGAATGAAATCTGTGGCATATTTTATAGACGGAAGTCAATCACCTAAGAAACTGAAATATTTCCACAGCAAGGATACAAACAACTTTAGAATCGGTGGCCTTTATATAATAAGGGGGCGAAGAACTAAGGTTCTTATCCCCAAACAAATAGATATTTACTTGAAATTGATGAACCGAGCCTTATAATCTAAGGACTCCCCTCTATATGAGGCAGATATTCCGAGCAAGAGACATTGCTTCTTCCTGCAATATATAAATTCCAAAAATTATGTTCCAAATGGAGGAAAATATTCTAATTGATTTTAATGTTCTAACTGATATCATTCCACATTTAATCTGGTTACCAGAAGAGGGCAGAACAGAACCAAAGTGTAAGCATTTCTTCCAAATGCACGATGAGGCCAAACACCAATTTGAGAGGCAAAAGGTCGAATTTGAAATTTCAGAAAGTAGTAATGGCAGATCTTTGCCAAAACTTTAAAATGGCAAGATATAAAAATTTTGAACCAGGTGGCAACTCGTTTTTTCAAACCATGCTGTCAAAGTTACTACTTTTTCTATTGTTTTATTTTTGATATTTCAATTAAAAGTAATATGAAACCAGTAAGGAAAGGCTAAAGTCGGGCGGGGCCGACTCGGTGAAAAAGAGAAAACGGGAAGGTTTTTTGTATCCTGTAAATGTATGTGTTTGACAAAAAATTTTATATCGGAAAGGACATTTGTATGAGGATATATTGAAACCTGGAACGAAATAGGTGAAATATAAAATGTATAGTTTGGCCAAAATCGGTTAAACTTATGGGAGCAACATTTGAATTTGGGCTATATTTAAATCTGAACCGATCTTACCCACTTTCACCATAGTTTTGTTTAGTTAGATTATAAGATGTTGTGCGAAATTTAAAGAAAATCGAGCACAATATGTGGCTTTTAAAGCGGCAAAGGTCAAATCGGGAGCGACATTTGTATGGGGGCTATATCTAAATCTGAACCGATCTTACCCAATTTCTGCATAGTGTTTCTAGTTGGATTATAAGATGTTGTCCCAAATTTAAAGAAAATCGGGTACAATATATGGTTTTTAGAGCGCAAAATTCAAATCGGGAGCGACATTTGTATGGGGCCTATATCTAAATCTGAACCGATCTAGCCCGCTTTAGCCACAGGTGTTTCTAGATAGATTATAAGATGTTGTGCCAAATTTAAAGAAAATCGATTAGAATATGTGGCATTTAAAGCGGAAAAAGTCAAATCGGGAGCGACATTTATATGGGGGCTATATCTAAATCTGAACCGATCTTACCCAATTTCTGCATAGGTGTTTCTAGTAAGATTATAAGATGTTGTGCAAAATTTAAAAAAATCGAGTACAATATGTGGTTTCTACAGAGGAAAATGTCAAATCGGGAACGACATTTGTATGGGGGCTATATCTAAATCTGAACCGATTTGACCTATTTTCACCATAGATGTTCTTAGTTTAAATATAAGATGTTTTGCCAAATCAGAAGACAATCTGATACAATATGTGGTTTCTAGAGCGGAAAAAGTCAAATCGGGAGCGAAATTTGTATGGGAGCTATATATAAATCTGAACCCATCTGACCGATATTCACCATGGGTGTTTCTAGTGGAAATATAAGATGTTTTACCAAATCTGAAGACAATCTGAAACATTATGTGGTTTCTAGAGCGGAAAAAGTCAATTCGGGAGCGAAATTTGTATGGGAGCTATATATAAATCTGAACCGATCTGACCGATATTCACCATGGGAGTTTCTAGTGGGAATATAAGATGTTTTACCAAATCTGAAGACAATCTGATACATTATGTGGTATCTAGAGCGGAAAAAGTCAAATCGGGAGAGAAATTTGTATGAGAGCTATATATAAATCTGAACCGATCTGACACATTTTTACCACAGGTGTTTCTAGTTACAATATAAGATGTTTTGCCAATTTTAAAGAAAATCTGTTGTAATATGTGGTATCTAGAGTGAAAAGAGTCAAATCGGGAGTGAATTTCGTATGGGGGCTATATCTAAATCTGAACCGATTTTCTTCAAATTAAATAGCGTTCGTCCTTATCCCGAAAAACATCGTTCTGCAAAGTTTCATTTGGTTCTGTCTACAATTGCGACCTGTATCGTGATTACAAGAATAGATGGACGGACAGACAGACAGACAGACAGACAGACAGACAGACAGACGGACATTGCTAAATCGACTCAGAAAGTGATTCTAAGACGATCGGTATAATTAACAATGGGTCTATCTCGTTTCCTTTTGGGTGTTACAAACAAATGCACAAAGACATAATACTCTCGTGGAGTGTATAAAAACATCTATTGCAAAACGAAAAGGCGCAAGCTAATATTTTCTTTTGTAAATTTGAAAATACTAACACAGATATCTAAATTAATCAAAAATTAAAAAAAAAACAAGTAAAAACGGTGTTAAGTTCGGCCGGGCCGAACTTTATATACCCTCCACCATGGATTGCATTCCACAGAGGATGTCGATTTTCGTAGAAGTGCAGTAATATTACAGGAAAATATATATATTTTTTAATATAACCAAACCCAAACAAATACAAATATTGAAAAAATAATTTTATAAATAAATATAATATTTTAATTATTTCAAACCACGCTTAAGTTAATTCAAAAAATAAATATTCTTCTAAAGGGTGTTTTTTATTGAGGTATAGAACTTCGAATTGAAATAAAACACAAGAAAATCGTTTTAATGTCCATCAATTTGGCTTTATTGGAAGGATAATTTTATGCCATTAATGTTTAAATATGATTTCGGGCATGTGGCCGCCGCGGCTGGCTCGAATATAGCCAATTCTACAGGTCCAATTTTCAACCACTTTTTCGAGCATATGGGGCCGTATGTTGGCAATAACGCCACGAATGTTGGCTTCCAAGTCCCCTAACGTTTCTGGTTTTTTGGCGTAGACGAGCGACTTCAAAAGAAAATAATCCAATGGTGTCAAATCACACGATCTTGGTGGCCAATTGACAGGTCCATTCCGCGAAATTATGCGCTCATCGAATGTTTCCTTCAATAATTCGATTGTGACGTGCGCTGTGTGGCATGTAGCGCCGTCTTGTTGGAACCACAACTCATCCACATTCATGCATCCAATTCGGGAACAAAATAGTCGGTTATCATGGCTCTATACCGGTCTCCATTAACGGTAACTGACTCTCCAGCATTATTTCGGAAGAAGTATGGTCCAATGACTCCACCAGCCCATAGAGCACACCAAACAGTCAGTTTTTGTGGATGTAATGGCGTTTCAAGGGTCTCATGTGGATTCTCTTCACTCCAAATGCGGCAATTTTGCTTGTTGACGTAGCCATTCAACCAAAAATGAGCCTCATCACTGAACAAAATTTTGTGATGAAAATCAGCATCGAGATGAATCTCATTTTCGGCCCATACACCAAAATCACGACGCATTGCATGGTCTCGGGGCTTTAATTCTTGCACAAGCTGGATCTTGTAAGGTCGCAAGCCAAGATCTTTGCGCAAAATCTTCCATAAAGTTGATGGACAAAGCTCCAATTGCTGTGCACGGTGGCGAATCGATTCATTCGGGTCCTCTTCAACACTTTGCTCTACAGCGGCAATTGTTTCTTCGGTGCGCACTGTTCGACGTCTCTGCGGATGCGTATTATCACATAGAGTAAACGTAGTGCGAAAACGATCCATGGTTAACCGAATTAATTGCTCTGATGGACGATTATGTCGACCATAAAATGGACGGAGCTTGCGGTGAACTTCGCGAACTGAACCATTAATTTCGAAATAAATTTGCACGATTTGCAAGCGTTGTTCTTTTGTCAACCTGTTCATGATGAAATGGCAAACGGTGGCCAAGAGTGATCACCTCTTCGAGAGATAACACGGTCCTTATCCCGTAAAAGAGCAATGGTTTCGTTGCTTGTGTGGCACGTAGCGCCGTATTGTTGAAAGTAAACGTTGTCCAGAAAAGAAACTTCTAAAGAAACTACATAAATTAATCCATTACAAATGTCGCCGATTTTACTTTTTCTCAAAAAACACATTCTTTAAAAGCTTTTGATCAGAACAAGTTATGTTGTAGCTCAAAACATACATTGTAAGGGTATCATGGGTCCATGATAATAGGATCCTCACATAATTGAATTGCAATGGCGTAGAAATTAAAGGGTATCATATAGTAGGCCCCGCCCGACTTTAGCCTTTCTTTACTTGTTTTTAATACAGCCAAACCAAAACAAATAAAAATATTGAAAAAATAATTTTATAAATAAATATAAAATTTTAATTATTTTAAACCACGCTGATAAAGTAATATTTTTATACTATATATATCGAAATAATACTTCGAATCAATTCAAAAAGTAAAGGTAAAGCAACAATCTGCAAAAAAACTGAAATACCATAAATATTGGTTGGTTGTAATTCCAACCTATTTTAATTCCAAAAGTACAAATTTTTCAAGTGCATTATCTATCACGTACACAGTGCAAGGTAACCAAACTTCATGATTCCCATTTGTTGCCCTAAAAGTACAAAAAAGTACGAATTTGGAAAAATCTTTTTTATTTCGCGAGTCCATGCAACATATGAATGCATATATACCGAATACCATGATTCCAGCTGCGTTCATTTGGTTCGTACCATTTTTATCCCCTTTTACCCATTTTACACCCTTAAAAGTACGACGTCCAGAAATCCCTTTATTTTACGTGTCTACGGGATATATACACAAAATTTCATCATTTTAGCTGTAGCAGTTTAGTTGGTACCTTTTTTATCCCTCTATTCCCACTGTATCCATTGAAAGTACGAATTTGGATAAACCTGTTTATTTTACGTGTCTACGAAAAAAACCCTCCTCCTAGAAAACCCCTTTATTTTACGTGTCTTCGTAATCAGAGGAATGTATACATCGAATTTCTTGTTTCTAGCTGCTGTCCTTTGATAGGTACAATTTGAAAAACATGCTTAAATACTCTAAAATGTTGGGGGTTTTTATGGATATTTTCAGTCCTTGTGAGGGAAAAATTTTTCCCTTTGGACCGATTTGTACCTGTTGCAATTCCAACCGATCTACGACTAAAAGAAGTATTTGTGGAAATTTTGAACATCCTAGCTCTTTTCGTTTATATGCTAGCGTGCTTTCAACAGACGGACAGACGGACGGACATGGATAGCTCGTCTTAGAATTTTATGACTATCAATAATATATATACTTTATAGGGTCTCAGGTCGATATTTCAAGGTGTTACAAAAGGAATGACAAAGTTAGTATACCCCCATGCTGGAGGTGGAGGGTACGACAACAGCTAGAAATACGAAATTCGGTGTGTTCATTCCTCTAATTGAGTAGATACATAATATAAAAGTATTTTTTCCAAATTCGTACTTTTAAGGGGTAAAATGGGAATAGAGGGATACAAATTGTACCAACCATACATTCCTCAGATTGCATAGACAAGAAAATACAGGGATTTTTCAAAATTCGTACTTTTTGGGGTTAACATGAAAAAAAGGGGATACAAATAGTACCAATCAAATGACCGCAGCTAGAGTCATAAAATTCGGAGTATACATTCCTCTGACTGTGTAGACACGGAAAATAAACAGATTTTTCGAAATTCGTACTTTTTAGGGTCAAAATGGAAAAAGGGGATAAAACTAGTACCAACCAAATGTCCGCAGCTAGAATCATGAAATTCGGAGTATACATTCCTTTGACTACGATGACATGAAAAATAAAAGGTTTTTTTCAAATTCGTACTTTCATGGGATATAATGGGTACGGAGGGATAAAAATGGTACCAACCAAAGGGATACACCTAGAATAATGAAATTCGGTGTATACATTCCTCTTAAAATAAACAGATTTTTCGAAATTCGTACTTTTTGGGGTTAAAATGAAAAAAGGGGATAAAAATAGTACCAATCAAATGACCGCAGCTAGAGTCATGAAATTCGGAGTATTCATTCCTCTGACTGCATAGACACGCAAAATAAAAAGTTCAAATTCGTACTTTTTCTTTTACGGCAAAAATTGGTTGAATCGTGAAGTAAGGTTATATTGCACTATGTACGTCTGATAATGGATTTTCAAAATTTGTACTTTTGGAATTAAAATAGAATGGAAATATAACCAACTGTAGCACCCACTATCTACCAATATTTATGGTATTTACGCTTTATAAATATAAGAATATTTATTTTTTGAATTGACGTATTGGTAGCCTTGCCATATAAGCGTGGTTTGAAATAATTAAAATATTATATTTATTTATAAAATTATTTTTTCAATATTTGTTTTGGTTTGGCTATATTAATAAAATTATATTAGTTAATCCGCGTGAAAGGCGCACTGAGGCTTTGGATTTCTATGTTCATTTATTTCGTGTCGATGAAGGATCAGGAGTGGAAGTTCTATTCATAATCAAGAATTCCACACCAATGGAATTTTTCTGTTCAGTCGTCGTTTTTATGAATGTATGGGAATATGTCTATATGGATGTGGGATAAAGGACTACTTAAGCCTCTCGGGTTTCATATATTGAAGGATGACTTCAGTTTCTGAACATCCACTTGACGTATCTTACCACTTCCTACGAGCTTACCTCCACCATCTGAGGAAGGGAAGCACATTATCGTACCACTAGTGGCACAACCCAGCCATCAACTATTTAGCATTTAACCATTAACCACTGGAAATACTACGACAAACATTACTACCACTACTATTACTGCTGCTGTGAGCGAGTAAGTGCGACAATGGAGGCATGGATTTTAATATGCAACAATTGTTGCATTTTGATTTGATTGTTCATTTGTTCAGAGTTACCTACAACAACAGGTAGTACAACTCGTAAATCCTATGGCTCATACACCCATTCCAATGGTAGCAGCAGTAGCAACAACAACAATGAGCAAGAACCTCAACATCCACCGCCATCATCCGTAGAATTATAGACTTGCCACCGGCTCGAGACTACTTGAAATTCCATAGGGCAAATGTTAGTGGGCGCTAAAAAAACAGTCAGCATTCCTAAAATAGTTTTATAGACTCGATACGTGATTACCAGACTGGGTATTGCTGCATGTCTGTGTGTGTGTGTTTATATTTTCCGATGTCGAGGTCCGATGGTGCGCCAGTGAATGACTTCAAATGGCTGTTGGTCGGTCGATTCTGAGGTGTTTGGCCACCGAAGTAATAAATTATTTAAAGTAGTTACACGTTGTAATTTATACTGATTGTAATTTAAATTCGGTCATACATTTCTATATTAACGGTTAATCTTGTAATGGCATCTATTCGTGAGTAATCGTACGAGTACCTGTGGCATATGTAAATCGGCAATTGGCAATCCAATCCAATCGGATGGCTTTATTGCAGGGCGGACATACGTAATTAGTATGGATTAGTAATTGCTTTGAATGTTTATCGGCAAAATGATGATAAAGTCTATCTAATAGATACAAATTTGTTTAAATTGATTGCTTACTTGCGAAGAATAGCCACAGGAAATTGTTTGTATGCTTTGGAATTTTGTTCACCTCCGCCATGGATAACTTCTGTGAGGGTTAGGGAGAACTCGTTTATACGAAAAGGTGATTTTACAAAAACCGGTCGACGGTTACGGACGATGAATCCGGATAGGGATTAGGACATCCTAATTTGCTGTCAGAGGCTACCATTTGATCATCCTTGTCCTTGAATTGTTGAGGAAGGTCTCTATCGAGTTGAGGAAGGTCTATTTTGTCTTGGTGTCAGAATTCCTGGTACTTCTACCGTTTTCAAATTTTACACAAACGACTCCACACATGGAACTTGGCTCGATTTCACTTTTTCCGCTTCAGAAACCACATATTGTACCCGAACTAAAAAAAATCCAACTAAAAAAACCTATGGTGAAAGTGGGTAAGATCGGTTCAGATTTAGATATAGCCCTCATACAAATGTTGCTCCCGAATGTTTAACCGATTTTGGGCAAACTTTACATATTATATTTCAACAATAAACATACATGGTGAAAGGGGGTCACATCGTTCCAGGTATCAATATACCCTCATACAAATGTCCTTTCCGATTTAACATTTTTTGTGAAATACATACATTTACAGGATGCAAAAATCCTTCCCGATTTCACTTTTTTATCGGACCGACATTTTACATCGGAAGTTTTTCAAATTATATTATATTTAGATTTCATACTAAGAATACCTACTTTAAAAGTGATCTATATGGGCCCATTTTTTAATGTAGCGCCCTTACAAATGGTCCCCTTTTTTATTATTACCCCTGTAGGACCCACAATTTGCATCGGAAGTTTATCAAATTTTGCATTTTGTATTATATTTCAACTAAGAAGACATATTATGAAATTCAAATATATGGGTCCAAATTTTGGTATAAGCCCCATACAAATTGGGCCCCCATTCTACTCTATTACATCTCTAGAACCCACATCGTTCATTAGATCTAGATATAATTTTGCATATCATGTCATATTTCAACTAAGAATACCTACATTGAAAGTGATAAGGAATGTAGATCCCTTACAAATGGCCCCATTTTAATTTTTACCCCTCAAGAATAAATTTTACATCGGATTTTTTTTTTAATTTTGCAGATTATATTATATTTCAACTAAGAATACAAAGTCAAATATATGTGTCCATACTTTGGAATAACCCAAATGGGGCCCCCATTCTACTCTAATACAGGTCTATAAACTACGTCTTACATCGGATCATGATATATTTTAACTTTGAATACCAACCATGAATGAGAAATATATAGGCCCATGTTTTGGACCAGGCATAAAAATGCTCCCATGAAACACCTGGGTTAAGTAATAAAAGCGGGGTATATACGCAGGGAGTGGTGTAGGGTATTATATAGTCGGCCCGCCCGACTTTAGCCTTTCCTTACTTGTTTTTTTGAATTAAAGATTTTCACGATTTTCATATTTTGAAAATTGAAAAAACGTAATTTCTTTTTAAGAGATTTTGCTCTCACTTTTTTATTAGAAATTGTGGTTTCTTAGCTTATTATGCCTATATTAGACTATGTTTGTGCCAAATATAGTTTGGTTCTAATGAATATTGTAAAAATACCCTTTTTGAACAAATGTCTAACATTAGACCACACACAACATCTTTCCTTCAAAAGCCTATAACGAAATATACACATATTTGGAATGGTTGAAGGTAGGGTACCCGTTTTTGTAGGGTAACTTTTGCCTGCACGAAATTGCACTCTTGGAAGATAGGATACATTTAGTGCAAAAAGTCCGATTTTTAGTTCCAAAACTCAATAAAAAGATGAGTAAATTTCCTTTACACTCATGCTAAATTTTATAACAATCGGAGTTCACTTGATTTAGCATTATTATTTTGTTTTTTTTGTGGCATATTTCCGGCAAATGAAAAAAAAATAAATTACTTTTGTTTAATTTTCAAAATCTGAAAAACGTGAAAATCTGTAATACAAAAAAAAAATATTTTTTTTTCTTCGCATTATGAACAAATACTTAAAAATGTGTCAAAAACATAAAATGAAATAAATAAAAATTTTCTTTAAAATCGAAAAATACGAAAAGTGATCAACTTTGGGCCGATATAACCGAATTTATCGATTTAATATCTCCTCAAATACTGTTTTTTACAGAACTGCAAAATGTCTACTAGAACAAAAGTTATTGAATTTTGGCCGATGGATTTTGATTCTGAACCACTGTGCGCCGTCACAACCTAAACTAACTTAAGATAACCCGAGGAAGGTTAGATTAGTTTTCGACTCTCTGATATAAATAACGATAACCTCCACTCTTTCAGACTACTTGTGAGAGCGGAATAAGTAAAATCGGGAGCGACATTTGTATGGGGCTATATCTAAATCTGAACCGATCTTACCACAGGTACATTTAGTGGGAAGAATCTGTTGTGTCTAGAGAGGGAATCTAAAATCGGGAGCGACATTTGTATGGGGACTGGTAGAATCTGTGGGGGCGGATAGAATCTGTGGTTTGTAGAGAGGGAAAGTAAAATCGGGAGCGACATTTGTATGGGGCTATATCTAAATCTGAAGCGATCTTACCACAGGTGCATTTAGTGGGAAGAATCTGTGGTTTCTAGAGAGGGAATATAAAATCGGGAGCGACATTTGTATGGGGGCTATATCTAAATCTGAACCCATGTTACGTATGGGCGTATGGGGCTACATCTAAATCTGAATCGATCTTACCACAGGTGCATTTAGTGTTAAGAATCTGTGGTTTCTAGAGAGGGAATCTAAAATCGGGAGCGACATTTGTATGCGGGCTATATCTAAATCTGAACCCATCTTACCCACTTTCGGCATAGGTGTTTCTAGTTGGATTTTAAGATTTTGTGCCAAATTTAAAGAAAATCAGATAAAATATGTGGTCTATAGATTGGAAAAAGGCAAATCGGGAGCAACATTTATATGGGGGCTATATCTAAATCTGAACCGATATTACCCACTTTCAGCATAGGTATTTCCAGTTGGATTATAAAATCGGTTACTAAAGGGTGATTTTTTAAGAGCTTGATAACTTTTTTTTTAAAAAAACGCATAAAATTTGCAAAATCTCATCGGTTCTTTATATGAAACGTTAGTCCATGACATTTACTTTTTGAAGATAATTTCATTTAAATGTTGACCGCGGCTGCGTCTTAGGTGGTCCATCCGCTTAGTCCAATTTTGGCATTTCCACGTTTTTGAGTAACAGAGACCCAATTGGTGCGAACGGCGACGAATCGAAAATTGGTGGTCATCATTAACACTGGCCGATACAGCTGCGATATTTTCTTCAGTTCGCACTCTACGTAAGCGTGTTGGTGGTTTAATGTCCAACAATGTAAATTTGGTGCGAAATTTAGTCACAATAGCCCGAATAGCCGCTTCAGTGGGTCGATTAAACTGACCATAAAATGGAAGCGCGCAATGAACTTTCTTAACAGAGCACGCATTTTGATAATAAAATTCAATAATTTGCAAACGTTGTTCGTTTGTAAGACGATTCATGATGAAATGTCAAAGCAAACTGAGCATCTTTCTCTTTGACACCATGTCTGAAATCCCACGTGATCTGTCAAATACTAATGCATGAAAATCCTAACCTCAAAAAAATCACTCTTTATTTAGAGTATTTCAGCATATTTTTTGAACATAATAGCTTGTATTTACTTGATATTTGCAATCCGCATTCCCTTTATAGCATAAAAGGGCACCATAGAGTGATTTTTATTTGTAGGGGGCGAAATGGGACGAAAAGGGATACAAATAGTACCAATCAAACGACAACAGATAGAAACACGAAATTTGTCGTGTACATACCTCAAATAGAGTAGATACATAATATACAAGTTTTTTTCTAAATTTGTACTTTTAAGGGGTTAAATGGGGATAGAGGGATAAAAATAGTACAAACCAAACGGCTGCACCTAGAATAATGAAATTCGGTGTATTTATTCCTCTGATTGCGTACACACATAAAATAAAGGAAATTATCGAAATTCGTACTTTTAGGGTGTAAAATGGTAAAAGGGGATAACAATTGTACCAAACAAATGGATGCAGCTAGAACCATGTATACATTCCTCTGACTGAGTGACACGGAAAAAAACGTTTTTCCAAATTCGTACTTTCAAGGGATGCGAGCAGAGGGATAAAAATGGTACCAACTAAAAGGCTACAGCTAGAATGATGAAATTTTCGAAAGTCGTACTTTTAAGGAGTAAAATGCGAAAAAGTGGATAAAAATGGTACCAACAAAACGGCCGCAGGTAGTGTCATGGAATTGGGTATATACATTCCTCTGAGTGCATAGCCACGTAAATTTTTTTTTTCCAAATTCGTACTTTATTTTGTTGGTTTTACGACAAAAAATGGTAGAATCATGAAGTTGTCTTATACTGCGTACGTGAGATATAAGGTATTTTCAAAATGTATACTTTTGAATTTAAAATAGATGGAAATACAACCATCCAAAGGACTGCAGCTGAAAATACACTCTCTATCCCCCAATATTTAGGTTATTTATGATTGCTGCCTTATATTTACTTTATGAATTGAAGTATTATTTCCATTATATATATACATAGTATAAAAATATTAATAGCCTATGTTTATTAATTACATTTCTGATTTTCATACATTTGAAATTTGTTGCGGACATTCCTCTTGTAGCTTGGAAGCACCACAAAGAAAAGAAATGTTTTAGCGGGCGAAATGGGACAAAAATGGATTAAATATGGTACCAATGATACGACAACAGCTAGAATCATGAAATTCGGCGTGTACATCCCTCTAATTGCATAAACTCGTAAAATAGAGGAATCTGAAAAAAGTGAACATCTGTAATACAAAAAATAAACTTTTTTCTTCGCATTATGAACAAATACGTAAAAATATGTCAAAAAACATAAAATCAAATAAATAAAAATTTTCTTTAAAATCGAAAAATACGAAAAGTAATTATTTTTGGGCCGATATATCCGATTTCTCGATTTAATATCTCAAAATACTCCTTGGGTCCTTGTCTAATACTGATTTTTTACAGAACTCAAAAATGTCTACTAAAACAAAAGTTATTGAATTTTGGCCGATGGATTTTGATTCTGAAAGATAACACGAGGAAGGTTAGATTAGTTTTCGACTCTCTGATATAAATACACACAACGATAGCCTCCAGTCTTTCAGACTACTTGAGAGAGCGGAAAAAGTAGAATCGGGAGCGACATTTGTATGGAGCTATATCTAAATCTGAACGATCTTACCACAGGTGCATTTAGTGGGTAGAATCTGTGGTTTCTACAGAGGGAAAGTAAAATCGGGAGCAACATTTATATGGGGGTTATATCTAAATCTGAACCGATATTACCCACTTTCAGCATTGGTATTTCCAGTTGGATTATAAGGTGTTACGCCAAATTTGAAGAAAATCGGTTACTATATGTGGTTTTCTATAGAGGAAAAATTCAAAAGCCTGAACCGATTTGCTTCAAATTAAATAGCCTTCGTTCTTGATCCTCAAAACTTACTTGTGCCAATTTTTGTTAAGATCGGACTACAATTGCCATGTAATTGACATGTAATTTGATTACAACATTAGATGGATGGACGGACGTTGCTAAATCGACTCAGAATGTGATTCTAAGACGATCTGTATAATAAACGATGGGTCTAACTCGTTTCCTTTGGGGTATTACAAACAAATCCACAATGACATAATACCCTAGTGAAGGGTAAAAATATTTAAAATATTTCGTTTAACAATCAGTGGCAGTGGCCGCTATATCAAAACATGGAGCGATGTGGCCGAATTCCATAAAAGACGTTTCTGGCCGATTTATTTTAAATTTAAA